>CM035843.1:231647976-232000476 GCA_020510985.1 Pholidichthys leucotaenia | reverse complement strand
CTCCTGAGGGGTAACCCCTCCAGAAGAATGTGTAGCCCATCCCTTCCTCTGTTAAACAGCCCTCATCTAGGAGCCTGGTCTCGCTCAGTGCAGCAAGATCAATGTTGTAGCGACTCAGTTCAGCAGCAACCAGAGCTGCTCTCCTATGGGGTCTATCAGAACCCTCGATCCAGGAGTGTCCTTACATTCCATGTTGCCAGTTTTAGGATGCATGTTCTCTTTTTATTGTTTTGACTGCAGAGGTGGAATAACCCAACAGGTGCGGTAACCTGTTCAGGCGAAAGATGGGTGGGCAATTTTTAGGCCACTTTTTCTAGGCCCCTCCCCAGTTGGGGTGAGCAGTGCTGTCCTAAATAGGGCTGCTCAATCACAAAGGGGTCTGCCGAAAACAGCTGCCACCCCAGCTGTTAACGACAATAATAGCCCTGTGCTGCTGACGTGCAGGGTTATAGCTAGGAGCTCCCAGTAACATTCATACTGCTCCCGTCGCCACACACCCTGTCGCCACCAGACTTCAACAGATGTCCAGGAAGGTAAGGCCACCATGGTCAGAGGTGGACACCTGCGCATTGAATTATTTAGAGTGCCGTAGGGGACGCGCTCTTCCCAATAGCACTGTCTTCACGATGATGAGGTAAATCCGGTGGCGTGGGTAAGCCCATGACGACCACTCCCTCAACTTGGCTGCAGGAGGCTGCCGGGTCCTTGGTCTTTTAAGTCCCGCCTTTTGCGCACCACCATCGCATTGCTTTTCTGTCAGGGGTTGCTCCCTTAGCCTTCACCTTAATAGATTACCCACAAGGCAGTGAGGCTATTTACCCATAGTTGGGGCAGGGGTTGACAGGCGTCAGGGCGTGTCCACACAGGGTGGGCCTATACGCCGCGTCTCCGGGGCCCCCTGCTGCTCCGAGATCCCCTCCAATTTAGCATGGGACCGCAGGGTACCCAGTTACCATGTGTGGCCACAAGGAGGCACTGCAGAGGTCTTGGTGGTGGAGAGGCTATGTACCAGCAGGAGGAGACTTACGCACTCGGCTCCCTCTTTTCACCCCCGATGGGGGCTAGCTGGTGTGGTAGCTGTAAGCAGAGCAGCAAGCAGAAAGCAACACACACACACACACACACACACACACACCTTGACATAGCATCCACTGACTTGGACTGCTCATTCGAAAGTATGACAAAAGGGAGCCATACTTGCCAATATAAGTGATTAAAAACTTCTAATTCATCTTGAGGTCGGCAGCTCTGAAATCAGTTAAGAATTGCTCCATTTGTTTGTACTTTTAAGGGTAGATAGATAGTTTATTTCGAACACAAAAATATAACAAATACAAGCAAATGGCAAATGCAATAAAGTAACAGTATACACTGTTCGAAAGGGAGAAGGAAGAAGTGAACACTTATTAATTCCATCTCCTCTTTTCCATAGATACACCCATGTGAATTTTATACAAATTACCACCTTTAAGACCCCAAGTAAACAATTTACTTATTTTTTACAAATCAACATTAACAACCCATCCATTCTAACATACAATGATGTCCATACATCAAAACCAGCCTCAAACAACACAGATATACACAGTGCTGTCCCACCCACCATTCCATAGTGTCCCATAATATCCTAGAGTGAACATAATGAATCGTGCATATAACTACTACCCTTCTAACATATACCCTTTCAGCAAATGGTGCTTATACCTCTTTTTGAATTGATTTCTGTTTGTACATAGTTTCAGTTCCGGCTCCAGATTGAAATTAGCAGGAAAGTTACCTTAATCAGAAGCGCTGACTTCCTATTTGACCGTTTCAACATAAAACAGGAAAAGTGACAATATTAAAAATGTGAGTGTTGCTGCGAAACCAACTCCTTCTTTATAATGAACTGACAAAAAACATTACAAATTGCTATCATAAATTGTACATTTTTAAGTAAATATACATTCATATTCTTTCAGTGTTTTATGTTGCTTTGGCAGTATTTTTGTGGAATATGAGTCACAACTATGTTCAGCAAAGGAAAAAAAAAAAATAAAAGTTCCTAAAATATACTTTTCTACTTCATTGATGCTTTTATGCAGCTTTCATGATCTTCACAATTAACTACAGAAAAATGTACAATTATTTACACATATACAGTACTTATTAATTGACATCAGATAGTGTCATAGCTTGGCTTCACACTGCTCTGTCTCTCTCTAATTAACTCACTTCCCTCAGCTGTACTCACCATCTGCAGGCAATCACCAGGCTTTATAAATAGCTCCAGCGTCCTCCACTCATCAGGAGATCATTCTGGATTTCATCCTTGTCATCAGACATGTGTGCAGCCAATTCCTCTCCTCCAATGGATCTAAGCAAAAGGAAGGTATATTACTCTGCTGTTGCCTCCTTTTCTCCCCTCTTCAGTATTTCTTCAGGCAGATTGGACTCCCGCTCTGTGGAAGCTTCCCTGGACCCTCTCAACCTGTTCATCTGTAAGTGCACTTACCAACGTTCCCCTAACCCGCCTCCCGTTTCCCCCAAAGCTTTTCATTCTCCCCCATCTACACTCACCTGTTCCGTTGCGATACAGAAGGTGTCAGCTGTTGCTTCACCACCCCTGCTTCCCCACAGCACCTGTAAGCAAACAATCATTTGCATTATGAATTATACCTTTATACTTACCGTTGGTTCTCCTTCTCTCACAGGGTTGTCAGCCTCTTGCCACAGCTCACCTTTTTGCACAGTTTTCAATAAAATCATAGTTAACTCGCCATCTGTTCCCTCTGTTGTCTGCTTTTGGGTCAGCACTACTGAATCATGCAGGGGCGTAAATCCCGGGGGGGGGGACAGAGGTCATGTCCCCCCCTCCCATAAAGCTGCCCCCCCCCCAAAAAAATCACACTGTAAACACAAACGTGTTTTATTTGAACAGCATAGTAATGTTCGTTGAAGGCATAATACAAGTGGTGCCACTTAAAAACACATTGTTTAACATTTATAACTATTGAAAGATTAGAACCCCCTTGCCCATCCTCACAGTGGTTGAGTCCAATCTGTTTCTCCCCCCGTGGGCGGGGCTGCTGCGGCTCTTTACACACACACACTAACAGAGAGGCAAAGAGCGGTTAGGAGTAAGTAAGTGCACTGAATGCTTAATGAGTGAACGGTTAATAAGTTATTTATCAGTCCATGTTTTCAACAGTCACATACAGAAATGAAAAGTGACATTTCATCTCATTTGTCCAAAGTCTGCCGGCATGTAATGTAACGATGCATCACAACACGGATACACTGTGTTATGAAGTTTAGATCGGACCATAAATCTGAATCTGAAGTCATGTGTTTTTATACTGGATATTTAGTTCACAGTGTTCTGGACTTTTTTTTTTGTACTTATTTTGTACCCGTAGGTAGATTTGTTTTGCAGTCTGGTGACAAGCCACCAGCTGCCGGTCGCTGCGTGTGCAAGCGCCCCGTATCCCTAACCTGCATATTTTTGGCATGTGGGAGGAAACCGGAGAAATCCCGGCGTAAACCCACGCTACACGGGAGAACATGCAAACTCCACACAGATCACTGTTGGTCGGGGGCAGGGATCGAACCCACGATCTCATGATCCCCGCGATCCCCCGGCCGAGGGTAAACTGTGCTGCTGCAGTGCTAACCACTGCGCCACCGTGCAGCCCACTTATAGCCTACACATTAATGCCAAATTAATCTAGGCTAATTATGCACATTAATCTGTAGTTAGGTGTTGCATCTCTCCTCAATCTGAAAATAACACTGGTCAACATCAAATTTATTGCCCTAAGTTTTTTTTAGCTGATTTAGGACAATTTTGATGTGCTGAATCCAAAATCACATTCGTTTTGCTCAATCAGGTCAACTTTTTGAATTATGGCCACATGTTTTTTTATACGTTTTTGTTTACATGTACAGGTATTTTCACATTATATGATGCAAAATTCTTTTTTATGTCTTGAAATTCTCTGAATATTGAACATTGATGACGTAACATTCAATTTACATGTACTTACCCTTATATAAAGGTAAGTACATGCACAGTACTAAGTACAGGTTTTTACTTAGCACCTGATTGAGAGAAACAGATGTCATTTTCGGATTCAGTGGTGCAAAATTGTCTTAAATCAGTTGAAAAAAACACAGACAACTTACAAAACACTTATTTTTGTAACCCTGTGTAACCTGTGTGCTTGTGCTTGTCCAGTTATGGCAGAGAAAAGAAAAGTAACAGACATCCGGTCATTTTTCAATGCACCAAAATGACAAGTAGAAAGAGCCAAATAATATTAGGGCAGTTTGTCTAAAACGTCCATATAAAAAAAAATGAGGAGTTTATGAAAATGTTTAATAATTGTTTCATTAGGGACAGCAAAGTCAGGGCAGAGAGCTGGGCACAGAGAGACACAGTCAGTCAGCCAGAGATATAGAGTCTCAAGTAAGTCTGCTGAGCTTTTGTTTAGTGTGATGAAATAAGGAGAACTCTCATACTTAGACTACTGAAAAAATACAGTGCCTGCAAAAGTATCCCCCCCTTTTGCTTTTTACCTATTTTGTTACATTACAACCTGTAATTTATATGTATTTAATCAGGATTTTATATAATAATTTGAAAAAAAAATACATTTTTGAAAAGAAATGAGAGAAATATGAAAATAGAAAAAAAAATTAAAAACATACATTGGCATGTGCATATACAGTATATGTACAGTATTCACCCCTTTACTATGAAGCCCCTAAAAGTTCTGGTGCAACCAGTTACCTTCAGAAGTCACAAGAATAGTAAAATAAAGCCCACCTGTGTCCAGGCTAAGTGTCATGATAATTCTGAATGAACTGGCAAGGCACTGTATATGTGTATTGGGTAGTTGCGAGTTTGAAAGATATATTATTTCTATTCTAGGAGGCAGACAGTTCACAATCAGGGACAGTGGTGGAAGGGCCAGCCAGAGAGCTGGAGACTTCATCTGACAGCCCAGGGGACAGGGATACAGCACGTCAAGATCACAAACGTTCTACCAGCAGCAGCACCAGCACAGGGACAGGGGGACAGAGGCACAGCAGAGAAATCAGAACTCAGCGACTGTACCAAACCGTATCAACCACATCCACAGTTTATCAAACCATAAACTCTTACTCACAGGACACTTACACTCAAAGATAAATGGTTTTGGGATTTCTCATGGATACATTACTGTCCATCACTTAAAGGGGTCTTGTGTTTTTACCGCAGCAAAGGCTACTCTCACAAGTCCTCTTTTGAACAAAGAGCTGATGCTGCATTCATCAGTGCAGGCTTCAGAAACTGGAAAAAGGCCATTGAAAAATTCACAGCACACCAAAACTCTCCAGCCCACCACCACTATGTAAATGTGAGTGCACATCAGCCAAATCCCATCAGTGCCCAGTTATTCAGCACATGGGGTAAACAGCAGGAGGTAGCAAGACATGGCATAGCAAAAATTGTTAGTTCTGTGAGGCATGTAGCAAGACAGGGACAAGGCTTAAGATGCCACACTACTGAAAGTGGTAATCTATATTAACTCTTGAAACTTAGGGCAGACGAGGATGACCCGGTGTTACAAAAGTGGTTAACGGACGGCAGCACAATGCACACAAGTCCCAAATCTCAAAATGAAATTCTGAATATAATGGCCAATACCATAATTTGAGGCATTGCAGCTGAAATTAGGTCTCTTCCCGTTGTTCAGTTTTCCGTGATTGTTGATGGTACTCAGGATGTTTCTGGTGCTGAGCAGGAGATTGCCATAAACTGAGTTTGGATGTTCTCCCAAGCTCAGTTTCATGGCTTTTCTCTGTTTCCATATTTATCTGATGTATGGTTATGCCATTTGAGTATTATACTGCCTTCCATTTTACTTGTTTTTGTCCATTCTATTCTGAGTTTGTTTATTTCTTTAATTTGTTCTTTGAGCTGGCAGTTGGCAGGCCAACTTCTTCTGGTCTGCACTTTGCGTGGGCCTTGCCTGTCACTCTGCCAGTCTAACTACTCCCCTTCATTATCGCCAGCTGATCTCAATTACTAGTTTTTGTTCTCTTCTCCGGCTCACGTGAACCCACACTGGTGATTATTCATGTTAATGGTTATTCTGCTATTTAAGGACTGCCTGTCTTCACTATTATTGCTGCACTATTGGATGTCATTGTTATTGTCTATCCGTACTTTCATTCGGATTGCTGCCCTGTTCTACTCCTGCATCCTCTGGGTGATGCGGCCCAGGGACGTCAGCTGTAAGTTGTTTCATTATTTATATTTTTGTATATTGCACAGTTTTTGGACTTTTGTTCTTTTGTTCAATAAAATGTCATGAGTGTATCCAGCACTTGAGTCTGTCTCTCTCCGCCTTGTAGAGGCGCACATGACAGAATAGTGCAGCCAGAAAAAAGGACTCAGCTATACACTCATGCATTTTTTCCTTTTTGTGTGCCTTTTTCACTCACCTGCCTGTGGGAGCCTGCAATGGATTCAGCAGGAAGGAAGAGAAGGTGGAGTCAGGACGAGCTGAGGTATGTGGCCATGGTCGAGGACATGACAGCTGCCGCTCAGAGCTGCAGACCCCGGGAAGACGTGATGCTGTGTTGGGGTGGAGTGGCTAATCTGCTGGAGGTCAGACCAAGCATGCCCTTCCATCCCCGGGTGCTCGACCTCTATCTTCCTCCACTTCCGCCTATGCCTCCGTCTCTTCCATCTACCCCGCGGTGGCAATGTCATCCCGCAGCTAACCGTCGGAGGAAGCCTTCCTCCTCTTTGACACCCATTTCCCCCACGTCGAGTATGACTATTCCCATAGCAGGGCTCCTCTCTCACTTTTCTTCGTCAACTGTTTTGCCAGCCTCATCTCCCTCCACCGCTGCTGCAATCTCCGTCACCTCGACGAATCCTCCTGCTGCCGAGAGGTCATCCAGGCTTCCCCCGGTGATGTCCACTTCCGTGTCAGCTGAGGTGGTCCTTCTACAATCCTCTGAGGGGAACATAGACATGGAGAGGGATGACTGTTCACCGGCTGCAGCAGATTACATCGCCCACCGGGATGACAGGAAAATTACATTCCATTCTATTCCTATTGTTGATGACATGCCTTGCCTGATTCCTGGTAGGGAGACTCAGGAAATGCAGTCCCCTGAGCTCTCCCCACCTGCTGCAGCCAACAATTCCTCACCTGTCCTCTCCATGTCTCCGGTTTTCTCTGAGTGTCCGCTGGCCCCAGAATCTAGCCGCCGAATGACAGAGGAGCCCATGGCCCTGGAGGATCCCAATCCAGTGCCAGCACGGAGCCGACCCCCAGCTGCCATGCCGGAGGAGCCACCAGCGTGGGTTATTTTTTCTGAGGGCACCATGACTGCAACCACCATCATGCCTGCTGCGGAGGCCGCCACAGCAGAGTCAACAGTTGAGCTTGACCACCCAAGGGCCGAGCCCGAAGAGTCGCCATTGTCTGGATTGTCGGAGTCCTGGACGGCGGTGGAGCTTGAGCTCAGGCAAGTGCTCTGCTTTTCTGTTCCTTCTCTCTGTTTTAGAGCAATCTTGCCTGACTTTTGGTGAGGAGAGCCAGGTGCAGCCGCCCGCTGCACCTGAGCTCGCCTCACTGGGCTCCACAACTGCCGGTGACCCTGACCCCCCTTCTCTATCTATTTCCTCTGAGCTTCTTCCCAGGGTCACCGGAGATGATCAAACACAACCAAGTCTCCGTAGGTCCAGGCGCGCCACCCGAGGTCGTTCATGGTCCAGTCTTCACTGCTGAGAAGGTTGTCGGAGATGCTCCGTCCCAGCCCGGGACCTCCGTGGGTGAAGCCCCCCCCCTCTGTCCGAGGCCGTCGTGTCGGCTCCTCCTCAGCTTGAGTCTCCATGGGTGCTGCGTCCCAGTCGGGGACCCTCGTGGGTGCTGCACCCCAGTATGAGCCCAACGTGGGTGCTGCGCTCCAGCATGGACCTGCCATGGGTGATACCCCTCTGTCAGGTGTCCATCGAGGTTGCAGCATTGGCCCAATCCTGGCCCACCAAGGGTGCAGCGTTGGACCAGCCCAGGTCCACCGAGGGTGCAGCATTGGCCCAGCCCGGGCCCACCGAGGATGCAGCGTTGGCCCAGCCTGGGTCCACCAAAGGTGAAGCATTGACCCAGCCCTGAGCCACCGAGGGTGATGCTGTAATCCAGCCCAGAGCCACCGAGGGTGCTGCAGTAGTCCAGCCCAGATCCACCGACGGTGCTGCAGTGCTCCAGCCTGGAGCCACTGCGGATGCAACTTTTCCCCTGTCCAAGACCACTGAGGGCGTCGTGGTCCTCCCTCTTCATCAGCCAGATGCCATCTTGGCCGCCCCTTCTCCTTCTGCCTGACGCCGTTTGGGCCCCCCTTCCTGCTCTGCCTGCCGATGTCAGGGGTCCCCCTCCTCGGCTCTCCTCCCAAGTATTGGGTCTCTCAGTTGGGGAGCCGTCCCCCGGGCCGCCTCTTCTGTTTAGGTGGCTGAAGCACTTGGGCCAGCCGCCTGAAAGACTGAGCCACCGGGTCGGGTGGTCAATTTTCTCCGGCAGGCCACCAGGCTCGTACCACCTGGCTGTCCGGTTGGCCTGGAACTTTGGCAGGCCACCTGACTGAGTACACCTTCCTGTCTGCCTGGCCTAGGACTTTGGGCAGCCCCCTGAACTTTAAGGGTCCGTGGACCGGGGGGATTTATTCTGTGTTTTCTGGTGTGGGTCCTGAGCAGGCTGGTTTTTGTACCCTCCTAGCCTGTTCCCCCCACCACCCATCATGGGTAGATCTTTGTGTTTCCTGCTTTTTTGGGGGGGGAGGGGCAGGTTTTTCTTTTTCTTTTGATGCTACCTTGGGGTGTCTGGGAACCACCCCTTGAGAGAGGGGCTCTGTCATGAACTGAGCTTGGTTGTTCTTCCAAGCTCAGTTTCATGGCTTTTCTCTGTTTCCATATTTATCTGATGTATGGTTATGCCGTTTGAGTATTATACTGCCTTCCATTTTCCTTGTTTTTGTCCAGTCTGTTCTGAGTTTGTTTATTTCTTTAATTTGTTCTTTGGGCCGGCAATTGGCAGGGAACTTCTTCTGGTTTGCACGTTGTGTGGGCATTGCCTGTCACTCTGCCAGTCTAACTACTCCCCTCTCATTATCGCCAGCTGATCTCAATTACTATGGGAGCAGCTGTGGCACACGTGTAGTATGACCGACTACTGATCGGAGGGTCATGGGTTCCATTCCCGTTCTGTCTGCAGTCTACATGTTGAAGTGTCCTTGAGCAAGACACTGAACCCCCAGTTGCTCCTGGTGGCCAGGCTAGTGCCTGTGTGTGTATGGCAGCTCTACCTCCATCAGTGTGTGAATGTGTGCATGAATGGGTGGATAGCAGGATCTGTAAAGCACTTTGGTCATCCAGAGATGACCCACACTGGTGATCATTCATGTTAATGGTTATTCTGCTATTTAAGGACTGCCTTTCTTCACTATTATTGCTGCACTATTGGATGTCATTGTGATTGTCTATCCGTACTTTCATTCGGATTACTCCCCTGTTCTACTCCCGCGTCCGCTGGGCGATGCCGGCCCAGGTACACCAGCTGTAAGTTGTTTCATTATTTATATTTTTATATATTGCACAGCTTTTGGACTTTTGTTCTTTTCTTTAATAAAATGTCACGAGTGTATCCAGCGCTTGAGTCTGTCTCTCTCCGCCTCGTAGAGGCAAACTTTACAGAGATTGTCTGTCTGCGCTATGTGGCCCATGACCTCATCCCACACAAGGAGTTTGTTGGGCTGTACGAGGTGTCTGAGACAACAGGCCAGGGCAAAGCAAAGGTGGTAGTTGATGTGTTGTTGAGGCTTAATCTACCTATTCTTGTTTACATGGGCAGACTTATGATGGCACCTCAAATAAGGCAGAATGGTTCACAGGCACACGGGCATTACTGAGGAGACAGCAGTCATTAGCCCTCTATGTGCATTGTGGTGCTCACTGTGTAAATCTAATTACACAGGCTGGCTGCATGTCCTCCCCACTGATTTGGGACTGCCTTTCTTGGGTCCGCCAGTTAGATGTCCTCTTTGGCCAGTCAGGCAAGTTCAAGAGCATGTTTGAAAGCATTGCTATGTGTGAAGATATGCGTGGGTATTAACAAGCTAGAGGAGATGGCAGAAAGCACATCCAGGCAGAAAG
Organism: Pholidichthys leucotaenia; assembly: GCA_020510985.1. Lineage (NCBI taxonomy): Eukaryota > Metazoa > Chordata > Actinopteri > Cichliformes > Pholidichthyidae > Pholidichthys > Pholidichthys leucotaenia. Next base: position 231,990,290 of record CM035843.1, on the reverse strand, counting down.
CAACATCCAGGACAGGTTCCAACTGCCAATGGCTTATTTGAACACTTCAGTAAAGGCAAGACTGTGTTGGGCCTCACACTTGCCAGTGCTGTTGTTGGATAGCTGGATTGCACTGAAACATTTCTCTTCACAAGAAATCCCCGACTGTCTCAGGTAAGCAGGCTGCAGTTAATTGTGTGAGGTCTTCTCTTAAGGGAAAGAGAAATGACAAGAGCTACCTTGCACTATACGAGAAAGCTACAACATTGGTTGACTCCACTGACGCCACTGAATCTGTTGAGTTGAAACATCAAGACGCTTTGCTGGGAAACCTATAGATTACTACAGGGGCAGATTCTTTAAAGTGCTGGACAGTGTGGAGGTTTAAGTTGTGTGAGCGCTTTGACCAGGAGGACTCTAAAGCTTCTGAAAAAGGTGGAGAGGCACTCCTCACTGGGGAATTAGATGACTCTCTAGATCAGTACCCTGAGCTGAACAGACCTTCTTCTCTCATGCAGTCTGCCGGTCTTTCACAACAAATACCCTGTAGCAGCAGTGTAGAGGCAGCAGAGATTCTCAGGGTGCTGCCAGTGGAGGTGAGGGGGTTGTTCGATCAAGAGGAGGTACTCATCAGAATTTGTTGTTTGTGCCAGTGTCTTCATGTGCAGTTGAGAGGAGTTTTAGTGTAGTGCACAGACTTAAGAGCTGGCTTCGGGATACTATGGTCCAAGACAGACTGAACAATGTGGTTGTCTGTAATGTCCATAAGGAGAGACTGGACAAACTGGACACTCTAAAAGGCTGTTTTGAAGCCACCGCCTGGAAGCAGCTCTGTGATCCCACATGGTGAGGACATCGATGGCCTCATTCACACCTTCACGGGCTACCTCCGCTTCTGTGTGGACAAATCCGTTCCACCAAGACCATACGGTGTTGCTCAAACAACAAACCAAGGATCAAACCCTGAGATTAAAACACTTTGAGAGAGAAGAAGAGGATCTTCAGGTTCGGGGGAACAGGGAGATGTTGAAGTCCGTACAGAGGGAGCTGAGGAGAAAGATCAGAGAAGGCAAGGACAGCTTCAGGAAGAAGATGGAGGACAAGTTGCAACCAGAGCGGACAATCAGCGGGGTCTGGAGAAACCTCAAAACCATCTCTGGGCTCCAGAATACCTCCCCCCAGACCACGGGGGGCAGGGAGTGGGCGAACAACCTGAATCTGTTTTTCAACAGGTTTGACCAACCGCCCTCCCCCCTGCCTGCACAACAACCACTGCTGCCTCTAAAGAAATCAAGTCCTGCTGCCCACTCCCCCACTCCACCAAACACCCCCCCCCCCCCCACTCCCAACACACAGCCCCCCATCCTGACCCTGACCAGGACCCAGGTGAGGACGGAGCTGAGGAAGATCAAGGCGAGGAAGGCGTCGAGGACCGTCTACGGCATCAGCGCAAAGCTCCTCAAGTCCTGTGCAGACAGCTGTGTGGGATTGTGACCGTACATCTTCACCTGAGCCTGAAGCTGGGGGAGGGTACCACAGCTGTGTGGAAAACATCTTGTGTGGTACCTGTACCAAAAACTTCCCACCCCAAAGACCTGAACAGCTACAGACCGGTGGCCTTGACGTCCCACTTGATGAAGACCCTGGAGAGACTGCTCCTTGCTCACCTCCGCCCCCTGGTGGAACCAGCGATGGATCCACTCCAGTTCGCCTACCAGCATGGCATTGGGGTGGAGGATGCAGTGATCTTCCCTCCTTCACCGTTCTCTGCTCCCACCTGGAGAAGCCCGGGGAATATGGTGAGGATCATGTTCTTGGACTTCTCCATTGCGCTTTCAACACCATCCAACCGATGATCCTGAAGGACAAGCTGCTGCGCGCAGGGGTGGACCAGCACCTGTCATCATGGATCCTGGACTACCTCACGAACCGGCCTCAGTTTGTGAGAACCCGGGACTGTGTGTCCGACACGATCATCAGGCTGGCTCCCTTCCTGTTCACTCTTTATACTGCGGACTTCTCACACAACACAACACACTGCCATCTACAGAAGTTCTCTGATGACTCTGCGATCGTTGGCCTCATCTCCAATGGAGATGAAGCTGAGTACAGAGGGCTTATCCAGGACTTCGTGGACTGGTGCCATCGGAACTGCCTCCAGATCAACGCAAGGAAAACTAAGGAGCTGGTGGTGGACTGCCGCAGGCATGGGCAACCCCTCACAGCACCAGTAAATATACAGGGAACAGACATCGAGATGGTGACATCCTATAAGTACCTGGGTGTTCATCTGAACAATAAACTAGACTGGTCACACAATACTGATGCACTCTACAAGAAGGGACAGCGCAGGCTGTTCCTGCTGAGGAGACTCAGGTCTTTTGGTGTACAAGGGGCGCTGCTGAAGACATTCTATGATACGGTGGAGGCATCAGCCATCACTTTTGGAGTGGTCTGCTGGGGCAGTGGCATTACTGCAGCCGATAGGAAGAGACTGAACAAACTGATTAAGAAAGCTAGCTCTGTCCTGGGGCAGCGCCTTGATCCGGTGGAGGAGATAGGAGAGAGAAGGACGGTGGCTAAACTGTCATCTCTGCTGGAGTCCGAGTTCCACCCTATGCAGGACATACTGAATGCACTGAGGAGCTCATTTAGCAGCAGACTACATCATCCCAGGTGCACAACCGAGAGGTTTCATAGGTCCTTCCTACCAACGGCTGTCAGACTGTACAACCTAAGCAGGGCTGCTCGCAGAGATAGCAAAAAGACGTAACAAACTAATAGTTTTTTGAATGCAAAAGATGCAATAGACTTACACAATGGTCCCCTCCGGCATACAACTAGGAAAATACCGGTCGCTATGGAGGGTGAGAATATGTATGGGCACATAATCATACCATGTAGGATAACTAAGTAGATGGTTATGCTGTTTCATCCCATCTAGCAACAATGCTCTGCACTGTGTGTGTTTATATATTTACATATTTATTCCATCTAGCTACAATGCTCAGCACTGGGTGTGTTTATATTTATATATCTATATATTTATTCCATCTAGCTACAATGCTCCGCACTGTGTTTTTATATATCTACATATTATTCCATCTAGCTACATTGCTCCGCACTGTGTGTGTTTATATACTTACATATTTATTCCACCTAGCTGCAATGCTCCGTACTGTGGGTGTTTATACATGTACATATTTATTCCATCTAGCTACAATGCTCTGCACTGTGTGTTTATATGTTCATATATTTATTCCATCCAGCTACAATGCTCTGCACTGTGTGTCTGTGCGTGTGTGTGTATATATATATTTTATAGTAATATGTACATATGTATATTAGCTGCTCTTGCTTGCTTGTTTTTTTTCTTGCCTTCTGATTGTTGCTCTGAGTGTTGCTATCCCTGTGCTGTTGCAATCCTGGAATTTCCCCATTGTGGGACTAATAAAGGCTTATCTTATCTTATCTTATCTTAAACTGGACATAAAAATGATCTGCCAGGAGTTTGTTGGATCCAGTGACACCAGAAGAAAAACATTTGGTTCTTTTGTTTAGAGAGATGGAGACCAGTTTGTTGTGAGCTTGTGTTCCAAAGAGTGTGCAAGATAGGTCCCCCTCCATTAGGAGACAAAGAGTGCATTTGCTTCAAGATACTTGGTCCATTTCCTGTACAATTACTACAATTTGAAAAACAGCCAAATAAATAAGTAAAATGTTGCAAATGTAATAAAAATGCACAGATGACCCCTTTTAGATAGTTAGGAGGTGTGTTTAAGTGCACATTCCCTCATTGCAGACACAAACTGTTTTCTTATCTGGCATCAATGATGTATGAAAAATCATCAGGAAAAAAAAAAAGGAGTTGGACATTTCTATTTATATTGTAAATAATACATTTTGTATGATAGAGTAATATTTTTCAGCATTTTTTGCTGTAGAAAAGTGGCTTCAAATATACTGTTGCCCATTAACGTTTGTGTATTGTGGTCTTTTTTTTTTCTAGATTTTTGCTGCCAATTGTGTTTGTTTGCTTATTTTGTTTATTTTGATGCATTTTTGTCTATATTTGTTCATTTCTTCAGTCATGTGTCTTTTTGCCTCCACAAAAAGAAACATAAGTAAATAATGGGTATTAGTCATGATTACTGTAAACTAATCCACAGTTTCACTATGATTAATCAGAATAAAAATGTTATTGTTTGACAGCCCTAGTTTTAAGACATACTGAGATTTTAGTTTTGTTGTTGCTTGTTTTATAAATACAATATTTTTTGAAATGGGGGGGGGAATATTAGTTTGATGTAGTTTAGTATTCATGTAAGGTGTTTCTTCTAGTATTTCTTCACCTTACAGTTTAACTCGGCACCTCACATTCCACTCTGCTCCTATAGTCCTGTATTGAGCTTTGGGTAGGATTCATGTGTTTATTACGGCTGGCTCATCATATATTAATGCCTATGATGTATATAGTTTTTATAGTAGTGTTAGTTTTGCTTCCATTGGGTAATCCCTTTCCTCCTGTCCATGCTATGTTTTTCTGTCCATTTGGTTGTCTCTTTCATTAGCTGCTGAACACTGCAGCTTCCCCAGTTGGATCAATATGTACATCTATCTATCTATCTATCTATCTAAGTCCTGTTGGTGTCCGCTGGCTCTGACTCTTATATATGCTATAAATTATAGTAAAAACACTGCGATGAAATGATACAGAATTTTGGTTGCCAAAAACCAGCTGAAGCTATTCATCGGGTGTTTTTTGTTCGTTGATATTATGAACCTGACTTAAAGTGCTGATGACACGTTTTTGACATTTTTTAGCATGTTGTGTAAACTCAAAAGTCATTGTCTATGATCAATATAATATTTACAATGGCGCCTGCATGAACTAATTATCATCATAAAAAAACCGCAGGCCGCCCGACTGGACTGTGGTGCCCGCCACCAAATTAAGGGCGGCACCCCAATGACCGTATTCGACAAAACGACTCCGGTGTTGTTAACTAGAATGACAGCAGCTTTGTAGCTCACAGTTTCTCTGCTTCTTGCTTTAATTTTATGGCTATGCCTTCACGTTGTGTTGCAGGCTTAGATTAAACAGCAGGACCACATCACACGCTTCAGCTCCAACTGTCATAAGGCTCCTGGTGAGCTTCTCGTGCGCCTTTGGGCAGAAGGAGCGCACGGAAGAGGGAAGGATTAATGGATTTACCGCGCAGCTTTGACCTACTTTCTGTGATCCATGCTGACATCTCACTGGTCCGGCCACGTCCCCTCTATCATAATCACCAGCTGATTCCCCTTCAGGTGATCATGTTTCCCGGTCCTCGCCCAGGCGCTTCTCATCACACCATCACCAGCAGTGCGTGTACATATTGGCGGCCGTTTGCCATTAACGCACTGCTGGTCAATAGTATTGTCATCTGTGCTGTTAGTCTGCCAGTATTTTCAGCACTCTCACAACGTTAGTCACTCCATGTTCGCCGTGGTTCTCGTGCGTCCTTGAAGCGATGTCGGCTCTGGGGCGCACCTGTGGCTAACACGTCTCCTCTCATTCGTTCTCTTGGCAATACCGGCAACCAAACGCCATCAATAAGTGTGTTTGTGTTTTTTGTATGTCTTCACCTTTTTGGGAATTGTCTGTCGTTATATATTAAATGTGCTGTGGTGAACTCTCCACTTAATTCCTCATTATTTCATGCTCCCTCTCCCTGCCCTGCGTAAGAGCGCATGGAGAGGGAGGATTTACGCGTAAATAATGAGGATTTACAAAGAGGATTAACATGCAGGATTCACCACAGCACATGGTATTGAACATAAAAAACTGATCCCAAAAGGTGAAGACTTACAAAAATACACAGAAACACAAACAGTAGGGTGGCTCAGGGCAGACATTGCCCAGCAAACATGGAGAGGAAACGTGTTAACCACGGTTGCGCCCCAGAGCCGACATCGCTACAAGGGGCGCAACAGAGCCACGGCTGTGTGGAGTGGCTCACACGTCGTGATAGTGTTGGCAATATTGGCTGGCTGACAAACATGACAGATGATGCACACAAAACCTGAACAGCTGACTGTCACTGAGTCTGACTTGCTAGGCACAATGCCTGCTTGGCACGGCTCAAACCTATACGGTTTGATGCCTCCAGATTCTTCATTCTCATCCCATTCTTCAGAACTATTATTGTTTGAAGATTGGACAACACAAACCAATTCCAGACTACATGTGCTGGAACCTTCATCAATGTTTTCACCGCTTCCATCCTGTGTGTACAAAGGGCAGCCAAGCGCTGTGTTCCGTCGATGATGTGACAAAATGGCTGTGGGGTTTTCAAGGCACTGACGCAATGGGTGACGTGGCGCTCATGAAAACATCGGATGTTTGTGTGAAAAAAAAGCTGTTTGACTTAGAACTTCACGACCATACCTATTCGTCATATTGTATTATGTGTTGAAAAATTAGAGGAAGTCAAAAACGTGTCATCAACACTTTAAGCACTTCCAAGGTGAGCTACAGCACACACACCAGTTCTGCAAGTCAAAACTTTGAAAGCCATGAATTGAAAACTGTGCTGCAGACAAGACAAGCAGTTGCTCACAATGAAGATTCAGTGCATTCTTCAGAACAGCACCAACGAGCCCCCATTTCTCACTCTCTCAATTTCCTTCCTTTCTTCTCTCCACTTCTATGCCACTTCTCACTCTTCACCAATCTCCACCTCAATCATTCAGCCTATTTTCTTTTTGTAATAACCAATGTTTTCACTTTATCGACAGCCTCTCCTTGTTCTCATTTCAAATCAATCGTTTCCTTATCTGATGGATGCACTCCGTCTTGATCCCCTCTTTCCCCCTTTTCTTCAGTTTTGCATCACATCTTCTAAATCTCTCAGATTTCTCCCCGTTCCTCCTTTTCCCATCACCTCCCACATTTCCAATCCTAAACTCATCAGCTTTTTCCATATTTTATATTATTCTTTACTTATTCCATCTTTCTTCGCTTGCCACCTCTTTACTTTCATCATGACCAATCAGAAAAAAAACCCTTACATCCCCGTTCACTTTCTTCATTCCACGATTCTCTCCCTCATCCATGTTTGATCTTAACCCTTCAATTCATTGCTGGTGCTCCCCCATTTTTTCCCTCCTAGGGGAAGATGTCACATTCGGATCGTCATGACAAACGAGTCAAATACTGTTACCGCGGGCAGCCCCTATCAGCTAATTGAGGCAATTTTTACTGAGCAGCAGCTGCCATGCCAGTCGGCCAGCACCCATCCTCCCCCTCCCTTTTTCCTCTGTCCATCTTCTCTGTCTTCTACACCTCCCCCAACTCCTCTCTGATACTTTAACTCACTCCCCGCTTTCATCAACCTTTCAAGATTTTTTTTCTCCCTTTTTCATAGGCCTCTTATCCAATTCTCCTCCTTTAAGGCTGACTTTAGATGCCACTCCTAACTGGCTTTTAAAGTGCCGATGACACGTTTTTGACTTCCTCTAATTTTTCAGCACACAATATGACGAAATAGGTTGGTCTGTGCAGTTCTAAGTCATACAGGCTTTTTTTCCACGCGAACATCCGACGTTTTCATGAGCGCCACGTCACCCATTGCGTCAGTGGCTGAAACCCCCCCGGCCATGTTGTATACGTCATCGACGGAATACAGCACTTGGCTGCCCTTCGTACACACAGGATGGAAGCGGTTGAAAACATCGACGATGGTTCCAGCACATGTAGACTGGAAATAGTTTGTGTTTGTCCAATCTTCAGACAATTATAGTTCCGAAGAATGGATGACAATGAAGAATCTGGGCGCATCAAACCATATACAGTAGGTTTGAGCCGTGCCAAGCAGGATTGTGCTTAGCGAGTCAGACTCAGTGACAGTCAGCTGTTCAGGTTTTGTGTGCATCATCTGCCATGTTGTCAGCCAGCCAATATTGCCAACACTATCACGACGTGTGAGCACTCCACACAGCCATGGTTCTGTTGCGCCCCTTGTAGTGATGTCGGCTCTGGGGCGCAACCGTGGCTAACACGTTTCCTCTCCATGTTTGCTGGGCGATGTCGGCCCCGAACACCTACTGTTTGTGTTTCTGTGTATTTTTGTAAGTCTTCACCTTTTAGGATCAGTTTTTATGTTCAATACATGTGCTGTGGTGAATCCTGCGTGTTAATCCTTGTGTAAATCCTTGTTATTTACACATAAATCCTCCCTCTAAGTGCACTCTTATGCAGGGAAGGGAGAGGGTGCATGAAATAATGAGGATTTACATGCAGGGTTCACCACAGCACATTTAATATAGAACGACAGATAATTCCCAAAAAGGTGAAGACGTACAAAAAACACAAACACACTTACTGATGGCGTTCGGGGGCCAGCATTGCCAAGAGAACGAATGAGAGGAGACGTGTAGCCACAGGTGCACCCCAGAGCCAACATCTCTTCAAGGACGCACGAGAACCACGGCGAACATGGAGTGACTTAACGTTGTGAGAGTGCTGAAAATACTGGCAGACTAACAGCACAGATGACAATACTATTGACCAGCAGTGTGTTAATGGCAAACAGCCACCAATATGTACACGCACTGCTGGTGATGGGTGTGATGAGAAGCGCCTGGGCGAGGACTGGGAAACATGATCAGCTAAAGGGGAATCAGCTGGTGATTATGATAGAGGGGACGTGGCCGGACCAGTGAGATGCCAACATGGGATCACAGAAAGTAGGCCAAAGCTGCATGTAAATCCATTAAACCTTCCCCTCCTCTGTGCTCTCCTCCTGCCTAAAAGCGCACGAGACGTGCACCAGGAGGCTTATGAAAGTTGGAGCTGAAGCGTGTGATGTGGTCCTGCTGTTTATCTAAGCCTGCAACACAACGTGAAGGCATAGTCGTAAAAATTAAACAAGAAACCAGGAGAAACTGTGAGCTGCAAAGCTGCTTTCATTCTAGTTAACAACACCGTAGTCCATTCTGTCGATTACGTCCTTGGGGTGCCGCCCTTTAATTTGGTGGGCAGCACCACAGTCCAGTCAGCGGCAGCGGTTTTTTGATGATAACTAGTTTATGCAAGCACTGTTGTAAATATTATATGATCATAGACAATGACTTTTGAGTTTACACACATGCTAAAAAATGTCAAAAACGTGCCATCAGCCTTTAAAGGAGCACTTTGCCTGGTTTAGCTTGTTCACTATTGCTATGGTCAACGTGGAGAGAAATTAAGAGATGTCTGATACAATGCTTTTTAAGTATTGAAATACAGAAGAGAACAATAAATGGAAAATGCATTATAATTTATGATGGTTGCTTTCCTTTTTAAGGCTGCAAGTCAGTCTTCTGGCGTGTTTCCAGCCAGAAGTTTAGTTTTGAAAAAGCCGTTCTCTGTGTAATATTTTGGGAGATCCTTGTGCGATCAAAAGTTGAATTTTCACCAACTTTCATGGCAATCTATTGAGATCTTTGAAATATCCTGAGGAAATCACTGAGATGACCAGACGAGATCCCTGAGGGATCATTGAGAGGTTCTTGGGTGGCCAAGCAGGTTGCTGAGTGTTTCCTTGGCGACAGGGGGCCTCTGGGTATATACTTAATTTTAGAGATTTCCTAGTGCTCTTCTTACCCTTATGAACGCCGTTACAAATGAGTGTTGGACCATTTTCGTCGGCCTTCTTAAGGTGGCCATAGGACATTCCAGTGTTCATACACCGTAACTTCATGGTCAGATCGGATGCGGCTTGTCCAAGATTCTACAAACACCCACGAAAACCATTCATCGTAGGATGGCCGTACGCAGGGCCAGATTAAGGGAATTGTGGGCTCCTGGGCTAGAGCAATTTTTGGGCCCTCCCACATATTTATGGGAGTATGATATACCACAGAATGGCCATGTTTACATGCACGTTAATAAACCATTTATAATTGCATTTCTTGGAGTTATCTGATTATTTAAAGTAGTCATGGTAAAAACAATAATCAGATAAAAGGCAATTATTGTGTTCACATAAGTGAAATTACATTAACACACAGTCTATTGTCCAAATATCCATTTATTCAGTGCATGTATAACATGTCCAAACCATTTACCATTTTCTGATTATTGTGGCCATGTAGCTGGGATCACTGTTGGATCAGCTTGACCTTCAAGTCCGTAAATTACTAAGGCAGTGCTATGGATACTAGCTATGAACCATACCCATAGAATTCTTGTTACAGATATGGCTCCAATCTGATTGGCCAGTACATTCTATTATCTTAATGTATCTTAAACAGCAGGCTACAGGTACGGAAAATCTGAGGCAATTTATTTGTTTCACACAATTTATTCATTATCTATTTACTACCTTTTTTAACCTTACCCACTCCCAAATCCTAAGGCTAACTTCCTAATTGAAGTCTAAATTTCATCTCATAGTAAAATGGTTTGCTACAAGGGTGTCGACAGCATGATGCAAACCAGCAACCTTCTGATCACAGGCCCATCATACCATCTACCTAAGCCGCCAGCAACAGTTGGCTTGGAGCTGATCTGAAAAGGGGTTTGTCAGATTGTCACCTCTTCCGTACCAATAGACATTTTGTATAGGGATACAGCTTTCGTATCCATAGCCACTGGCCAATTACTAAAATAAAGTAAATAACCACAAAGGTTCTAGGTTTAGCTTGAAACAGCAAAAAAATATAGTGCTTCAGACTACAACTGATGAATATCTTGTATCAACTGTCATGAACTGAGCCCGTTGTTTCCTGTGGGCTCGGTTCTGATCGTTCCTGGTGGTCAGGCAGTGGGGTTTATTGTGTGGTGTTATACGTTGATTTCTTGTCATTTTCATGTCTGTAATTCTGTTTCTGTTCCTGCCTGTAGCTGGCCGCTCTGACCTGTCCGGGGCCCACGCCCCCCCTCTTTCTCTGACAATCAGCTGTTCACCCCAGTAATCCCGCGCCTCGCCCAGGTGTCTCATTGTTAGGCCAGCGGCATTTGTACTTAAGCAGCTCTTTGCTAGACAAACACCGCTGGACCATTATATGCACGAGGTAGATGGTTTTCCTTTGCCGCCTAACCTGTTTATGGTGCGGCCGTCACGGACCGCTAATGAGACGCTATAGGCGACCAGTGAGTTTGCGTATTTATTAAACAAGGACAAAAGGTACAAAATAATGAGCCACAAGGGGCAAAACACAAATAAGGACTAATGGCAAAGATACACTGACGATATGCACAGATTAAGGAATAAACTTACAAAGAGTAGCGAGGAATTAGAGGATGACTGGAGCCAGGACGCAGGGACTCCAGCCTAACGTTGGGGAGACCAGCGTTATCCATACATGAATGAGGTCGCAGCCCAGACAGACCGAAGCTGCTCCCTTAAATAAGCAAGATGATAACGCAGTTGACGAGGGCGTCATCAGCTCCATTAAATCCAGCTGTCACAGCCGGCCTTAGCTCTGACAGCCGGAAGCCCCGCAGAGACGCTGTCAGAATAAGAGCTCAGAGGGGTCAAAAGGATAATACCGAATGGGAGGAAAATACTGCATGACCCGAGGCGGGACATATCGGTGCTCAGGTCATGACAGTACTCCCCCCCAAATGGCGCACTCCTGGCGCCGCGTGGAAATCCAAGTCCCCCCCACACACACACACACAGGGTGGGGGGATGGGGGAGAAAGGCCAGGAGGGAGAGAACCATAAGAAAGAGAGGGGGGAAAAAAAATCAAGACAAGGAACCGGAGCAAAAAAGGTGACAAGGGTGAATACAGAAAAAAAAAACATGGAGCAATTACAGAGCAAGGGAAACCCCCCCCCCCCACAAAAATACTCCATAATGCACAGATGGGCAGCCAGTCAGGACAAAAAATACAAATAACGGAATATTAAGCCTACAGGCCACAAACAGAAATACCAGGTATATAACCCAAAAATACACAGGCCCAGAAGAATAAATGGCAACACAATCATCCTTCAAACACAGGAAGGAAGAGGAGAAAAAAACCACGCTAAATAGCGGCAAATACATACACATCAATGAGAAACAATAACTGGCAGAGGCAGCACCAGAGCATATCTCAGACTATCGAGGAAGAAAAAAAAAAAAACACACACAAAAGAGTGGCGATAAACAGTTCAATACAGTCCAAAACCTCAAACAAAAACATCCCTAATCACACAGAGGAGGGAGGAGCGGGGGAAAACAGGAATGACAACAGGCAGAGCGCAATGGAGTTAAAAAAACAACAAGTTCAGGTAGTCTGCCTGCGTCCAGCGTCCAGATCACTGATAAGGAAAATGGATCAGTTTGGGTGGCCTACCCTGGTCCCAGGCCCAGTGAAACAGAACCTCCGGCGGCGCGGACCAGGTTGCCAGGCAGAAAGTTAGTTTGTCGGGGGGCTGACCCAGAACGGCAAACTGGCGAAACAGTTCTCCAGGCTGCCGACCCGCATCATCAGGCCACCAGGACCACAGGGGGGAACTCGGAGATGGCCTCCCTATGACGAGGAGCGGCAAGGGAGAGCTGAGCCGATTACGGGGAATCCCTGTGGCCCCAGATGGAAGGGAAAAGGGAACGGGAGAAGGGGAAGGGACCAGTCTGGTGCTGATCGGCGAAGAATCTGCAGCTCCTTCAACGAACCCCAAACGGACCGGTGCTGCGCTCACGTTGGGTCCCCAGCGGGACCGTGCTGCACCCACGACGGACCCCAACTGGGTCAGCGTAGCACCCATGTCGGACCCCGATTGGGTCAATGCCGCACCCGCGATGGACCCCGACTGGGTCGGCGCAGCACCAGGGACGGCGTCCAAACCTGAACCGGAACCTCCAGCACAGCGACCGGGATCGACTCTGCACCGGTGACCCTGAGAGAAAGCTCAGGAGAAGAAGAAGAACCAGGATCAGGATCACCGGTAGCAACAGAGTCCAGTGAGACGAGCTTGGATGCAGCGGACGGCTGCACCCGGCTCGTCTCCCCGAGAGACAGGCAAGAATGCTCCAGAGTTGATAGGAGAAAGACAAAATAGAGCACTTGCCTGATCTCGAGTTCTGTTGCCATCCAGGACTTCGACGGTCCGGGTTCAGACGGAAGAAGGTTGTCATCTGGTTCCCGCTCGGCTACGGCGGGCTCCGCAGCCGGCATGATGGAGTCCCCGGTCTGGAGATTCCCTGACGCAGATATCCATGCCGAGGGCCCCCACGGCATGATGGCAGGGGCTCCAGTGACCTGCCGGATCGGACTGTCCCTCCGTGGAGACCCGGGGACGCTTGCTCGTCGGCGCAGGCTCCAATCTGCAGTCCGCCCTCCTCCTCTGCCCGTGTCATGGCTGCGGGGCTGGATCCAGGCTCTCCAGGCCCGCAGGCTCCTTCCGCATCCGACGGCGTAGTCCACGCTGAGGGGAAGGAGACACAAAGGTAACAGGTTCATAATTAATTACTGCAGCAGATGGAGGGAGCTCGGGGGACTGTGAACCCCGAACTCCACCCCCAGAAATCAAACAAGGCAGTTCATCCAGTGAAGGAAAAGAATGAAAGACACTTGCCTGATCTGCTGAGGGTGGCTGGAACCCGCTGCAGTGGACTTGGTTCTCCCTTTCCCCCGCTGGATGGAGACAGAGGACCCCCCTGGGAAGACAAAGAGGAGCCTCTCGCACCGGATCAGGAACGGGAGCAGCCGGAGATGGACTCGTGGAATTCACAGCAGCTGGAGGGTCGTCGAGGAGGGGAGAGGAACAGCCGAGATGAACCGGGATCAAGGAACTGACACAACAGCAGGGACAGATGACCCGGAGGCGGAGGCGGCTGTCTTACTCCTCCGATGAGGCACGGAGGCTGCAGCTGGCTGGGAGACAGAGCTCGTGCGGCTACCCGGAACTGGATCTGGACGGGGTTCTCGCTGAGGCTTGCAATCAGCATGGAGACGACGTTTACTGGCAGAAGGCGAGGCGAAGGTGAGGTTATGGTGAGGGAAACGCCGCTCCTGCGCAGAAACAGAGGCAAGCAGGTTGGCATATTCGGGATAATCATACAGTTCTGGATTCCTCTCCACCAGCCTGACCGCCGCCGTCACATGCTTCATTATTGGTGTAGGATGGGAGGTGGAGCGAGCTGCAGCCACTTGGTCCCGGATGGAAATCGCTGTCAGCTGTAAATACTCCGGGGGAATCCCGACTGATGTCTCACTCCGGCGGGGATGACCTCTTGGTGGTGCAAACCCCTGGACTGGATGAGGGACAGGAATGGAATCCCGAAGCGAGGAGTGAGGATGCCTCCTCTTTGGCTTCCTGCCGGAGTTCCCCTCCAGCCCCTCCGAGCTTCTCTCCGTGCGCAGAGATGTCCGCCATCCTCGCCATGATATCAGGATGGTCAGCGTAGCGAGGATGGTGGTTAATGGTCGCCTCAGCGAGGTCCGGGTACCAGCAGCATCGCTGGGAGTGTCGTAGAGGTGAGCGGTGAAAAGGATACCATCAATTTCGTCGAGGGCCTTCACCAGCTCGTAGCCCAGGCTCCTAGTGTAGCCCTTGAGTGGCGCCATCTCCCAGCACACTGGTACACAGTAAGTGGAAAATCAAGTCCAAACAAACTCACGGTCACCGGCGTCTTAGTCTGGCTGCAACCTACTGTTATGGTGCGGCCCTCACGGACCGCTAATGAGACACTATAGGCGACCAGTGAGTTTGCGTATTTATTAAACAAGGACAAAAGGTACAAAATAATGAGCCACGAGGGGCAAAACACAAATAAGGACTAAGGCAAAGACACACTGACGATACACACAGATTAAGGAATAAACTTACAAAGAGTAGCGAGGAATTAGAGGATGACTGGAGCCGGGACGTAGGGACTCCAGCCTAACGTTGGGGAGACCAGCGTTGTCCATACACGAATGAGGTCGCAGCCCAGAGAGACCGAAGCTGCTCCCTTAAATAAGCAAGATGATAACGCAGCTGACGAGGGCGTCATCAGCTCCATTAATTCCAGCTGTCACAGCCGGCCTCAGCTCTGACAGCCGGAAGCCCCGCAGAGACGCTGTCAGAATAAGAGCTCAGAGGGGTCAAAAGGAATAATGCCGAATGGGAGGAAAATACTGCATGACCCGAACGCGGATGATATCGGCGCTCAGACCATGACATAACTGTCATGTCTGCTAAAGGACTGTTGTTGTTTGTGCTCGCTGGTGAACACTGTGACTACTCGGACTGCCCCCCTCACTGTGAGTACTGTTAGCGTTTCTGTTCGCTGCTGTGCCACTACGCTTAGGCCCAGTATGTTCCACCGGAGTGTGTTGGGCTTCCTGAAGGACTCTTAAGTGTACCCGAGCTGTCTATGTCTTTTTGTATTTTCACTTTGGGTGTCAATAAATGTGTGTTTGGCGAACCTGCGCGTAAATCCATTTGTCCTTTTCCCCTCCTCCGTGTGCTTTTCCACAGCGCATGGGGAGCTTTTGACATCAACCCACAACTTTAATTACAACAATGAAAAAAAAACACTCAGCCGGTGTTTTCTGTTCAAGGGTTAAATACTATTTTAAGCCAAAACAGGGTTGTTCACTACACAGAAGAAAAAAAAAAAAAAACATTGACCAGTCTGCCCTACTGGGAAAACAGCTGATCTTCTCCATGACCCCCGATATTCATTATCTAGTAATGACAGTTTTTACAATGTTAACCTCATTCACTGTCATTCTTTTAAAAAAATAATTCAAATGAAAATATCCCGACAGTTGTTTTGAATTAAATCTACAATTTTGCAATCACCAGATCAGATTAATAGAACTCTGACCAAGATGAACAATAATGATATAATTGGAAGAAATTTTACAACTCCTGGACAAAGAGAAAGACTGGCATCATCTCTGAATTATAGCGGATAGCTCTTATCCATGGCCAAGCAAAGCTGTGGAGTTAAAAAGCTCCTTTAAAGTTCATCAAAGCTGGTGTGTGCTGGATTAAAAAAACTGCTCACGAATGTAATTTCACGACATTTGGACTAATTTCTCTGACTTTTCAAAACGTCTGTAAAAGTTAGTCCAAACACGATAATGTGAACCCAAGTTAGTGGGAAAAAAAATCGCTGTATATGCGGTAGGCAAAAGAATACAAACAGCCATGGAAGGAGAAAATAGAAGCCATTGTCTTGAAACATACCATTTGGAAGCTTGTGATTGAAATGGCACTTGGAGAAAAAAGTTTTTGCCGTTTGTAGGAATGTTCAGATGCTCTGATAACATCATCCTTATTCTGGTAGCTCTTCAGTCCTTTTCTGGATCAGCATTCCACAGGGGTGTACAAACCTTTAACACTTCCAATGGGTGTTTTACAACTTTGATGACCTGGAGTTTCTGCCCGCTGTGACTGACAGATCTTAACACAGCGGCTCCGCTGGTTTAATAATTGGCCCTTTTGAGGCAGAAATAAGGCACCACCCGCCTGCAGTGAGTTTGCTCATTTATTAAATAATGAAAAACACAAATACTTGCCACGAGGGGTGGATTACAAAAAGCTAAATACGAGACCACGAGGGGTGATAACAGCAAAATACAAATACTGAAAAAAACATGAAAGGTAACTTATATGAAACAGATGAGGAAGAAACCTAAGCTGAAGAAAGACTGAAATTAGGGATGGGGATTCCAGTCAGCACATGACTAGGTCACAGCGAGGAATAACCCTCGCCAGCAAACTTAAATAATACTAGAGCAGAAACAAAATGACAAACAGGTGTGGAGGCACAAGTGAAAACGTAATCAGTAACATAAAACAGCTGTGACAGGCCATGAACAGACTTGACAGGTGGAAGTCCTGTCACAGCGCTGTCAAAATAAAAGCACAAACATTGATCACAGAAAAGCACCACTAAATACATAAACAGAAAAAGGATAATAACCATAAGACCCGAGCACAGTACAGACCCACGCTCGGCGTCATGACGGCCTGTGTGTCCCGTGTTAGCATTTGTAATGCTAACAGTTTGACAAACATCTTGTTGTGACTGTAAAGTTGACACTGCCATCTGTATCGCAACTTTATAAAATCTTGTCAATTTAAGGGTCTTTTTTAAAACCTCCTTCTCACATTCCTGTTTTCTTTCTTCTTTTTTCTCTTTTGGACACCGCTAACGTACATTCATTCATTCGTCCACGGATTCACTACCGGCCCACGTCCAACCTTAATCAGGTCAAATGTCAACTCTTCACCAATTAAATTGAGCAGGCGGGACAGACATACACCTCAACAAATAAAAAGTTGATACGCCAAAACAAACCCTCCAAAAAACGTTGGGCATGGCAGAATAACCAAGAAAAAAAGTGTTTCTTTCGGGGGTCCCAAACAAGCTGGGGCTCCTGCCCCGGTAAGCCCTCTTGATAATCCGGGGCAGGCCGTACAAATGCCATCGGAACAATGTAAGACTGCGGTGCCTAACCAGTCGATAGGGATCGCGAACTGATTCTCAGTCGATCGTGGCTGCATAGTCTGCAAAGTTTTTTCTGCCATTGCTCCTTAGTACACACACACATGCACACAAACACAACGCAGCTCTTCTGGACTGCACACACGGTACTGCGCGCACACGTGGTGCATACCATATGTGCGCACTGACGTGTTTAAAAAGCAAAAACATACCATTTTCATTCAAAGTGGGAGGAGGATTACTTTTTTGTTTATTCAAATTCAAAGTTCATTTGTCTCATTTGCAATGTCAGCTTGGCCATACCAAAAAAGGGCAATCTGGAGCGGCATTTCAGAACAGTGCACAAAAACTATGAGATGGATTTCCCCACTAAAACTGCTCTACGCACTCAACACACTCATAAAGTGCAGGAATTGAAAAGTCAGCTTGCAGTGTGGCAGTCCATTTTTATGAGGCCCAACACCAAGGGTAAGGCGGCAACCATCGCATCATATCGAGTCAGTCATGTTCTTGCTAAACACAAAAAGTCTTTCAAGGATGACGAAGTTGTGAAAGACACCACAGCGGTCGAGCAGGACCAGCCTCACTCAGATTCAATGCAGGAGGGTCTCAGTGCCTGCGCTCAAGATACCTTGGACAAGGGTACCAAGCGTGACGGCAAGGTGCCTGCGTTGACGAGTGACACCAACAAGCTAGCTCCAGTTTTCCCTGGAGCTCGGCCACAGTAGGCCGGAGGATCTGGGGCTATGACTGCGACCGCTGCAGCAGCTTGAAAAGAGGTTGGGGCCAGACCGACAGGTACGGAGGGACCGCGTGCCGATCAACAACAGGTGATGGCAAAAAATGTCGAGGAGCAATTGAAAAATGACATTTAGGCATGTAAGTGTTTTTCCCTCTAGTTTGACAAGTTGACTGATATGGTGGATGTGGCTGTTATAGGTTTTCATTAGAGGTTAAGTTTTTGACGGTTGGTTTTTGAAAAGGAAAAAAAAGAAAAAAAACAAATGATCTTTGATGACATGACCACCAAAGAAGAGCTGCTAACAGTTTTGCCATTGAAAGGACATACAAGAGGTGAAGATAATTTTAACATTTTCATGGAGTTTGTTAAAAAGAGCAAACTGCCTCTTTTGAAGCTCATCTCCATCACAACTGATGATGCTCCAGTGATGGTAGGCCACACTAATGGGTTCATTGCATTGTGCAAACAAAGTGAATCTTTCCCAGACATCCCTAATTATCATTGTGTTATTCACCAGCAAGCACTGTGTGGGAAGATTTTAAACATGAAAGAAGTGATGGATGTTGCTATGAAAATAGTGTGCTCTGTTCGTGCCAGGAGTCTACAGAGAAGGTTATTCAGGGCTCACTTGGAGGAGACAGGAGCTAAACACAAAGACCTGCTGCTTCACACAGATGTAAGATGGCTTAGCAGAGGTAAATTTTTGGGGAAGTTCAGTCAGTTGTTGCCTGAAATCAAAGATTTTCTGAAGCTTCCAAAACAAGCAGAATATGCACAGCTTGAGGACTGCCAGTGGCTTTTGGACTTAGCATCCCTGACAGAGCTGTCTGACATGCACAATGATTTCAATTTACAGCTCCAAGGTCAGGATAAACATGTGATCAACATGATTAGTTCAGTGAATACGTTTACAGTGCATCCGGAAAGTATTCACAGTGCTTCACTTTTTCCACATTTTGTTTTGTTACAGCCTTATTCCAAAAGAGATTGAATTCATTTTTTTCCTAAAAATTCTACACACAATACCACATAATGACAATGTGACAAAAATGTTTTTGGGATTTTTACAAATTTTAATTTATTAAAAATAAAAAAAATAAGAGATCTCATGTACATGAGTATTCACAGCCTTTGCCATGAAGCTCAAAATTGAGCTCAGGTGCATCATGTTTCCACTGATTATCCTTGAGATGTTTCTACAGCTCCATTGGAGTCCACCTGTAGTAAATTCAGTTGAATGGACATGATTTGGAATGGCACACACCTGTCTATATAAGGTCCCACAGTTGACAGTGCATGTCAGAGGACAAACCAAGTGTGAAGTCAAAGGAATTGTCTGTAGACCTCCAAGACAGGGTTGTCTCAAAGCACAAATCTGGGGAAGGGTACAGAAAAACTTCTGCTGCTTTGAAGGTCCCAAAGAGCACAGTGGTCTCCATCATCCATAAATGGAAGAGGTTTGGAGCCATCAGGACTCTTCCTAGAGCTGGCTGGATGTCTAAACTGAGCAATCAGGGTAGAAGAGCCTTATTCAGGGAGGTGACCAAGAACCCGATGGTCACTCTGTCAGTGCTCCAGAGTTGCTCTGTGAAGAGAGGAGAGCCTTCCAGAAGGACAACCACCTCTGCAGCAATCCACCAATCAGGCCTGTATGGTAGAGTGACCAGATAGAAGCCACTCCTTAGTAAAAGGCACATGGTAGCTCACCTGGAGTTTGCCAAAAGGCACCTGAAGGACTCTCAGACCATGAGAAACAAAATGCTCTGGTTTGATGAGACAAAGATTGAACTCTTTGATGTGAATGCCAGGCTTCATGTTTGGAGGAAACCAGGCACCGCTCATAACCATGCCAATGTTTGTACCAGCATCATGCTGTGGGGATGTTTATCAGCGGCAGGAACTGGAAGATTAGTCAGGATAGAGGAAAAGATGAATGCAGCAATGTACAGAGATATCCTGATTGAAAACCTGCTCCACAGCACTCTTGACCTCAGATAGGGGCAACGGTTCATCTTTTCAGCAGGACAACGACCCCAAGCACACAGCCAAGATATCAAAGGAGTGGCTTCAGGACAACTCTGTGAATGTCCTTGAGTGGCCCAGCCAGAGCCCAGACTTGAATCCTATTCAACATCTCTAGAGAGATCTGAATGGCTGTGCACTAACACTTCCCATCCATCCTGGTGGAGCTTGAGTGGTGCTGCAAAGAGGAATGGGTGAAACTGCCCAAAGATAGGTGTGCCAAGCTTGTGGCACCATATTCAAAAAGACTTGAGGCTGTAATTGCTACCAAAGGTGCATCAACAAAGTATTGAGCAATGGCTGTGAATACTTATGTACATGTGATTTCTTAGTTTTTTATTTTTAATAAATTTGCAAAGATTTCAGAAAAACTTTTTTCACATTGTCATTATGGGGTATTGTGTGTAGAATTTTGAGGGGAAAAATGAATTTAATCCCTTTTGGAATAAGGTTAACATAACAAAATGTGGAAAAAGTGAAGCGCTGTGAATACTTCCCGGGTGCACTGTAAAAACAAGCTACAACTACTTTCAAGTAGGCTGCAACCTGCGAAACTTTTTCTCACATGCAAGCAGAACTCCAGTATCATGGCAAGGATTTTGCACAGCTGGACAGTGCACGATATGAGGAACAAGTTCCAAGCATCTTTTCAGAATTTGAGAAACGTTTTACTGACTTTATATCAATTGAACCTGTTGCCAGCTATCTGTGTTTTCCATTTGGGGAGGGCAACGATGTGGATTACACTGCTTCTAAAGTAGCATCACTGTTTCAACTTGATAGCTCTGCTGTTGAGAGTGAGATTCTCACACTGCAAAATGACATTGAGAACAAATCCAGGGCAGCACCTGGCATGAAAGGAGACTTCTGGAACCTACTGCTGGAACAAAAATATCCCAACCTCAGAAGATTTGCCTTGAACTATACTGCACTTTTTTGGATCAAAGTATTTGTGTAAGACTGCTTTCTCTCACATAAAAATCATCAAGTCGAAGCACAGATCCGCAATTACAGGCATTCACCTTGTGGCCTAGCTAAGGCTTGCAACCAGCTCCTACTGCCCTGACGATGAGAAACTAGCTGCCTCCTCCCAATGCCAAAGGTTCCACTGAGGTAAGTAAATACATTTACTGCAACTGCTTTGCAACACACAAACTACTTTTTATTATATCTGAATGGGTTTTCTGTTTGTTGTGTGCATATTAAATGTGTAGATGGACAATGGATACGGCCTATGTGAACTGGTACATCTAACAGGCTCACAACTTTAAAAGTAGATCTTGGCTCAAAAAAGGTTTGGCACCACTGATGTAAGAACTATTCAAGATGTTGGCCATAAGTATGCTTCAAGAACACCTTAAGTTGTTCTCGAGGGCCCCTTACAGCGGTCATAGGAAACACTGTACAAATCCCCGTTTGTACGGAGATTCATACAGCATGCGTAAGGCAGTAGTGAGGCGCTCATAAGGCAGAAATATGTCATTTGTGCAACATCTGTGCCGACAAAATGTGCCAAAAGCAGTAAGATCTTCCAACCAAGGGTTTGAGAGTGCCATGAGTTGCACAAAAATTTTTGTAAAATGGCAGCAAGTATCCCATAGGAAGATCCCCAGTCACCCTTACAAAGAATGTAACAACTCTAGGGCCATTATGGATCGGAAAAGCACCTCATTTCTCATGAATGCCTCAAGTTGCTCTTGCAAATTCAACGGCAGCTGTAAAAAACTACGCCCCCCCACCCCTCCACGAATGTCTGCAAACTTCAGGATTCATAAGAACTGGGAGATTCTTACAAAATCATTGTTTGTAAGAATCTTTGTACTTGTAACTTTACACAGGGGTGGGGATCATTGTGAGATCAATGAGAGATTAAAAAATGGCCAGAGCGCTCAACAATCTTTCAGCACCCAGTGATTGGCAAATTCTCTCAATGATCTACAGTGATTTCCAAGGTCCACAAAGTTTTGACTCATTCCAAAGCAATCTCTCAATGAGCACTCAACAATGATCATGCTTACATGTACATTAATAAATCGGCTATGATTGGATTTCTGCAGTTATCTGATTATTCAAGTGGGCATGTAAACAGAATAATCCGATAAAGGCCATGTAACTGGGGTCATTAACTCAAGTGGTTTATCCTCCAGTAATCTGTTTATTCAGTGCATGTAAATGTGGGAAAACTGATTATTAGCATTATTGGTTTATATTCAGTAATTGGTTTATTGTGAACATGTAACCGGGGTCACTCTCATTGATCTCCTAATGATCTGTCAGCGAGCTTTCAAGGAATGAAAAATATTTCTACCCTGAAGGTAGAGATGGCTGAGAGATCAGTGAGTGTTCAATGAAAGACCAGTAAAGTTTACTGAAAGATTGCCGAGAGATCATTTGTGGATCAATGAGATCATTGAGGACTCCTTGAGAGTTCATTGAGAGTTTGTTGAGAGATTTCTTCCCTTTGGCGAATGCTGAGAGACTGCTTTGGACTGAGACAAAACAATGTCTCAACTGTGTCGACTGTGGAGCTCACAGGAAAATCACGAAGAGATCTTTGAAAGATCGTTGAGAGATCTGGCCATATTTTTATCTTTCAATGATCTCTCAAGGATCTCCACCCCTGTGTAAAGGAGGTAGAATAATACTAGAAACCTCTCAAATATATACAGTTTAGACCTGTTTGGTCACCCAACAAACTCTCAATGAGCTCTCAAGGATCTTTCAAAGATCTCTATAGATCGCCATGAAAATCATACAACAATCTTCCAAACATTTACAGAAATTGTTTTTTTGAGGCTTTAGAAGACTGTTTGAGAGATCAGGTCAACTTTCTCTCAATGGTCACCAGCAATCTCCATCTGTGTAAAGGCGCTCTTACGAGGTTCTTCCTGTGGCACGCAAGCCTGTATATCTTTCATTGGTTCTTGAGGTGAAGATGAGAAATGGAGGGTAACAGATTGGTTTGCTGTGAGAAGCCCTAGAAACTATGGAAAATCAGGTCAGCAGAGCCAGTGATCTAAACAGTTTTAGCTGTCAGTAAACCCAAGACAAATCCCCCCCAACACTGGTCCCCATAGGTTTTAAAAATAAATGAAGGACAAGGAGGTGAACTGCTGTGCCAGATGCACACTGGGTCTTGCAGGGTCAGCTAGCTGGTTCGATCGTGTCCCGCTGTGACTGCCTCACCCTGCGGTCAACAGAGCAAAGAGCAATTTGTCTCTCTCGCTGATCTGATAGAAGATGAATGACGGTGGCTGGACCTCAGCTGTAGCGTGGGTGTATCACTGGAGTCCATCCTCTCCTGGTTCCTCTCACACACTGTTACCAACTCGCACGTGTGTCAAGCACATGCGCTTCCATGTCCATCCGTTGCCGAACAGCGGGTGTGCCGCCACCATGGGCGACTTTAAAATCACTCAATCTTTAATTACGTCATTGAGAGTTGACTGTTGAGATGTCGAGCTGGCAAAAACACACACATGCCATGTCCATATATATTCATGAAAAACCAGCTTTTCACAGTAGACGGGGCCATTCGCTCCGTTAGCTGCATGATTTATCGTGTCGCCCCACCTGACGGCTGGGGATGGGAGGAAGCACGGTGCGAAACGCCGAGCGGGAGCATTCTGTCAGTGCAGTGATGAGCCACACCCCCAGTGGAGGAAAATGTTGTGTGGTACCCCCACCCCACCCCCAACAGCTTTAATATCCTCCTCTGACTGATCCCGCACACCAAAGAAGAGACAAACGTGTGATTGTGGGTTTGTCCTGGCGTCGGAAGCCATGTGATCACAGTGACGGATGTTATGGTCTGGATCAGGTGGCACGTATTCATTCAATATCAGTCAGGCCCTCTCTCGCTGATGCTCAGCCAGTCTGAATTCCCTTCTGATTCAGATACAGTCCCCATGTTTTATACCCCCCCCCAATAAAATGTCATGCTTAAAGGTTTCAATTGCATGGACACTTTGCATGCACAGAGCACACAAAATCTATTTGCATTGTGAATATGGATGGGAAATTTGTTGCAATCAAACCCCAAAATGCTACAAGTTGAAAACCATAGTTCCACTTGATTCAATAGGAACAAGAGCACTCTGAGGTGAGTGCAATATCCCCTACCTCCGTTTTCTTTGAAAATCCCAATACTTACTGACGGAGAGCAGTTTTCAACTTTCAGTATAATTACTGTGGCAGAAACAAATTATGATAAGCCCATCATCCATGAATATACAACAAAGTATACAACCGATAGTAATAGGTTAGGATCCTGAGGTTAACCTGTGTAGCAAGTTTGGTGACCCTAGAGAGCTGTACATGTTCTATAGTAAGAGAGCAAAGGGAGTGTCAACCTTGATGTTTGACCTTTTGACCCCAAACCTGTAGTTGTAGGTCATGGTCTTAGAGTGAACCAGTATTGTAGGTTTGATGACCCTAGCTTTCTTTGTTGTTGAGATATAGTTTTTAAGTTATTTTGATGTTGACCTTTGACCTTGTGATCCCAAAACCACAGTCACCCTTCAGGGTCACAGAGTGAACCAGTGTACCGAGTTTGGTGGCCCTAGCTTTACTCGTTTTATAATAATAGTAAATGTAGCATTTACCGTAGTGCAACTGCAATGTTAATCTGACCTTTGACCTCGTGGTCATCCAATGAGCGTGAAATTGCAATATACGCATCATCAGAGTATATCAAATCATGGTACCAAGCTTCAGAAGCTCAGAATCAGACATTCAGGTCTGGTGATGCAGCTGGCTATCGTATTGCTAGGTGTGAACTGAAGAAGGGTATAAAAAAGGCCAAGGACTTTTACAGGCAGATGGTAGAGGACCAATTTAATACCATGGACACTAGGGGTATGTGGAAAAGCATCAAAGCTATTTCTGACCAAGAGTGCTCTGCTTCTCCCCACTGTGATGTCACCATGGCCAGTGACCTCAATGACTTCTTTCCTCGCTTTGAACCTAGCAGTCACAACCCACCTGGAAGAGTAACAGTTACAGAGGAGCATAGGGCCTCCATCATTCGGCTGAGCACACGAGGTACAGCGGTCACTGCAGAGAATAAACCCTTGGAAAGTGCCAGACCCAGACGGAGTCTCCAGACGTGTGCTCAGGACCTGTACAGACCAGCTGGCTGAGGTGTTTTGTGATATTTTCAACCTATCTCTAAAGCTCCAGGCCATGCCCTCGTGCCTCAAGTCAGCCATTACTGTCCCGGTGCCGAAGAAAACACATACCAGCAATATGAATGACTTCCAGACAATTGCTTTGACACCCATTATGATGAAGTGTTTTGAAGGACTGGTTTTACCCCACATAAAGGCCAAAACTCTGGCGGCTCTGGACTTACACCAGTTTGCATATAAAGCAAACAGATCTACAGAGGATGCCGTCTCCCTTGCTGTACACACTGTTCTGACACATCTGGAGGGGCAGAGCACATATGCGAGGATGCTTTTTGTAGATTACAGCTCAGCCTTTAATACTGTCATCCTCTCTCAGCTTATACACAAATTGGATCGGCTGGGCTTCAGCGCTCCACTGTGCAACCGGATCTCCAGCTTCCTGACAGGACGCCCACAAGTGGTGCGCTTGGGCTAATATACTTAAGCTTCCATAACCCTGAACACTGGCACTCCACAAGGTTGTGTCCTCTCACCAATTCTGTACTCACTGCTCACCCATGACTGTGTCACTGCATATAATTCAAAAATTATAATAAAATTTGCAGATGACACGACAGCGATTGAGCTGATCTCTCATGGTGATGAGTCAGCCTAAAGAACGGGAGGTGCAGAACTTGGTGAGATGGAGCTCTGCAAAGAACCTGTCCCTCAACTCTGGAAAAAGCAAAGAATGAATTATTGATTTCCAGAGATCTGGGGACAAGGATAATCCTCCTATCTTTATTAATGGAGACTGTGTGGAACAAATTTCGTCCTTCAAGTTCTTGGGACCCTAGATCACGGACAATCTCTCGTGGACATTAACACCAATGCTCTGCTGAGGAAGACCCAACAGTGTCTCTTTTTTTACATTGCTGAAAAAATTCTGGCCTTTCTAAGTGTGTCCTTCTCTCCTACTACCGCTACACCACAGAGAGCATCCTTACATTCTATATCTGCATGTGGTTCCACATTTGCACTGCAGCTGAGCGGACGGCACTTCAGCGTGTGGTAAGAAGAGCAGAGAGACATCGGATTGCACATCCAAGAACTGGAAGACATTGTAGTGTGAATTGCCTATAAAAATATTTGTCATAAGGTACAGGAATTATTTATTTTATTTAATAGTGGGTGTGAAAGGGGCGGAGTTAAATTGTCACTTCCACACCCGCTAAATTAAATAAAAGCACTCGTAAAAGGGGCACCAGTCCTAACGGACAATAATATTAACTTTAATTTTAATTAATTTTGTACCTTAAACTACTTAATGAATCAGTCTCAAAGTTTCAGTGAGTTTTTGCCCTGCCGTGATTAGGAAACCTGTATATGCGAAAGGAAAACGCTTCAACTTCTCTCATTCACCCTTTTATTAAACTCATTCAGTTTACATGGCATGGCGTTCAAATGATGAATAAACAGATTCAGATGATGACAGCGTAAAATATCACATCAACTGATATTGGGTTCCTGAACATAAAATCCAGTGTTACACCTCTGTAGAACCAAGGAGGAACCAGACTTATGTTTCAACGGTAAATGAGGCTGGAATGTTTTAACAAAACAACACAATTTTATGGGGAAAATTCATAAGCTAATTATCTAAAAATGAATTCTGAATTAATCTACAAAAATTTAAGGGCAGTTACTTAAAAATGACTAAGAGTTTCCCTTCAGTTGATGGCTCTATCCTGTGGCTGAGAGACTAATTGAGCCCTGAAATACGGGCCATATTCAATTGTAATTTAATTGTTAGGACATCACGTTTTAACCCAGCAGATAGGAGAAATAAGAGTTTCACTCACACAACAGCCGTAGGTCCACGTTTCCGCGGGTCGGTACCGCTGGGTTTTGAAGTTAGGACGTCGGAGGAAGCGGCTGCTGTCCTCACAGCCGTGGAGGTGATAACTCAGCTGGGGGCCCTTCAAGGAGACCATAGCAGCCGTGGATGGTTTGTCTCAGGGCGGCGTGAAAAGTCCTTGGAAAAAGAGTCCAAATTTGGGGTCTCTTGTAGCGGGATCGACCCAAAAACTGAAGGAGAAACTTCTCAGTCTCTGTTCACTTTAAATTAGGCAAATTAAAAGTCCACTTTAATGGCGTGAAAAGTCATGAAAAAAAATGAGAAAAGCATTTACTAGGATAAGAATGGCTTCTGAGGTGAAGGAAAAAGTTTGAGAATTTGATTCTCTAAAAGGACGAGCTCTAAAGAAAAAGGTGGTTTCTCCTCAGTAACCAGAAAGACTTGACAAACTTCACAGAGAATAAAATAAAACTTCACAGGTCCTTGAAACGGTGGAATAAAATCTTCTTCTGAGATCTAGATTACTATTCTGCTTCCTTAATCTTAATTTAGTTCCTAATCTTTCTCAAAATCTCTTTCTTTCTTCTTTCTGTGTTTCTAATTCTTAATTTTATCACCGTTCTCTATCTTGCTACTTGTTACATTGTTACTTTACTTCTTGTTAATCTTCCTGCCTGTTCTTTGTCTGATCTTATTTCTTACTCTGCTGATCTTTGATCTTCTCTGTTCTTTTCTCTACTGTTCTCTTACTTTTCTCTTACTAAACTCAAATCTAACTTCTCTGTTTTAAAGTTACCTCGCCGGGTCATAAAACTGATGATGTCGATCGCAAGACTGACCAATCGACTTTTTCAGAAGCAGTTTGAAATGGCTGCTATCCAATGTGAGGACATTTCTTTGTTTGAGAGCAGCCAATCAAACGAAGACACCATCCCATGAAATTGCAGAGGGAAAATCAACACTCAGTCAGTTCTTATGAAATTAGGTACTCAATATAAAATCTAACTAAATTAAATGACTTGGCTAATATTTGGTGATCATGCATTTATACCATTACTCCAATAACACTCATGAATATAACATTTCTTATACATAATTATAATACATGCATTCACATTTAGATCAAAATGCAGCAAAACATGCAGCAAACCATGGTTGGTGATAAAAGAGGGATGATTTTCAGTGTCCTTAGGATCCAGAGGATAAGCTGAAAGAAACTTAATGTTTAGAACAAATTAAAAGTCATCCTACATACTGAAAACACATTCCGTAGGTATCCGCTAGGAGGTACTGTTGAGCTGTAGATGATTTCCTTTAGTATCTGGGCGAAGACCTGGATAGTATCATGCTATAAACCCGTCAGATTAAGCGGTTTATGACTCTTTTAAGAACACTGGTTTCCTGTGAAAAGGTACGTTATCAAATGCAGTGTTCACATTGAGAGGTCTGGTCTCCTGAGTTTTATGTTCCTTTGAGCCTTTAAAAGCAAATTCTGATCCTTACAATCTCTGCAAGAGGCAACTGTTTACATTGGGGTCCTGGGAAAGCAAGCATCTTTGGTCAGGCCCGGAAGAGGCCTGCATGAGTCGACATAAAAGCCAGTGATATTCCTGAAAAGGCAGAAAAGTGGTATTCCTGTGTAATGAATAAAGTGAAATTCCTGTAAACTGGAGAGAAGTGATCTTCTGTCTTGGTTTGAGGAGACGATGATGCTACAGTTCCCCCCTTTGTAGCAATGGTGAGCATCGGTCAGCGTTGGTACACACCCATGGCAGCTTCGTCTCCTTGGCAACACTTGACCTAAATACTGGGTTAAAAGGTTTTTGTGATGTCCATACACACTAGCATGCAAACAGTATCTATTACTAAGTACAGATCTTTGACTTTGGTTAACTGGAAGGACTTCCATGAATTTCCAAAAATAATTTGAATATGGACAAATGTAGATTATAAAATTGACTTGGAGTAGTACGCTAAGGCATAGGTCTTGAAATCCATCCATCCATCCATCTTCTACCGCTTTTCCGGAGGTCCGGGTCGCGGAGGCAGCAGTTCAAGCAGAGAAGCCCAGACTTCCCTCTCCCCAGCCACCTGCTCCAGCTCTTCAGAGGGGATACCAAGGCGTTCCCAGACTAGCTGGGAGACATAGTCTCTCATATCCCCCTCATGGATCGTCACCTTATCGTGGTGGGGGGGTTTGCGTGCCCCAGTGATCCCAGGAGCTATGTTGTCCGGGGCAATTTGCCTCTGATAGGGTCTCCCAAGACAAACTGGTCCTGGGTGAAGGGCCAGACGAAGAACGATCCAACAGACTCTCATGATAAATTGTATATCAAGGATTCAGTGTACCCCGCCCGGTATGGGGTTACCGGGGCCCCACCCTGGAGCCAGGCCTGGGGGAGGGGCTCGAAGGCTAGCGTCTGGTGGCCGGGTTTCCACCCATGGGACCCGGCCGGGCTCAGCCCGAAGGAGTTACATGGGTCCGCCCTCCAGTAGGTTCACCACCTGCAGGAGGGATCATGGAAGTCCGGTGCTATGTGGATTAGGTGGCAGTCAAAGGCGGAGACCTTGGCGGACTGATCCCAAGGTCTTGAAATGACTCAAAAATTCTAGCTACAAAAATAAGTGCGTAGTCTTACATACCTGAGGTAGGAATTTTGGTTCACGATGAAATAGCTATCATAGTTGTTTAAAAAAAATAGTTTGAATGGGTACAAAAATCAAAATGGAGTGCAAGAGCTATATATAAAAATATAGGTTTGTATATAAGCATGCATATAACTTCAAAAATTCTAAAAATAAAGAAAAAATAAAAGTCAAAACAAAGAAAGCAAAACAAAAATGTATTGCTTATCTGAGGTAGATGTTTAGGTTAAGCAATATTGAGTTAATTCAAGGAGGTTTGAACTGAATTGGTTTAGCTGGACTAAACCATGGTTCCACAGAGGTCTTACTCAGAGGGTGTTTGAGACCTTTGTTCTGGAAGACTGAGCAAACATGGAAAGTCATCATTGTTCTTTGAGTGGCAATGAGGAATAACTTTGTGACAACTGAAACAGGGGCAAGAAGCGGTGAAGGCAGACTCGTTGTCAAAGTGTTAGCTGAAAGTCTAATATTTCTAGCTACCTTTCGAAGAAACACAGGCATTATATGTGGGTGAGCAGGGTCACCCTCTAACATGAAGAGTGACAAGTCCAAGACCTTGTTGAGTTTGAATGAGGCTTTGGAGCAAACATTCAAAACCAACACAGTATCTTGCAAAGTTTTGGTAACAGTTGGTGGTTCAACTATCTGGCATTTCAGTGTTGCGGTGTTGACTGATTTAACAGTAGACGTGCTAAGGCTAGCAAGGGGCCCTAATGATGAGGCCGTGGTTGAGAATCTACCTAAGGATTGTTGACTTCTTGTCTGGACTCTGTCCAGTTCTAACTGGGCGAAAGTAGGTGAGGGTGCTAGGTAGAGGGCTAAACTGAAAAACAGGAAGGCCATCGTCCTGGCCAACGAATAGAAGTGAGTCATTTTAATCTTGAGCTTCTTGTCAGTTTTCCTTTTCTTGAGGTACCTGAGTGGTGGGTGAAAGTTATTCTTAGAGGTGGAACAACTTTGTTAGAGGCTGAGCTCTAAGCTATTAGTGTTTATCTCCTTTAGAGGGTTTTGTGATTATTGACTTAAGCTAGTGATGTTGTTGATTTTGTTTGTACTACTTTGAAATAGTAACTTGATGATACTGAATGAAATTTTGTGGGGTCTTTTAAGGTTAGATTTTAAGGAAGTCAGTTAGTTTGGGTTAACTTTCTCCTTTTGAAGGTTTAATGCAGTTACCTGACTGAGGAAGAGAAATGCGACCGAGAATGTCTGAGGCTGATAGTCAGCTAACAGTTATCTATCGGGCGCAAACAAGATTTAGGTTTGTTTACTGACTTAATGGAACAGTGTTGTCCCCGATAAGTCCCATGGGGTTTTTGTAAGCTTTGATTTGATTACGATGGACCCATTTGGAGATGGGGTCCTGGCGACCTTTGCTTATTTTGATTTGGTAAACGACCGGAGAGAGTTTATCTGTGATCGTGTGTGGACCTGTCCACCTGGGGAGGAACTTCCGAGCGAGTTTTCCTGCTCGTGTGTTGGTCTGTCCTGTCTGAGGAATGAAAGCATAATAGAAAACCTTGTCTCCCACTTGGAGTTCATCATGTGAGGCTTTCTGATCGTAGTAGGCTTTGCGTCCTTCAGCTGATCGGTCCAAATGTTTTTGGGCAAAGGCAAAAGTCTGTCGGAGATGTTTGGTCAGGTCAGTCATGTACTGGTGAGTAGTGTAAGCTGTAGCAACACTGGCTTCTCCAGGTTGGTAGAGTAAATGCAGGGGCAAAGTTATTTGCTGGCCTGTCATCATTTCAAAAGGTGACACCCCCGTAGATTCATGGGGTGTGGCTCGGATGGCCATTAAGACCAGCAGGAGTTTTACATCCCAGTCTTTTTGGTGTGGTGAAACATACTTCTTCAGTATGTTGATCACAGTTCAGTGGGTTCTTTCAACCTGTCCGGAGGATTGTGGGTGGTGGCTAATATGGAAGTTAGCTTTAACTCCCAAGGTTTCCCACAGTTGTCGCATGACTTCGGCGGTGAAATGAGTGCCGCGGTCAGAGTTGATTCGGCTTGGCAGACCGAACCTAGAGAATACGTGGTTCATCAACAAGTAGGCCGTGGTTTCTGCCGTGTCATTAGGAGCAGGCAGGCACTCGACCCATTTGGTGAAAGCACATGTGACTGTGAGGAAGTATTTGTTTCCTCTGGCTGACCGTGGAAGGGGGCCTACCCAGTCAATTTGGAGGTCAGACCATGGGAATGAAATGCCTCTTTTCTGTAGGGGTGCTCGATGCATCGGGTTGGTTGGTTGAAACTGGCAACATACGAGGCATCCCTTGATGTAGTCGGCTACATCCTTTCGCATGTATGGCCAATAGGTCACTTGTTTAAGCGCGTTGTATGTTGCTTTGACGCCTTAGTGTCCTGCAGTTGGGAGATCATGGGCATGAACAATCATCACCCCCCCTCTGGTTACGAGGGACCACAAGCACAGGCGTAGGGAGTTCATCGGAAACATGAACTAGAATGCCATTTCGCAGCTGCAAGGATGATCGTGCGGCAAAAAGTGGCTTCAAGTCTGGAGTGTCAGCGAGATCCGAGTCGGATGGTGCATTAAGTGCAGGATCTGAGATGTATTGTATCATTTTATGGACCGCAGGGTCAAGGGTTTGAAGAGAGATAAGATCAGGGTCAGTGAAAACAGGGTCAACCGCAAGGGGACCTGTGGTTTGTGTCGTGTCTTGGGACCTGTTAGTCTGGGCCCTAGTGACCGCGCAGACTGTAGGGGTGGGTGGGTGGGACTGTGAAGTCGGCACCTGAGCAGAATCAAAGGACCAGGGTGTGCCTTGTATGGCTCCTTGTTTTGCAAGTGAGTCCACAAGGTCATTCCATTCTTTGTCCTGACCTGGTGTGCGCGAGTAACCTCTGACCTTTTTCCAATACACTTGGAGGTTGTTGGAGGTTACCAGGTGATCACATGCCTTGAAAAGGTCTTGATGTTTAACCGGTTTGCAGTTGGAGGTTACAAAACCTTTGGCCTTCCAGAGTGCTAAATGACAAGTGAAACTGAGGCGTGCGTAGTTGGAGTCAGTGCAGATGACCAATGTGCGAATGCCATGGTCTACGGCAAGTTGCAGTGTAATGAGCACACCTGCGATTTCCGCATACTGGGATGATTGGGAACCCAGTTGATAGTTGTGGGGTTCACAAGGCTGATTGTTCAGCCATGCCACACCCACACCAGCACGGATGTGAGTTTCATGGTGAAAAGAACAACCATCGACATAGGCGGTGACCATATCTTGACAGATGTTCTGGTCAAAGTAGTGATGGTTTGAGTCTTCAGTGACTGTAGGTGGCTCTGCACGAATGGATGGTCCTGGAGCGTCCTCAGAGCACCGTTGGCAGGCAGCCAAGTCTGTGCCGAGAGGGCTTCTCAACTTTTGTGCGTAGCGGACCTCCACATCAAAGCTTTGTAGAGCCATCAACCAGGAGGCTATTCTGGCATTTGTTACAACGCCTTCTCTGATGCGTTGATTGTTGAGGAAGACCACTGGTTGGTGGTGAGTCTCAACTGTGATTCTCTGGCCTCCCACATAGTTGGAGAAATGCTTGACTGCCCATACAGTGGCCAGAAGGGCTTTTTCACAGTCCGAGTATTTCAGTTCCGGACCAGAGAGGGTTTTGCTGGCATAGGCCACGACTCGTTTGTCGTGGTCGTAGATTTGGTATAATCCAGCACTTAAGCAGTTGGCAGAGAACCCCACTTGTAAGAAGAATGGCTGGTCGCAGTTGGGATAGGCCAAACATGGTGCTGTGCATAACTTTTGCTTCAACGCTAGCATAGCCTGTTCTTGAGCCTCAGACCAAATGAAAGGGGTGTCCTTTCATAGGAGGTCTGTAAGGGGTTTTGCCATGTCTGTATAATCCTCAATGAACTGACGTGAGTAATTGCATACCCCTAGGAAGCTCCGGAGTTCGGAGATGTTGGTAGTGGCTTTGATGTTTAACACACCTTGAATTCATGCCGTTTGTGGTAGTACCCCTTTGGATCCTACCAAGAGACCGACATAGTTGACTTTGGTTTTGCACCACTGGCATTTGGAGAGAGAAATTTTGGCTCCAGCTTGCGTGAGCTGGCCAAGGACATGGTCAATTTCAGTGAGGTGGGTGTCCAGAGTTGGACTCCGAATGAGAATGTCATCAACATAGATGAGGTTACCTCTGTCTCGGGCGTCTGGACATGCTTTGTTCAAGAAAATGTTGAACTCTACAGGAGAGTTGGCATAACCGAAAGGGCATCGGGTGAATGTGTATTGGCGATTCGCGAACGTGAAGGCCAGTTTGTGTTGGTCTTCAGCTTGGACAGAAATAGTCCAAAAACCAGAAGCAATGTCCAGTGTTGAGAAGTATTTGGCATCTTTGACTCTAGGGCGTTCTTGCTCCAGTTGAGTCATAGGCCACCTAGAGAGAGGAACTTGAGTGTTCAATTTCCTGTAATCAATGGTGAGTCTCCACTTACCATTGGGCTTTAGGACAGGCCATAAGGGAGCCGAGTAGGTACTGTTGCATGGCCTGATTATGCCACGGTCCAGTAAATCATCGATTATTTCTTGTACTGGGCCGTACGAGGCCAAGGGAATCTTGTACTGCCTGACGTAGGTTGGAGGGGCGTCAGGTGGTGTAGGAATACGTACTGAGTGGACTGTGGTCAGTCCACAGTCCAAGGAGTCTTTGGAGAAGGATTGTTCATACTTAAGAAGAACTTGGTGAAGTTTTTCACGTTCTTCGTCAGAGGTTAGGGCATCAGCATCAGCTACCACCTGTGCAATCTCTTCAGCGATAGTGAGGACTGGTTTCGGTGGAGCATCGCTGGGATTGTCATTGGTTTGCTGATCAGACTCCGATGGAAGGAGTTCAATGGCTTGGACAAGCATTTGGTCATTGTTAGTCAAGTCGATTCGTCCCACTGACTCTTTGTCAGGGGTTGGTATTGACACAAGAGCGATGGCCTTAGAAGGCTTAGTGTAAATGACTGTAGGTTCAAGAGAGTCGGCCCAAAGAGAATCAGGGAGGCCGCCTAGCACAGGAACAGTCAGTTCAAAATCGTGGAAATCTGTGGTGATGAGCCAGCCAACAGGCGTGGCCTTGGGCAGGACGATGGTCTCTGCCGTGGGATTGTTAACCAGTAATGTGGTGGTTCTGTATTCTAGGCTTAGAAGGGGCATGGCCTCCAGAGTTAAGCCTAGATTGTCAAGCAAAGGAGCCGGTTGGAAAAATGCTTGTGGATGCATAAGTTTCTGTCCTGTTTGAATGTATAGTTGGACCGGGTAGCACGTGACATTAGCAGGTATGAGACAATGTTGAGTGTTCAGTACCTGGCAGGCCTCAGGGATGGTCTGGCCTGACTTTAGAGTGTCAAGATCTGGTTTAGAGTGAGCGTCTCGAACTGAGGTGAGAGACCATAAGACATTGTTTATGGTATCAACCTGGGTTCCAAGTCTCACAAGAAGATCATTGCCGATGTAGACTGCATGTGGCAGGTCAGGAACGACCAAGGAGGGATGCGTTAGCAGTCTGTGGTTCCACTGAAGGTGGAGGGCGCAGATACTTCTGGCGACCAATGTTTTGTTTGATTTGGTCCCAGCAGGGAAATGAAAAGACTTGTTAGTGACCATAAGGTCAGGGTATTTCTCGTGTAGAGAGTCGAAAAGTGTCTGGCTGATTGCAGATTTATCAGCCCAGAGAGCCAGTACCACGTCTTCTACGTGGGAGCTTTGGATAGCTAGTCCTTTGACCACTTGGGGGCAGTACTCTTCATCGACTGTCCCTGGTTTCAGGGTGCAAAGAAATGAACTGTGTTCATTTAAGGTTGGGTTGTCAGATGTGGTGACCTGAAAAGGGGTGTCTGTTTCAGCCTGGTCCCCAAGGTCACTTTCCGTCAAACTTTGTTGGGTCAGCAGTGCGAGTGGGTTGACTCCTGGAACATCCAAGGTGTCAAGAGTGTAGCACTGTGATCCGGTTGCTTCAGGTAGAGTGGTTGGAAGAGGCTGTCGAACTTGAGCCCATAGCTTGAGATTCTTGAAGTCTATCAGAGGCTCAAAGCGATTAAGTAGATCCTTGCCTATCAGCAATGGAATTGAGTTGAGATTGGACACATAGACCGGGTGGATCAAGGTCATGGGCCCAATGGAGATTTGTATCAATGACATGTGTGACACAGTCGTGTTTGAGGGTGCATAAGGTTGAATCGCTAAGGAGCAAGGTCTTAGTTTCAAGTCTTTGTGCGCAAGGTTAGCAGTGACATGTAGGTGTTTGAAAAGGTCACGCGACATGAGTGTGATGTCCGCTGCAGTATCCAGTAGGGCTTCGTGTGTCATCACATCTTCCAAGGTCAATGACAGAAAAAATTTTCGTGCAACCCCCCTCTCGGTTAAATCACACAGAAATTCTTGGACCGGTGGTTCAACGCAGATTAAAGAGTCGCCGGTTTCGGGCGAGTGAGGTTTCCCAGGTAGCTGGACTACCAAAATGGCACTGGGTGGCGTTGCATTTTGGAGCTCCTCCTGAGTTTCGGGTGGAGGATGCTTGGTGGTGTCTTCGGTATCCTTCCCCTTTGTAGTAGGAGAATCCTCAGGGTTGACTTGTGGCAAACCTAAAGGATCGTTTGGGGTGGTCACAATATTTATGGCTAGGACATCTGGTTTCTTGTCCTCTTTCGCCTCCTTTTTCCTCTTCAGTTCGTCAAGTATGCATTGGAGAGTCTCCAGGTCTTCTTGGCTGAAAATGGGCTTTTCTTTCTTCTCCCAGGGTTTGGAGTTAAACTTTCCAGGGGGAGGTCTTGCTTCCCTGTTGAAGTTTTTCCGGTGGTACGAAGGAGGTGACCACCTCCCGCGATTATGCGAGTCTCGAAATCGATATCTGTCATCCCGGGTATCCGTACCGTATTCTCGTGACTTACCTGGTGGACTCAGTCTCCGACGGTAGTCAGGTTTTGATGATGTTGGCTTGGAACTTGGTGTCAAAAATTTTTCCGGGTCATGACTCGACTTATCTTGACTAGAGGACTGTCGTCATTTTATTTGTGACCGAGATGCTGGAACAGGGGCTGGCCTTGGGGCGCCCTCTAGGTCCAGGGTGTCTGATGCGGTGTTGACTGCTAACACTGCGGTAGACTCGGTATGCTTCTGATTGCTTTGTCGCTGTTTCTGGAATACATAATGTGCGAACTCTCTTAGCTGGTTTATCGAGTTTGTCTTTGGGTTAGCCATGACTCCAAGGTGGTGTCCAATCGTGGGATGGAGATTCTGAATGAACAGAGCCTTGAAATTGTGGTCTTCTTCCATCTCAGGCGTGTTTTGAGATCCGAAATATGCGCGCAGGAGTCGCTGGTAGTATGCCTGTGGGGGCTCTAAGCGACCCTGTTTCACAGCTAGGGCTGTCGCTAGCCCTGACTGTAAGCAGTCGTCGGAAAACTCTCTTTCGACGGCTTCATAGAGCTTCCGGTGGTTCATCTTGATGTCAAATGGTTGCCGATCTATAAATTTTGATACCGACCTGTTGGATGTCAACTTGATCAAATAAATGCGGTCGTCAACAGTAGCATCAGGGTATTTACGCAAGTAGTAGTCGATGTCTTGCAAATAAGCCCTGGTATCAGGTGACCCACTGGTTGAGAGGTCAAATTTCGTGACGTGGCGAGTGATCTTATTGAGATCTCCATCGGATGGAATTTGCACACGTCTTTCACGTTGCCGTTCAGGTCTGAACGGGTCAGGTGAGTGTGAGCCGGGGGAGTCCCCATCCCATGAGGGGATGCCCCCCTTTGTCGAGGGAACCGGCCTGTTCATGGATTCTGATCTCAGATCCCTTTGTTTGCGGTGGTCTTCCAGCTCTTCCTGGACGTCCTGAAGACCTTGTTGTGCTTCTTGTAGGAGCAGTTTGCATTTCCCATAATCGGAGCTTGTTTCGTCCAATTGACCTTCAACTTCCTTGAGTTGATTCTCTTTGTGAAGCAGGGCGGTTTTCAATTCCTCGTTTTCTTGCTGAAGTGAGGTATTGTTGTCTTCTAGTCGTTGCTTTTCTTCCTCTGCTTGTTCCAGATTTAGCAACGTCTGATCGAGCGTAGCTTGGGTGTCTTCTTTCTCTATGGGAGCTTGTTCCTGCTTTTTCACAAGGGATTTGTTCTCTTCCTGAAGAGAAAGGATGGTTGTTTGTCGTTTCACCAGTTCCTTTTCGGCGTAGAGTACTTGGGTTTCAGCTCGTTTTAGCCTTGCAACTAATGCTAGTGCAAACTTTCCTAACACACCGGGGATTTCCTTTGCTTTCGGTGGGTTAGCTTCGCATTCATCTGAAAGTTTTTTTGTGATTTGCTTCAAATCTTTTGGTGGAGTATCCCGAACTTGTTTGGAGAAACCGGGTATAAGGTCGGAAGCCAACTCTTCCAATATTACTTGAAGGTCATTTAATTCGTCAAGTGGATTCGACATGTTTGACCGTTTGTGTAACGCTTAGCTTGAAATCAATTCGTTGATTATAGCTAAAGTTGTGCGTCAAGAGTTAACCTTGAGTGTCCTTTTACAGTGAGGGTAATTACAAGCTTCTTTTTGGAGTTTGTTTCAACTTCCAGGCTTGTAAGAAGGAAAGCAAATATTTTGGAATTCTTTAGAAATGTGGAATACGTGTTAGTTTATTTGTTGACACTGTATTTTGATTTGTATTTCACAAGACAAAAGCAAAAAAAAAAATTGTGTCGATTGACTTCTTTCAGTTCAGTTATCAAAGTGTAGTTTTGGAATAGTCCTCAACTAGGTTGTGAATTTTTTGTTGAATCTCACTTGAAAGTAATGATTTTATTTACAAAAGAAAAAGAAAGCAACAAAAATAGAAAAGGTTAAAAGCTTTAAGGCTTTAGGGTTACAGTATAAGTCTTCACTTTGTTTTAAAGTTAGAACTGGTTTTGTTCTATTTGTTAAAGCTTATCTTCATTTAAAGCCTTTCAATGTTTTAATATTTTCAAGTTAGGAAACAAATGAATTGTCTTTGTGTATTGTCACTAAGGCTTCCTTAGGATTAAAGTTAATGATTATTTAAAAAGAGAAGAAGAGAAAAAAAAATGTTTTACAGACTAGTCAAAGTTTTCACCTTTTGACTTATTTCAAATCCTGGTGAGAAATAGTGAGTTGGTTAAATGTTTTCCTTCTCCTGGGGAGGAAACATGAATCAAAAGCAACACTGACTGTAAAAAAGGTAAAGCTTTCAAGTGTTAATTGCTGGATGTGGTTTCCTAATTTTGGAGAATTTTGGTTAAATATTTAGTAAATCACTAAATCCTTTACCAACATGCACAGGATTAACATTAACTTGAGTCTAAATGAACATTGTCATTTATTTGAGTCCCTAAGTTGAATGGCTTCCTGTGAAAGAAATCGCACAAAGTGATCTTTAAAAACAAAATACATATATATAGCTTAAAAAGTTTGCAGACTTTTAGCGTAAGATGTGTGAATATATGCTTTTAACTAAAAAGAGTAAAATATGTGGTTAACATATGTGAGAAAATACAAAGTCTATGCTTCTATGTTCTTTCACTGTGTGTATATGCAGTCAAAAGCTCTTCCACCAATGAGAACAAACTTCAAACCCACAAGTTTCCTTTTCCTTTTGGTTCTTGGGATAAAAGTTTGATTTGGGTTTAAATTTAGATTGTTCCGGATAATTCGGATTGATTTAAAGTCAATTTAGAAGCTCTGTTTGATTATAAATCAGCTTAATAGATTTGCTCTGCTTTAATCCGAGTGTGCATTCATGCAAGAAATGCAACTCCTATAGTTGACCACACAATGGAGGCAGTTATCTCTGCCCTCCCAGGGGGAGGAGACACTGGTGACATCGCTCTGGGCGGGTCTACCGGTCTCACTCAAAATGGCGGCTAGAGAGACTCCCTCTTAGCGCCTTTAAAATGGCATCTGCACGCTTACTCTGCTCATGCGCAGTTTTTCGTGCACGCGTTTCGGTCACACGCGCGACTGTGCGTGTTCACGTGACACGTGATGCGGGCGCCGAGTCTTATCGGCACGCCACGCCTTGCTTTTCAAAATGAGAGTTTAATCTCCAACTTTCACAAATAATGTTACCCCTTTAATTCCGGGTATAGTTTAGCGCTACTTCCCCAGCGGTTTATTCAGTGACCAGATCAAACTGCGTCCAGCTTAATCTGACGTCACCACGCTTGGGTACAGTAATTACAGAACTGGCCAGTTTAATTACTCCTTTCGGGATAATCGCTGGAAGGTTAAACTGGCGAGAGACAGGACGGTTTTCTTCACGTTTCTGTCACTCTAGGCCTTTATATATCTATATATTTATTCCATCTAGCTACAATGCTCCGCACTGTGTTTTTATATATCTACATATTATTCCATCTAGCTACATTGCTCCGCATTGTGTGTGTTTATATACTTGCATATTTATTCCACCTAGCTGCAATGCTCCGTACTGTGGGTGTTTATATATTTACATATTTATTCCATCTAGCTACAATGCTCTGCACTGTGTTCATATATTCATATATTTATTCCATCCAGCTACAATGCTCTGCACTGTGTGTCTGTGTGTGTGTGTGTGTGTATATATATATTTTATAGTAATATGTACATATGTATATTAGCTGCTCTTGCTTGCTTGTTTTTTTTTCTTGCCTTCTGATTGTTGCTCTGAGTGTTGCTATCCCTGTGCTGTTGCAATCCTGGAATTTCCCCGTTGTGGGACTAATAAAGGCTTATCTTATCTTACTTTCTTAATCCAGCATATAATAATATTGCTTAAACTTCTTTGCATGCATCAAAAACTGTTGACCTTAGTGGGTGAATCACTCACCCCCCCTTTGCAGCTATCAGCCACCAGACTCCTCAGCGGGAGGTTAGGTAAACAAGCACAGCAGACACACAGGCAGGAGCAGACGCAGGCCTCAGTCTCCCAAACAACACACAGACTCGCCGAATAGTGGATCAATATTTGCAGGAAGAAAAAAAAAATTATGATTTCAATGAATTTTCTTTTTGCATATACGTTTCCCAATTACAGAGGCGTCACACAGAAATGCCAATAAACTGTAGCGTGAATTGCCTATAAAAATATTTGTCATAAGGTACAGGAATTATTTATTTTATTTAATAGTGGGTGTGAAAGGGGCGGAGTTAAATCATCACTTCCACACCCGCTAAATTAAATAAAAGCACTCGTAAAAGGGGCACCAGTCCTAATGGACAATAATATTAACTTTAATTTTAATTAATTTTGTACCTTAAATTACTTAATGAATCAGTCTCAAAGTTTCAGTGAGTTTTTGTCCTGCCGTGATTAGGAAACCTGTATATGCGAAAGGAAAACGCTTCAACTTCTCTCATTCACCCTTTTATTAAACTCATTCAGTTTACATGGCATGGCGATCAAATGATGAATAAACAGATTCAGATGACGACAGCGTAAAATATCACATCAACTGATATTGGGTTCCTGAACATAAAATCCAGCGTTACACCTCTGTAGAACCAAGGAGGAACCAGACTTATGTTTCAACGGTAAATGAGGCTGGAATGTTTTAACAAAACAACACAATTTTATGGGGAAAATTCATAAGCTAATTATCTAAAAATGAATTCTGAATTAATCTACAAAAATTTAAGGGCAGTTACTTAAAAATGACTAAGAGTTTTCCTTCAGTTGATAGCTCTATCCTGTGGCTGAGAGACTAATTGAGCCCTGAAATACGGGCCATATTCAATTGTAATTTAATTGTTAGGACATCACGTTTTAACCCAGCAGATAGGAGAAATTAGAGTTTCACTCACACAACAGCCGTAGGTCCACGTTTCCGCGGGTCGGTACCGCTGGGTTTTGGAGTTAGGACGTCGGAGGAAGCGGCTGCTGTCCTCACAGCCGTGGAGGTGATAACTCAGCTGGGGGCCCTTCAAGGAGACCGTAGCAGCCGTGGATGGTTTGTCTCAGGGCGGTGTGAAAAGTCCTTGGAAAAAGAGTCCAAATTTGGGGTCTCTTGTAGCAGGATCGACCCAAAAACTGAAGGAGAAACTTCTCAGTCTCTGTTCACTTTAAATTAGGCAAATTAAAGGTCCACTTAAATGGCGTGAAAAGTCATGAAAAAAATGAGAAAAGCATTTACTAGGATAAGAATGGCTTCTGAGGTGAAGGAAAAAGTTTGAGAATTTGATTCTCTAAAAGGACGAGCTCTAAAGAAAAAGGTGGTTTCTCCTCAGTAACCAGAAAGACTTGACAAACTTCACAGAGAATAAAATAAAACTTCACAGGGCCTTGAAACGGTGGAATAAAATCTTCTTCTGAGATCTAGATTACTATTCTGCTTCTTTAATCTTAATTTAGTTCCTAATCTTTCTCAAAATCTCTCTCTTCTTTCTGTGTTTCTAATTCTTAATTCTATCACCGTTCTCTATCTTGCTACTTGTTACATTGTTACTTTACTTCTTGCTAATCTTCCTGCCTGTTCTTTGTCTGATCTTATTTCTTACTCTGCTTACTCTGCTGATCTCTGATCTTCTCTGTTCTTTTCTCTACTGTTCTCTTACTTTTCTCTTACTAAACTCAAATCTAACTTCTCTGTTTTAAAGTTACCTCGCCGGGTCGTAAAACTGATGATGTCGATCGCAAGACTGACCAATCGACTTTTTCAGAAGCAGTTTGAAATGGCTGCTATCCAATGTGAGGACATTTCTTTGTTTGAGAGCAGCCAATCAAACGAAGACACCATCCCATGAAATTGCAGAGGGAAAATCAACACTCAGTCAGTTCTTACGAAATTAGGTACTCAATATAAAATCTAACTAAATTAAATGACTTGGCTAATATTTGGTGATCATGCATTTATACCATTACTCCAATAACACTCATGAATATAACATTTCTTATACATAATTATAATACATGCATTCACATTTAGATCAAAATGCAGCAAAACATGCAGCAAACCATGGTTGGTGATAAAAGAGGGATGATTTTCAGTGTCCTTAGGATCCAGAGGATAAGCTGAAAGAAACTTAATGTTTAGAACAAATTAAAAGTCATCCTACATACTGAAAACACATTCCGTAGGTATCCGCTAGGAGGTACTGTTGAGCTGTAGATGATTTCCTTTAGTATCTGGGCGAAGACCTGGATAGTATCGTGCTATAAACCCGTCAGATTAAGCGGTTTATGACTCTTTTAAGAACATTGGTTTCCTGTGAAAAGGTACGTTATCAAATGCAGTGTTCACGTTGAGAGGTCTGGTCTCCTGAGTTTTATGTTCCTTTGAGCCTTTAAAAGCAAATTCTGATCCTTACAATCTCTGCAAGAGGCAACTGTTTACATTGGGGTCCTGGGAAAGCAAGCATCTTTGGTCAGGCCCGGAAGAGGCCTGCATGAGTCGACATAAAAGCCAGTGATATTCCTGAAAAGGCAGAAAAGTGGTATTCCTGTGTAATGAATAAAGTGAAATTCCTGTAAAATGGAGAGAAGTGATCTTCTGTCTTGGTTTGAGGAGACGATGATGCTACAACATCTACCATACTCGCTGTCTCAGAAAAGAGGGGTCTATCTGTAAAGACCCCACACACCCATTCCCTAGACACTTTGGATTGTTGCCTTCTGGTAAATGTTTTAGATAATTCCGGGCCTGTACAACAAGACTGACAGACAGTTTTATTCCAAGTGCAATACACATTTTAAATAGTCTTGAGGACCCTCTTGTTTTTGTATGTTGCATATTTGCACAGGTTGGACTAGAATTGTACTATGTAAAGTCAGTATTGTTTTTTTTTATATCATTTTTAATGCTATTAAGTTTTGTCTTTGTTTTATCTTTCTTTCTTAAATTATCATGGAGAGATGCATCCAAATTTTGTTATGCTTCACTGCACAGTGGTGTGAAAAAGTGTTTGCCCCCTTCCTGATTTCTCTTTTTTTTGTATGTTTGTTCCACTTAAATGTTTCAGATCATCATCCATCCACCCATCCATCCATCCATCCATCTTCTACTGCATTTCTGGAGGTCCGGGTCTCGGAGGCACCAGTTCAAGAAGAGAAGCCCAGACTTCCCTCTCCCCAGCCACCTGCTCCAGTTCTTCAGAGAGGATACCAAGGTGTTCCCAGACCAGCTGGGAGATATAGTCTCTCCACCGAGTCCTGGGTCTGCCCCGGGGTCTCCTCCCAGTGGGACGTGCCCGAAACACCTCAAGTGGGAGGTGTCCAGGAGGCACCCTGATCAGATGCCCATACCACCTAAACTGGCTCCTTTCAATGTAGAGGAGCAGCGGTTCTACTCTGAGCCTCTCCCGGATGACTGAGCTCCTCACCCTATCTCTGAGGATGAGTCCAGCGATCCTACGAAGAAAGCTCATTTCAGCCGCTTGTCTCCAC
The DNA here is from genome assembly GCA_020510985.1 of Pholidichthys leucotaenia. Classification (NCBI taxonomy): domain Eukaryota; kingdom Metazoa; phylum Chordata; class Actinopteri; order Cichliformes; family Pholidichthyidae; genus Pholidichthys; species Pholidichthys leucotaenia. The sequence goes on along the minus strand of CM035843.1, from coordinate 231,946,166 downwards.
GATTTCGTTCTTTCGGTCATTACTCAAAGCTCGTGACCATAGGTGAGAGTAGGAACGTAGATTGACTGGTAAATCAACAGCTTTGCCTTAGAACTCAGCTCCCTCTTCACCACAACAGACCGGTACAACATCCGCATCATTGCAGATGCCACTCCTATCCATCTGTCAATCTCTCGCTCCATTCTCCCCTCACTCATGAATAAGACCCCAAGATAATTAAACTCCTCCACTTGGGACAGGAGCTTGTCCCCATCCTGGAGAGGACAATCCACCTTTTTCCGGCTGAGGACCATAGACTTGGAGGTGCTGATTCTCATCCCGGCCACTTCACACTCAGCGACAAACCATCCCAGCAAGAACTGCAGGTCATTGCTGGATGAAGCCAGCAGAACAACATCATCTGCAAACAACAGAGATGAGATCCTGTGGTCACCAAGCATGACACCCTCCGTTCCCTGGCTGCGCCTAGAAATTCTGTCCATAAAAATTATGAACAGGATTGGTGACAAAGGGCAGATCTGGTGGAGTCCAACTCTCACTGAGAATGAGTCTGATCGGGTGTTGGCAATACGAACCAAACTCTCACAACAGTCATACAGAGACCGAATAGCTCATAACAACAAGCCCGATACCCCATACTCCCGAAGCACCCCCCACAAAAAACCACGAGGGACACGGTCGAATTCCTTCTCCAAGTTCACAAAACACATGTAAACTGGTTGGGCAAACTCCACGAACCCTCTAGGATTCTCGGAAGGGTAAAGAGCTGGTCCGATGTGCCTCGGCCAGGACGAAAACCACAATGCTCCTCCTGAATCCGAGGTTCGACCAACGGCTGGACTCTCCTTGCCAGTACCTTGGCATAGACCCTCCCAGGGAGGCTGAGGAGTGTGATCCCTCTAAAGCTGGAGCACACCCTCCGGTCCCCTTTTTTGAAGAGAGGAACCACCACCCTGGTTTGCCATGCCAAAGGCACTGCCCCTGACCTCCAAGCAATGTTGCAGAGGCATGTCAATCATGACAGCCCTACAAACATCCAGGGCCTTGAGGTACTCAGGGCGAATCTCATCCACCCTTGGGGCCCAGCCACCAGAGAGATTTTTAACCTCCTTGGCGACCTCAGCCCCTGTGATAGGTGAATCGTCCCCCTCATCCACAAGCCCTGCTTCCTCTGTGGAATGCGTATCAGTGGGATTGAAGAGATCCTCGAAGTATTCCTTCCACCTCCCGATGATGTCCCCAGTCAAAGTCAACAGCGCCCCATCCGCACCATACACAGTGTGGACAGGGAGCTGCTTCCCCCTCCTGAGCCGCTGGATAGTTTGCCAGAATCTCTTTGAGGCCGACCGAAAGTCTTGTTCCATGGCCTCACCAAACTCCACCCATACCCGAGTTTTTGCTTCAGCAAACACTCAAGCTGTAGTCCGCTTGGCCTGCCGGTACACCTCAGCTGCTTCGGGAGTCCCACAAGCCAACCAAGCTTGATAGGACACCACCTTCAGTTTAATGGCCCCCCTCACCACTGGTGTCCACCACTTGGTTTGGGAGTTGTCACCATGAGATGCCCTGACAACCTTGCGGCCGCAGCTCTGGGCTACAGCTCACCACCAGGTGGTGATCAGTTGACAGCTCTGCACCTCTCTTTACCCGAGTGTCCAAGACATATGGTCGCAGGTCTGACGACACGATAACAAAATCAATCATCGACCTGCGACCTAGGGTGTCCTGGTGCCAAGTGCACATATGGACACCCTTATGCTTGAACATGGTGTTTGTTATGGACAAACTGTGGTTAGCACAGAAGTCCAATAACTGAACACCACTCGGGTTCAGATCGGGCAGGCCGTTCCTCCCAATCACCCCCTTCCAGGTTTCACTGTCATTGCCCACGTGCGCATTGAAATCCCCCAGTAGGACAATGGAGTCTCCAAGAGGAGCACCCTACAGCACCCCAGTCAGAGACTCCAAAAAGGGTCGGTACTCTGAAACATCATTTGGTACATAGGCACAAATGATGGTCAGGACCCATTTCCCAACCCGAAGGCGCAGGGAAACAACCCTTTCATCTACCAGGGAAAACTCCAATATAGCGGCAGCAAGGTGGGGGGATACAAGAATACCCACCCCTGCTCGTTGCCTCTCGCCCAGGGCAACTCCAGAGTAGGCCAAGCTCCAGCCCCTCTCCCAGGAGACTGGTTCCGGAACCGGAGCTGTGTGTTGAGGTGAGGCCGACTATATCTAGTCAGTATCTCTCAACCTCATGCACCAGCTCAGGCTCCTTCCCCACCAGAGAGGTGACATTCCACGTAACAAAAGTCAGTTTAGGAAGCTTGGGATCAGTCCGCCAAGGTCTCCGCCTTTGACCACCACCTGATCCACATAGCACTGGACCCCCATGAACCCACTAGAGGGCGGACCCATGTAACTCCTTTGGGCTTAGCCCGGTTGGGTCCCATGGGCGGAAACCCGGCCACCAGAAGCTAGCCATCAAGCCCCCCCCCCCCCCCCCCCCAGGCCTGGCTCCGGGATGGGGCTCTGGTAGGTTTCAGATCATCAAACAAATTTAAATATTAGACAAAGATAACACAAGTAAACATAAAATGCAGTTTTTTAAATGAAGGTGTTTATTATTAAGAGAAAAAAAATCCAAACCTACATGGCCCTGTGTGAAAAAGTGATTGCCCCTTAAACCTAATAACTGGCTGGGCCACCTTTAGCAGCAACAACTGCAATCAAGCGTTTGTGATAATTGGCAGTGAGTCTTTCACAGCGTTGTGGAGGAATTTTGGCCCACTCATCTTTGCAGAATTGTTGTAATTCAGCCACACTGGAGGGTTTTCGAGTATGAACTGCCTTTTTGAGGTCATGTCACAGCATCTCAATCAGATTCAGGTCAGGACTTTGACTAGGCCACTCCAGAGCCTTCATTTTGTTTTTCTGAAGCCATTCAGAGGTGGACTTGCTGGTGTGTTTTGGATCATTGTCCTGCTGCTTCAACTTTAGGCAACAAACAGATGGCCGGATATTCTCCTTCAGGATTTTTTGGTAGACAGCAGAATTCATGGTTCCATTTACCACAGCAAGTCTTCCAGGTCCTGAAGCAGCAAAACAGCCCCAGACCATATTTTACTGATGGTATGATGTTCTTTTTCTGAAATGGTGTGTTAATTTTACGCCGGATGTAATGGGACACACACCTTCCAAAAAGTTCAACTTTTGTCTCGTCAGCCCAAAGAGTATTTTCCCAAAAGTCTTGGGGACCATCAAGATGTTTTCTGACAAAACTGAGATGAGCCTTTATGTCCTTTTTGCTCAGCAGTGGATTTTGTCTTGGAGGTCTGCCATGCAGGCCAATTTTGCCCAGTCTCTTTCTTATGGTGGAGTCATGAACATTGACTTTAACTGAGGCAAGTGAGGCCTGCAGTTCTTCGGATGTTGTTGTAGGGTCTTTGTGACCGCTTGGATGAGTCGTTGCTGCGCTCTTGTAGTAATTTTGGTCAGCTGGCCACTCCTGAGAAGGTTCACCACTGTTCCATGTTTTCGCCATTTGTGAATAATGGCTCTCACTGGAGTCCCAAAGCTTTAGAAAAGGCTTAAAAACCTTTTCCAGATTGATAGATCTCAATTATTTTGTTCTTCACTTGTTCCTGAATTCTTTGGTTGATATCTAGCTTTTGAGGATCTTTTCGTCTCCAACATTTTGTCAGGCAAGTCCTAATTAAATGATTTCTTGATTGAGTACAAGTGTGGCAGTAATCAGGCCTGGGTGTGGCTGGAGAAATTGAACTCCGTTTTCCAAAGATGTGATAAATCACAGTTAATTTATGTTTTAACGGTGGGGGGGGGGGGGTCACTTTTCACACAGGGCCATGTACTGTAGGTTTGGATTTTTTTTTACCCTTAATAGTAAACACCTTAATTTAAAAACTGCATTTTGTGTTTACTTGTGTTATCTTTGTCTAATATTTAAATTTGTTTGATGATCTGAAACATAAGTGTGACAAACATACAAAAAAATGAGAAATCAAAAGCAAGAAATCAGGAAGGTTTCAAACACTTTTTCATACCACTGTATAATGACAGTAAAGAAATTCTATTCTGTTCTATTCTAAAACAATCTGTAGGAGGAGCTGATTTCACAAAAGTGGGACAAACGGACGGACAGACTGACCCATAACATAATCCCCCTTCGACCTTCACCCAAAGGGGTCTTTGACCCCTTTGAGCTTCATCGAGCGCAGGATAAAAATAAAAATCTGATCCATGTTTCTTTAATGACATTAAAGCTGTGCTTTTACAGTCATAAAATCTAATTTAACAAATTGTAAATGTAATGCATATCCTTTATATCTTATTAGTCTTACTCTGAAATACAGGTAACAGCATGTTAAAGTCAGAGTAACTCAGGGTAGCAGATTTTGAGCACTATAGCTGTGGGAGTGTGAGACCAATGTGAAGCCCGAGAGTTAATTTCCTCTGATTTTGTTTTAATAGAAAAAACTGATGAGATGTTGTCTTCCTGAAAAATGTCACACATCATCTCATGGAAACGTATCTGAAACTGTACCTAAAAGGGTTAGGAATTGGGGTTTAAGGCTGCATTCAGACCAGGATAGTCCAGGGGTCTTGGCTCGACTGAATGGGGAATGCCGAGAATTTTCACGCCTTTGTTTGGTTTGGTTTGCATTCACACTGCAGCTGACCAAACTGCCTGGACAGTGTCACGCAGTTACAACAACTGCTCGTTTGGGGCGCTGAAGCCAAAACCACCACTGACCAGGAAGAAAAAATCTTGGCGAAGGAGAAAAATCCATCTCATCGATTGGCCAGGACCCGAAACGGAAATCCGTTCCCTTCAGCAGGGTTGTTTGTCCTCCACAAACAAGACATTTTTTAACTTTCTCCTTGGCTTTCTCGGGTAAAAGGACTTATTGGATCAGCACTGTTGTCTTTATTGTTATTTTCTACCCAAAATGCGCTATGGCAACCGTCACTTCCTCTTCTCATATTACGTGTTGCTATGGTTACACAAACGTCAAGGGGCACTTAGGCCCTTTGGTCCACTGAATAGTCCATTTGCATTCACAATGCAAGCGAAGCGCACCAGACTTCATTTGCAAGTGAACCAAGACCCCCGTTTTCAGGAGGACCAGCCTTCGCTTGTTAGGTGTGCGCCAGAGCTCAAATGCGTGTTCAGACATCACCAAACAAACTGAATTATCAGCTGAAGCGGAGCTGAGTTCCTTTGGTCTAGACCAAACAGTGGCCATGTGAATGCGCCCGGACACTTAAGATCTTTTTTTTTAATAAAGTAACATCATGATGCAGCTCCACATTAGAAACATTCTCAGAAGGATTATCAAAGGAATTTGGTCAAGCTATCAGCAGAGGAACTCTTTCAGTCTTTTTTGGTGTCACATTCTCACCAACATGATGAGCTGTTTGACGACATCATCAAATTAGGATGGCGCAATGATGTTTTTTTGCAAGATGGACATTGCTGCAGCTGTGTGTTTTTGTTGCGGCAAGGCATGTGACCCAGATGCTGTCACTGGTCTTTACTTGTGGACCAACCACAAGCAACAACTTCATCAGAAAGGGCCAGTATTTTCTACGAGTCCCTGCTCTCTCATATGGGAGGGGAGACAACACCATCCTGCACCAGAAAATGGATTCTGTACCATACATGTGTGTTTTGGTATTAAATGGACATTAACTAACCCCTAGTGGCTGTGGAAATAATGACACGAAGAAACATTGCAGTGTGATATTTCAACAATAATACACCGGATATGCAGACACCACACAGACATTGATTTCAGGTAAAGGGTTTTAATTAACCCTCTGCTCTTACATTACAGGTTAAAGCGGCGAGTATTGTTTTTGGTTCCCCCAGCTCCAGCCAAGATGATTGGTTGTGGTGGTGAGAGATTAGATACCGTGGGCCCGGGGATTCAAAAGTGAGGGTTGAAATAAACTTACTCAAGAGTTGCAGTTTGGAGTGATGATGGAAGTTTGGCGTCCGTCGTGAAGGTAGGAAATCCCCCCTCAGGTATCTAGGTTCCGCCTCGGGGAGTCCAGGCTGGAAATCCCTGGTTGAGAAGAGGGTGAGGATATTTTGCAGCAGATTGAGGTAATAATAGTTATCTTATTTTGACGAGGAGGGGCACACTGTCCAGGGAGCACACTCAGGTAGGAGCTTCTGGTGACGCCAACGAAAACAGTCCAGCCCTGGATTTACACTAACTCTCGATCCGGTCCGTTATGGATGCAGTGCGGACGGAGCCTTGGGTCCAGCCCTACCAACTCTGTTTGTGTTTTGAAGCAGCATGGATTCAAAATACAGGGTTCAAAATACAAGATCACACTGTGGGCACCAAGCACACGTGTGGGCACCCAGCACAATGCAGATTGATAATATTCAAGCTCAGCAGGGATTGCATACAAACAGAGAGTCCCTTGGGGGACAACCAGTTAATCAAGAGATTGATATGTATGGACTGATATCAATATGTAAATGTGCCTTGCATTCTCTTTTGTCCTATTGTTATACATCCCTGGAGTAAGGAGAGAAGTCTGGCACCAGTTAATCAAAGCAAGTGATATGCATTGACTGTTATGTATATCAATATGTAAATGTGCCATGCATTCTCTCTGGGCTGTATAAATGTGCTGACTTTACATGCCTTAGGGAGCTCACTCACAGCGCACTGACAACAGCACACACACAGCACACAGTGCTGCAGTGTATCTCATGATGATGGAGGAATAAAACTCTTAAACCTTCAGCTCGCCGTGTCCGCCTGCACTTATTTTATGCCTCCACACTGGTGACCTTGACGAAGAAGGAACACGAGGCGAACACCCCGGAGATGACCCGGACAGGAAGCCTCAGAACGTATCACGGTGCGTCCCTCGCCTGATTTTTTATGGACTGTCTCTCCCTTCTGCCGCGCTGTGGACTATTTTGTTCCTCCACACTGGTGACCTGACGAGGGAGAATGACCGTCTGCTGCCTCCCACCGCACTGTGGATCCCAGAGGACCAGAGATCGCCTACATCCTTCGCATCCACACGGGAGGACGTGCGCCTTGTCCTCTCTCCACGATGGCGACCTCCAAGGCCGAGAGCGCAGCGCTGGGACCAAGACGCACGCAACCTTCTGATCAGTGACACGAGCGAACGCACAGAAACAGCCTGAACAGGGAAAATCATCGACGCCGACTGCGCTGATTTCCATCAAGCTCCCTGACCCTGACTTCAACTCTCGACAGTGGACATTCTGCTCAACTTTCAGCTATGTGGTCACTGCGCCAAGCACGCACCACGCACGGGACAATACCGGCTCCACAGACTGATACAGTGATCCCTCGCTACTTCGCACTTCACCTTTCGCGCCCTCAGTGCATCGCGGATTTTTCAAAAATATTCATCAAAAATTCAAAATTGAGAAAAAATGGGCGGGCGCTAGCAGAAGGCAGGGAGAATACATTAGAACATCAGGTATCAACACGGAGAGCCCGCACAACTCAAAATCCACCTCTCTGACCACCGCTCCACTCCTCTCCGCCCACCTCTTCACCGCTCGGGAATCTCGCAAGCTGATTGGCCGAGACGTTTTACCCAGCTTCTCTCCCTGCCGAGCGCCCATAACCAGTGAAGGAAGACCGCATTCATTGTTCGCTGTTCCCTTGTGCCTTTCTGTGCAAAATAGTCTTCCCGTCGAGCCACTACGCCGCCTCCTGCAGCTTCTCCAGCTCTATCGGAAGCTGCCCTCGATGATGCTGTGCCTCTAGCACCTGACGATAAGGCGTCACCTGAGGAGCAGTAAAGCTCTCATTAACCTGTGCAGTAAATCATCTTCATCTTGAGTTACGTATCTTGTTATAAGAATAAAAGAGTTCTAAAAACATATTTATGTACACTTTATTTACATCTACGTATGTATGTATACTTACACACACACACACACGTATCATATGAGAGAGAGAGTGAGAGAATGAACGTACGTATTATTTATGGGTGACGTCATTAGGGGTGACGCTACTTCGCGGTTTTTCACTTTTCACGGTCGGTTCTGGAACCCATTAACCGCGATAAGTGAGGGATCACTGTACATCGTTCTCCACCGCTGCACAAGCCCGAGAAAAACGGCCGATCGCCACCCTCAGAACCTTCAGGGCTGCTCGCGCACCTGGAGCGGACATGCAGCCCCCATACAGGACTTTGTATGTGTAACCCAGTGTTAAAAACGTGATGGAATTATGAATGTCAATACCGCTTTAAGAAGAAGAGGGGACATTCATTTCACAATGGGAGTAGATAGTTTAATATGAATTAAATTATAAATATTGATACCGCTTTTAAAAAGAAAAACACCCATTTCACAATGGGAATACATAATTTGAATATGAATATTTAAATAAATATATATTCATAAATAGTTAGGAACGTTTTCTAGAAAGTTCTGATAAAGTTCCTAGTATGTGTGTTGGTATTTTGAGTAACCAATGGCTGCGCCGTTGCTGGGTCACGCCAGCCAATGGGTTAAGCGCTCTCTCCCTGGGTCTGGGATGACTTGCATTTTTGGCTCAGTCACGCCAGACGCCGAAAGACACAGACCAGAGAGAGAGACTGTCCTTGGTGACATGGCGATGCTAGCGTGTTGGTAGCAGCCTTTGCCTGGATAAAACCCTTGAAATTGATTGGGATCCAAAGGCTGTTGATGCCGTTGAGCGCGGGAACCCCATTGACGCACGAGCCACTTAGCATGGTCAGGTTCTTTTTTTTTTTTCCTTTAGACTGGTTTGACCAGAGCGTGGATCTCCAGATCTGGATGGCGAGCCAAAAGCCCGAACCCTATGAACTGTTAAAGGTGACTCCACTAGTCACCTGGAAAGGACCAAAACAGGACTGAACACATTGTAAATATATATTTGGAGTATTTTGTTTTTATTTTTTCTATTTTATCGTGCTGTTTATTTATTTATATGTACATATTTGTAAATAATACACATAGTTGTAAGTTCCGTATACGGCTGTGTATGTGTCATCTGTTGTTGCACCTCTCAGGCTCCTACAAACCCGGAGTCGGTCTGACCTGGCCCAATTATCCCTCTGCCTCAGGTAGTAAAGTTAAGGTAAATACACTGCCATAACACATCACTACCAAAAAGGGTACTACACCTAAAGTGAGTAGGTGTTAGTTAGTAAGGGTTACACACAAAAATCTGGCGAGCGCAGGTGTTAGTGGATGTTACCCAATTACCCAATCCCAGTAGTACCCTGTGTGTTACAGTGGTATATTGTATTATAAAAAATTTGGCGAGCGCAGCCAGGAGCCTGGAGCGTTGCACAACAGACGTGGATTCTGTTTTGACCCCTGACTAAACAGTTGATATACGGCCAAAATGGATTTTGTGGAAAAGTATGGTGTCAAAATACCTAATGCAGTCATCGTCAGTGGTGTTGTTGACAAAGAGAAAGACTCAGACATTTTTGAATTTCTAGAGCAACATGGCACTATTCGTAGGGTGCTTATCATTAATGATAACTCATCTGACTTTGACAAAAGTCATATTGTAGAGTTCGAGTCTGGATTAAGCATTGAAACATTAGCACCTACGTTGCCGTGCTCTTTTCCATCCACTGACAATCCTGAGGTTAAGAACTGCATTCAAGATCTAACCGATGTCTACACTAAAACTGTAGGGGGCAGTGTTACTGAGGCTTATCTTAGCAACCTGAGGGGTTTAGCTAAGCTAAGTGGAAAAGGTTTTGAAGAGGTGTTGCGGGAGGTTATGTCCACAATAGGGAAGTCTACTGAAGCTGCTGAGACAGCTAAAACGGTCTCTGCTGACAGTGATCCTGCTTTTCCTACTGCTAGAGAACCCACACAAAGTGGAGTCTCTCCTCCACTCCAAGTTGAAGTGCCTCGCACCCCTAAAACCATTCAAGCACTCTTCCAAAGCCCTCTTAGACCAAACTTAACACCTCAGGTGCTGAGCCCAGTTGATTTTAACCCACCCGAGGTTCAGAAAATCGTAGTCGAGCATGTCATTAAAAATGCAGGAGAAGCCGTCAAACGCCCATTCCTCTTGGAGAATCAGAGCTTTCTCTGGCAAAACGCCAAGACCGTATACTGAAGCTGACTATGAAACATGGCGTTCACATGTTGACCCGATGATGGAAGATACTTCTTTGTCTGACTTGGAAAAATCTCGCAAGATCTTTGAAAGTCTTCTTGCTCCTGCGTCTGATATTATTCGCTCTCTTGGGTCTGAAGCCACCTCTGCCAACTATCTTAAGCTGTTGGATTCAGCTTTTGGGACTGTTGAAGACGGTGAGGAACTGCTTGTGTGATTCATGAACACTTTCCAAAATTATGGAGAAAAACCCTCTGCATATCTGCAACGTTTGCAGGTGGCGCTCAATCTCACGGTGCGTAGAGGGGGTCTGGAGCCCCAGGAAGCGAACAAACAGCTTCTCAAGCAGTTTAACAGAGGCTGTTGGGATGACAATCTGCTAAAAGAGCTACAGCTGGAACTAAAAGATAAACATCCACCTGAGTATGCAGAGTTATTGCTTCACCTTCGCACTGTTGAAAACAGACGAGAAGTTAAAAACACCCGCATGAAAAAACACTTGGACGCCACAAAACCAAAAGCAGCCTCCAAATAGTCACCGAAACAAGTAAAAATAGTGAAGTAGAGTCTGACAGTCTGAAAGAACTGAAAAAGCAAGTCGCTGATCTAAAAAGCCAATTAGCTGCTGTCGTGAAACAAAAGAAACAAGCACCACTGAAGAAAGACCCAACTAAGAAATCTGAAAATAAAAAACCTGACCATGCCAAACCTGAAAGCTTACCTTCGTCCAGCCGTCCCAGTACTAGGCCCAAACCATGGTATTGCTTCCGCTGTGGCGAAGATGGGCATATTGTAGCCACTTGTGAGTCAGAGCCAAACCCTGCATTTGTAGCTGCAAAACGCAAAGAACTAAGAGTAAAAAGACAGATTTGCGACAGTCAGAACCCCCAGTCTTCTTTAAAACTGAAGTCTACCCCTGTTGCGGGACAAACAAAGGCTAGTTCAGAGATGACCCTTCCCAAACCAAAAGCTCCATAAAAGACACGCGCTAAACTGAAGTCACATTACAAAACAGACCCCTTTAACTTTCCTAATGGTCTAATTGGTACCAAAAGTACAGCACAAGTAAAGTGAATGGCTGTACTGTGAGCTGTTTGTTAGATACAGACTCCCAGGTGACTACTGTCCCTGAGTCCTATTACAGACAGTACTTATCCAAACATGAGATTAAGCCACTTTTTGAGCTATTAGAAGTGGAGAGAGCTAATGGTCAGAGTGTACCTTACTTAGGCTACATTGAAATGCATGTCACTTTCCCAAAAGACTTTTTCGGTATTGAAGCCGAAGTGCCAACACTTGCATTAGTGGCCCCCGAAGTACGTGCAGCTGATCAGTCCTTAGTGTTAATAGGGACAAACACATTAGATGTACTTTACGAGCTGTACTCTGATGCATGTTCTGAACTGCAGCCAACCATGTCACTTGGTTATAAGGCAGTGTTAAAAGTCCTTGAGCTATGGCACAGACAGTCCAAAGACACTAGCCTTGGTTTAGTGACCATGCGCAACAAAGAGCCACATTTAGTTCCTGCAGGCCAAACAGTTGTTCTAGATGGCGCTGTAGCTGTGTCAGCCGGCAACAGTGAAAAATCTGTCTTGTTAGAACACCCGTTAATGTCAGCCTTACCTGGTGGTATCCTGGTAAAACCATGTCTCATAGACTTACCTGAAAGAGCACCTTACCTTGTTCCAGTTGTACTTACCAATGAATCGGAACATGACATGACAATCCCTCAGAAGTGTGTCATTGGAGAAATCTGTGCATATCAACGAGTCCTATTGCAAGAACACTCCGTGAAAGTTACAAAGTCCAAGACTGAACCAAAGTCCACTCTGAAGTTTAACTTTGACTCTTCCCCCATTAGCGCTGAATGGAAAGAGCGCCTAACAGAAAGACTCAGTCAAATGCCCGAAGGATTTGCACAAAACGATCTTGACTTTGGCAAAACAGATCAAGTGAAACGCACAATCAAATTATCAGATGAAACACCGTTCAAACACAGAGCACGTCCCATACATCCAAATGACCTGGAAGCGGTCTGTAAGCATCTCAAAGAACTCCAACAAGCAGGCGTGATAAGAGAGTCTACTTCCCCATTTTCTTCGCCTATTGTAATGGTGCAAAAGAAAAATGGCAATGTCCGCCTTTGTATTGATTACAGGAAGCTTAACATGTAGACAGTAAAAGATGCTTACGCTCTCCCCAACTTGGAGAAAACGTTTTCCACTTTGACTGGTTTGCAGTGGTTCTCCGTCCTTGATTCAAAGTCGGGGTACTACCAAATTGAGGTAGAGGAGCTGGACAAACCAAAGACCGCGTTCGTATGTCCCATGGGCTTTTGGGAATTCAATAGAATGCCCCAAGGCATTACAAACGCCCCCAGCATGTTCCAGCGCCTCATGGAGAAATGTATGGGCAACATGAATCTGCATGAGGTGATTGTGTTCCTCGATGACATCACTGTATTCTCCAAGACGCCCGAAGAACATGAGGCTCGCTTAATGAAAGTTCTTAATTGCCTAAAAGAGTACGGGCTTAAACTCTCCCCTGAGAAATGCAGATTTTTTTCAAACTTCTGTCAGATACCTCGGTCACATTGTGTCCAGTAAAGGAGTTGAGACCGACCCCAAAAAAGTGAAAGTCCTAAGTACCTGCCCTGTGCCCCGTAATCTCAAACAGCTCTGCTCATTCTTAGGCTTTTCAGGGTACTATAGGCGGTTCATTAAGAACTATTCCAGCATCGTTAAGCCCCTCACTGACTTGACAGCAGGCTACCCTCCTTTGCGCAAAAGCACAAAGCCCAAAGCTAAGCCTGCCCAGTACCACGACCCAAAGACACCATTTGGCGAGCGGTGGACTTCTTCCTGTGATCTTGCATTCAAAACCATCATTGAAACGCTCAGTACTGCGCCTGTCCTGGGTTTCGCTGACCCTCAGTTGCCATATACACTCCATACTGACGCCAGCACTACAGGGCTTGGCGCCGCCCTCTATCAAGAGCAGGAGGGCCAGACTAGGGTCATAGCTTATGCAAGCCGGGGGTTGTCTAGAAGTGAGTCCCGTTACCCCGCCCATAAATTGGAATTTTTGGCTCTAAAGTGGGCAGTAACGGAGAAGTTTGCAGACTATTTATATGGCAATCACTTTACTGTCGTGACAGACAGTAACCCCCTGACGTACATCTTAACTACTGCTAAGATGGATGCCATGAGTTATAGGTGGCTAGCTGCTCTGTCGACGTTTAACTTTAAGCTCCAATACAGAGCAGGCAAGCTTAACTCAGATGCAGATGGCCTCTCTAGACGGCCACATGGCGAGTTACTTGATGACGCAGTGTCCCAAAAGGAGCTTGACTGCATACAGCAGTTCACTCAAACTCACTTGTCTCTTCCTGAAAGCAGTTTAAGTTCCGAGGTAGTGTCTGCTATATGTGAAAAACACCTTGTCGGTAGCTCTCCAGACAACACCTTCTCTTTGGTTCACTCATTAGCCCTCTCTGTAGCCGCCATTCCAGATGACTACGCCGATGAAGATGGCTGGGGTGGTCTTCCAGTTGTACTCCACATGAATCCTGAACAGATCAAAAATGAACAAAGAACTGACCCCTGTTTAAGAGAAGTGATTGCACATATTGAAACTGGGCTAAAAGTTCCACCAACTGTACGAACTGAGCTTCCTGACATCAACTTGTTACTCCGAGAGCTCGGTCGACTTGAAATGTGCAATAGCATCCTCTACCGCACTCGTCAAGATGGAGAAAATGTTACTTACCAGCTCGTCTTACCTGAACAGCTCCGCGATTCAGTCTTTCAAAGCCTCCACTGTGACATGGGCCATTTAGGCACAGAGCGTACTTTGGATCTCGCCAGAACAAGGTTCTATTGGCCTCGCATGGCGGCAGATATTGAAAAGAAGATCAAGACATGTAATTACTGCGTAAGACGTAAAACCGCTCCAGAACGAGCTGCTCCGCTTGTCAACATCAAGTCCACTCGAACTTGTCTGTATGGATTTCCTGTCCATTGAGCCCGATCAAAGTAACACAAAGAATATGCTTGTGTTAACTGATCATTTCACGAAATACGCTATAGCCATCCCTACCAGCAATCAGAAAGCTCAGACTGTTGCAAAGGCACTTTGGGACGATCGATCGATCGATCGATAGATCGATAGATCGATAGATCGATAGATAGTTTATTTCTATCTATCTAACACAAAAATATAACAAAAACAAGCAAATAGCAAATGCAATAAAGTAACAGTATACACTGTTCGAAAGGGAGAAGGAAGAAGTGAACACTTATTAATTCCATCTCCTCTTTTCCATAGATACACCCATGTGAATTTTATACAAATTACCACCTTTAAGACCCCAAGTAAACAATTTACTGTATTTTTTACAAATCAACATTAACACCCATCCATTCTAACATACAATGAAGTACATACATCAAAACCAGCCTCAAACAACACAGATATACACAGTGCTGTCCCACCCACCATTCCATAGTGTCCCATAATGTCCCAGAGTGAACATAATGAATCGTACATATAAGTACTACCCTTCTAACATATATCCTTTCAGCAAATGGTGCTTATACTTCTTTTTGAATTGATTTCTGTTTGTACATAGTTTCAGTTCCGGCTCCAGACTGTTCCACAAATCCACCCCACAGACAGATATGCGCATACTTTTCTTGGTTGCACGTATCTTGGGTTTTGTAAAGTTTAAGTCTCCTCTCAAATTATGATCATTGTCTCTTTTTTAAAATATTATTTGTATATTAGTTGGGAGTTGATTATTAATTGCCCTGTACATTACTTGTGCTGTCTTAAATTTAACTAAATCGATGAACTTTATGACATGTGACTTTAAGAACAACGATTTGGTATGGTCTCTATATCCTGCATTGTTTATTATCCTTATAGCTCTTTTTTGTAATGTGCATATTGACTGTAGGTTGGTCTTGTAGGTGTTTCCCCAGACTTCTACACAGTAGTTAAGATAAGGTAAAAACATTGAATTGTACAATAAGACCAATGATTTATAGTCCAAGATGTGTCTTGTCTTCCCCAGTATGCCTATACATTTTGCTAATTTGGCACGGATGTGACTGATGTGAGGTTTCCAGCAGATTTTATTGTCTAGCGTCACCCCCAGAAACTTATTTTCCTGTACTGTTTCTATTCTGGTATCATCTATCGTTACCATTATTTCATGATTTATTTTATAATTTCCAAACACCATAATCTTTGTTTTTTTTTAGATTTAGAGATAATTTATTTTTGTTGAACCACTGCGTTAATTTTTCCATTTCAGTTGTGACCACCTCTAAAACCTGCTGCAAATTCTCACCAGTGCAAAGGATATTTGTGTCATCCGCAAACAAAATAAATTTCAGAATTTTTGATACTTGGCATATATCATTTATATACAAAATAAAGAGTTTGGGTCCCAAAACTGACCCCTGGGGCACACCACAAGTGATGTCCATGAAGGGTGATTTGTGCTCTCCAATTTGTACAAATTGTTGTCTGTTACTTAAATAACTTTCCACCCAACTCAGTCCTACCCCTCTTATCCCATACCTTTCCAGTTTCCTTAGTAGTATTCTGTGGTCAATGGTGTCAAAAGCTTTCTTTAAATCTATAAATACTCCTACAGCAACCTACCTACTTTATAGTCCACTACGGGATACCCGAACGGTTACATAGTGATCAGGGTCCCGATTTTGAGTCCCATATTATAAAAAAACTTTGCAAAATCATGGGCATTCGCAAAATCCGGACGACACCCTATCATCCCAGAGGTAACCCGGTAGAACGTTTCAATAGAACGTTATTGAGCATGCTGGGTACTCTGGAGGAAAAGAACAAAACTCATTGGCACAACTATGTAAAACCACTTGTACATGCGTACAATTGTATGAAGAATGACACTACTGGTTTTGCCCCGTTTGAGTTAATGTTTGGTCGTCAGCCGAGATTGCCCCTCGACCTTGCATTTGGGCTCCCCTTTCACAACAAAAGTTTCAAGTCACATTCCCAGTACATTGAAAAACTGAAGACAACTCTACAAGAAAGCTACAAACTAGCAACAGAAAATGCTAACAAGATGGCTGAAAGAAACAAAACAAGATTTGATATGCGAGTGAAACTCTCAAAACTAGAACCAGGCGACAGAGTTTTGGTACGTGCAGTCCGCCTCAGAGGCAAGCACAAACTAGCAGACAGGTGGGAAGCTGAAATCCACATTGTGGTGAGCCAAGCAGGTGACTTGCCTGTTTACACTATAAGACCTGAGACAAAAGATGGTCCTGTTCGCACCGTTCACCGTGACCTCTTGCTTCCCTGTGGTTTTCTTGCCGCTGTTGAAGAAGAACCTGTCCAACCAAAACGTGTCCGCAAACCTAAGACCAGAAAATCACCTGAACAAAGTGAGGAATGTGAGAATTCAGAACCAGAAAATGAAGATGTCTATTGGTACAGAGAAGAACCAGTCCAAACACCCATAAAGCTCACTCGAGTTTATGAAATTCCCCATCCAAAGACATTCTTTAAAGGAGACAATCCTGCTGAAACTCACTCACCTGAGAATGACAACCAAATAGAAAATGTCACTTCACCTGGATGTGACAACTTGCCTGGAAATGACAATTCACCTGGATGTGACAACTTACCGAATGATGGAAACCTGGAGGAAACTGAAACAAATGTGGAACAATCAAACAATGAGAATGGAACTAAAAGTGAAACCAACTTGCCTGATAAAAGTACCTGTGATGAACCTGTGGAAGGAAAAGAACCTGAAAAAGAAGTCCCACAGACTGTGAGACGCTCCGAGAGGACAACCTCCCAGCCAGATTGACTACAGTATAGTCAGTTGGGAAACCCTCTCCTAACTGTTGCCCAGTCCCTGTTTCAAGAATTAAACCTGGCTTTTACCAGAGCCTTAACAGAGACAGATCCTAAGATTATGCAAACCTGGCTTTTACCAGAGCCTTAATAGAGTCAGATCTTAAGAATATTCCCATGAACACTAGTTCTCCCGTCAATACCATTTAGCTAATCCCATGCAAAGGGACTTGCATGATTCTAAGGGGGGGTAGTGTAACCCAGTGTTAAAAACGGGATGGAATTATGAATGTCAATACCGCTTTAAGAAGAAGGGGGGACATTCATTTCACAATGGGAGTAGATAGTTTAACGTGAATTAAATTATAAATATTGATACCGCTTTTAAAAAGAAAAACATCCATTTCACAATGGGAATACATAATTTGAATATGAATATTTAAATAAATACATTGTGGGAATGTGGAAATGACAAGACAGGTTTCTCTCAAGTCAGCTTTATTCACATTCGCCAACATCTCAAAGAAGAAAGAGAACATTACAGGAAACTCTCGTCCTTAAATACCAGGACTCTCACAGTGCACAAGTCAAATTGCATCACAAGTCACATTGCATTATAATAGCCAGTAACAATGCATCTCCTCTTTAATCCTCCAAATTCACCCGCACAGTCTCAGGCCCTGCATCCCAAAGCTAACCTCTTCACAGCTTCCTGCTATCTCCAAGGAAGCTCTGTCTTTGTTCTTGTGTAAAATGTGAGGCCTTACATCAGTCACAAAGTAGGTCACATATGTGTGGCCACACCAGCCCCCCCCCAAAACATTTTAGACGAACCAGAGAATACAGTATGCATGCTGTGATAGAATCAATACACATCAAACTGCATGCTGCCTAGGCTTCAGTCTTCTGCCGTATCTGCTGTAGCCCGGATTCAATATCTCTGCGGCGCTGTCACGCTGGGGGGTTGCCGTCTGGGGGTGAAAACCTCTTGCCAGTCCCTGCGGGTGTTCTGGGGAAACATTACTCTGTGAAGCCCCCCGTGGGGGTCTACCTCGCCGCGGGGCCCTTGCCAACAGCACTTGCTCATCCGTCACCACAAAAGCGGGTTTGAGTCTGTTTATGCCAACTTTTTCTTTCCTACCCCCCAAATCTAGCAAAAACTGCTTGTCCCCTTTTTCCAACACTCTGAACGGTCCGTCATAAGGCGGTTGCAGTGGGGTTCGATGCACATCGTGTCTGACAAAAACAAACTCTGCGTTCTTCAAAGCTTTAGGCACAAACACGCGCGGAAAACTGTGGTGCACGGGACCGGGCAGCGTGCTTGATTCTATGTTACTCCACAACAGCTGAGACGGGGAGGTGTCTGGCGCGGGGTTATCTGGGAGAAACTCCCCAGGCAGCCGAAGTGGTTGCGCAAACACGAGCTCCGCTGGGGAGGCTTCTATGGGCGCCATCTTGATCCAAGATGGCGCCCACAGTGGTCGCCATGGTGCTTCGCTGCGCTTTTTTTTGTTTGTTTTGTCTGCCTGCTCTTACACCCATGAAGAGCTACTAAATATCAGGACTTTCACTCCTACGGACCTACTCCCAGTTTTTTTGGCTCCTGCCGCCGATCTGGTTCACTTTTTAGCCCAAAAAGTGAGACGGCGAAAGAGAGGAAGACGAGCGGGCACCCTAGTGCGGCTTCGCAGGAGAGGCACGCGCACAGCTTTGCCTGGAATCTTTCTGTCCAACGTCAACTCTCTTTATAACAAGGTAGATGAACTGAGACTGCTGATGCAATTTAAGGACCTCTCCACCTCATGTGCCCTCTGCTTCACTGAGACCTGGCTCAAGGAAAAGACACCGGACAGCGCGCTCCTCCTCGAGCGATTTCAGCTGTTTCGTGCAGACCACGACACGGGGCTCTCTGGCAAGACCACAGGAGGAGGAGTCTGCTTCTACATCAACAGCAGCTGGTGCTCTGATGTAACTGTGATCTCCCAACACTGTTCTCCTGCTCTGGAATATTTATTCATCAACTGCAAGCCATTTTATTCCCCGCGTGAGTTTGCTTCATTCATTGTGGCCGCTGTTTACGTCCCGCCCGACGTGGACGTGCGCGAGGCTCAGCACGCGCTCGCGGATCACATTCAGCAAGCGGAGCGGACTTTCCCGAACTCTCTGGTTATTGTGGTTGGCGACTTTAACCAGAGCAACCTGAGCCACGAACTCCCCCGGTACAAACAGTTTATTAAATGCCCCACCAGAGGAGAGAACACGCTGGATCACTGTTACACTACAGTTAAGGACGCGTATCGCGCTGTTCCCCGTGCTGCACTCGGACTATCTGATCATGTGATGGTCCACCTGATTCCCACATACAGACAGAGACTGAAGCTCACAAAACCTGTTATGAGCACTACGAGGAAATGGACCAGTGAAGCTGGGGAGGAGCTGCGCACGTGCTTGGAAATAACTGACTGGGACATGTTTAAAGGAGCCACGCATGATCTGGATGAGTACACGGACACTGTGACCTCATTTATCCACTTTTGTGAGGAGAGCATTCTTCCATCGCGCACCAGGGTGAGTTACTCCAACGACAAGCCCTGGTTCACAGCTAAGCTCAGACAGATCAGGAAGGAGAAGGAAGCAGCGTTGAAAAGTGGAGACAGGGACTGCTACAGGGAGGTCAAATACCGGTTTAGCAGAGAGCTGAGGAGAGATAAATCTGTGTATTCTGAGAGACTCCAGCAACAGTTCACTGCTAACGACTCTGCTTCTGTGGGGAGAGGACTGAGGCAAATCACCAACTATCGGCCTCAGGCTTCTAAGGGACAGGATGACAAAGCCCTTTGTCAAAGACTGTCCCAACACTATGCCCGTTTTGACACCTCGTCAGCTGTGTCCAACTCCCCCCCTCCTCCCAGTGCCACTGCCTCCATGGTCCCGACTTCATTAAAGCCCCCCCCCCCTCCTCCCCCCTGCCATCAGTGAGCAGGATGTGCACAGACAGTTCTCCAGACTGAACCTGCGCAAGGCCCCCGGTCCGGACGGCGTGTCTCCCTCCACCCTGAGACACTGTGCGGAGGAGCTGACTCCTGTCTTCACAGACATTTTTAACACCTCCCTGAAGTCATGCCACGTGCTGGCCTGCCTCAAAACCTCTACCATCGTCCTTGTCCCCAAGAAGCCACGGATCACTGGACTTAACAACTACAGACCTGTAGCACTCACCTCTGTAGTCATGAAGTCCTTTGAGCGCCTGGTCCTGCCCCACCTCAAGACCATCACCACTCCCCTCCTGGACCCTCTGCAGTTTGCCTACAGAGCCAACAGGTCTGTGGACGACGCAGTCAACCTGGCCCTCCACTCCATCCTACAGCACCTGGACTCCCCAGGAGCCTACGTCAGGATCCTGTTTGTGGACTTCAGCTCTGCATTCAATACCATCCGCCCCGCTCTGCTCCAGGACAAGCTGTCCCTGCTCAACGTGCCTGACTCCCTCTGCAGGTGGATCACCGACTTCCTGACGGACCGGAGGCAGCATGTGCAGCTGGGAAAGACTGTCTCAGACTCTGTTAGCATCAGCACCGGATCACCCCAGGGCTGTGTACTTTCCCCCCTGCTCTTCTCCCTGTACACCAACTCCTGCACCTCTAGCCACCAGTCTGTCAAGCTGATCAAGTTTGCGGACGACACCACCCTCATCGGGCTCATCTCCAATGGCGACGAGTCCGTCTACAGGAGAGAGGTGGCCCAGCTGGCGTCCTGGTGCAGCCACAACAACCTGCAGCTGAACGCTCTGAAGACAGTGGAGATGATCGTGGACTTCAGAAAAGTCACAGCCCCTCTGCCCCCCCTTACCCTCACAGACTCTCCCATCACCACTGCGGATTCCTTCCGTTTCCTGGGCACCACCATCACCCGTTACCTCAAGTGGGAGCCGACCATCAGCTCC
This sequence comes from Pholidichthys leucotaenia, assembly GCA_020510985.1. NCBI lineage: Eukaryota > Metazoa > Chordata > Actinopteri > Cichliformes > Pholidichthyidae > Pholidichthys > Pholidichthys leucotaenia. The sequence goes on along the minus strand of CM035843.1, from coordinate 231,925,223 downwards.
CTCATCAAAAAGGCCCAGCAGAGGATGTTCTTCCTGCGGCAGCTGAGGAAGCTCAAGCTACCCACCAAGATGTTGGTGCAGTTCTACACGGCCATCATCGAGTCCATCCTCACCACCTCCATCACCGTGTGGTACGCAGGAGCCACCGCCAGGGACAGACTAAGACTGCAGCGCATTGTGCGTGCTGCTGAGAAGGTGATCGGCTGCAAGCTCCCATCCCTCCAGGACCTATACATCTCCAGGACCCGGAGGCGTGCAGGTCGGATCATAGCCGACCCTTCACACCCTGGACACGCACTGTTTGCCTCCCTCCCCTCAGGCAGAAGACTTCAGTCCATTCAGACTAAAACCTCCCACTACATGAACAGCTTCTTCCCCTCTGCCATCAGACTGCTGAACACTAAGTGACTTATTAGACTCTCGTGCAGTACGTACAGCAGCTCAACCAGACTCATGACAATTATCACTGTTTTCTTTTTGCACTACCGACTGCACCATGTGGAACTGCACAATATCTGCTGCTTGTTAATATATTTAAAAATTGTATAGATTAGTATTACTTATTCATATTCTACCTTTTATTGCATGCATAGTTTTTTTATTTTTATCCTTAGTGCTACTCCATGTTTAATGTTGCAGCATTGCACCGAGACAAATTCCTAGTTTGTGTACTACATGAACAATGGCAATAAATCTCATTCTGATTCTGATTCTGATTCTAAGTCCTCTTTAGGCGCAGAACGCAACCCCAATAAAATCCACGGTCAGAAGGTGACAATGGTGGGCCCCCTGTGATGGCGGGAGGGGGCCCACGAGGTCCACATGAACTTGATCGAACCTCTTGGCAGGAATGTGAAACGGCTCCAAAGGAGCCCTCGTGTGCCTGTGTACCTTGGCTCGTTGACACGCCGTGCAGGCTGCTGCCCACTCTTTAACTTGTTTGTGCAGACTCGGCCACACAAATTTCTCTCCCACCATTTTGACCGACGCTCGCACTCCCGGGTGCGCCAAAGAATGAATCGAGTCAAAAACGCGGCGGTGCCACGCGGCCAGTACTACTGGACGCGGCCGTCCAGTGGAGACATTGCAGATTAGGGGGGAAACACCGTCTTGCAGCACCCTGTTCTCCAGCCTTAACCCTGTTGGTCCAGACTGGAGCGTGCGCACATCCGCGTCACTAACCTGCTCCGTGGCCATGGCTGCATAATCTATTCCTACGGTGACTGGGGCCGCCACGACGCTCGAGAGGCAATCTGCCACCACATTCAGTTTGCCCGCCACATGCTGAATATCAGTGGTAAACTCTGAGGTCGCAGCCAGCTGTCTCTGTTGCCGGCCTGACCACGGTTCGGAAACCTTGGCCATCGCGAATGTTAGCAGCTTGTGGTCGACGAAAGCGGTGAAAGAGCATCCTTCTAGCCAGAACTGAAAGTGGCGGATGGCCAAATGGAGAGCCAGCAGCTCCCTGTCGAACGCGCTGTATTTACGTTCACTATCGCGGAAGGTCCTGCTGAAAAAGGCGAGGGGCTGCCAAATCCCGGCCACATGCTGCTCCACAACCGCCCCTATGGCCACATCTGACGCGTCAGTAGTGAGCACTATGCGGGCCGTTGGGTCTGGGTGTGCCAACCACGCAGCCTTTGCCAAGGTTGCTTTTACCTCCAAGAAGGCTTGGTCCCGCTCCAGGGACCACTCGACCTTATTCACGGGTTTCTGTTTTTTGAGCGCGGCATGCAGCGGTTGCATGAGTTGCGCAACGCGGGGGAGAAAACGGTTATAAAAATTCACCATTCCAAAAAACTCCTGTAACGCCCTGACCGTCTGCAGCCGGGGAAAATCTGCTACCGCGCGCACTTTGTCAGGAAGCAGAACCGCACCTTCGGGGGAGACGCGGTGTCCTAAAAAAATCGATCTGCGCCACCCTGAACTGACACTTCGCTGGGTTGATTATTAACCCGTGATCTCCCAACCTCCGGAAAACTGTGGATAGGTGGTTTTCGTGTTCGTCTTCGGACGCGCTGGCTACCAAAATATCGTCCAAGTAGACGAACATGAAAGGGAGATCGCGCAGCACCGCGTCCATCATGCGTTGGAACGTCTGTGCGGCCCCTTTAAGCCCGAATGGCATGCGCAAAAACTCGAATAGGCCAAATGGAGTTATTACCGCTGTTTTGGGTATGTCCTCAGCGCGCACTGGGACTTGGTGGTAATCGCGGACCAAATCTATCTTAGAAAAAACATGTGCCCCTGCCAAAAGAATAGAAAAATCTTGGATATGCGGGATTGGGTAGCGGTCATGCGCTGTAGCGTTGTTTAACCTGCGGAAATCGTCACAAGGTCGCCATGAGCCGTCAGCCTTCGGGACCATGTGTAGCGGGGAAGCCCATGGGCTGTTTGAACGCCTGATTATGCCCAACCTCTCCAGGTTGGCGAACTCCTCGCGTGCTATGGCCAGTTTAGCTGCGTCCAAGCGCTGAGCTTTTGCAAAAACGGGCGGTCCAGTAGTGGTAATAAAATGTTCCACCCCGTGTTTAGCGACGGTTGCCGAAAATGTGGGGACCGTGAGTGCTGGGAACTGAGTGAGCAGTGTGTGGAACTTACTGCTTGCAGCTGTGACATTGGCTTGTGCTGTTGGCGGGGCCACTCGCGCTGTACAGGGAATAGAATCAAAAGAAAGTGCATTAACCAGGCGCCTGTTAGCGAGATCAACCAACAAACCATGTGAGCACAAAAACTCAGCCCCCAACATATTGAAATTCACTGCTGCTACAACAAAAGTCCACTCAAATGTACGGCCGTGTAGCGACAGAAGCAGAGTCCTCTCACCAAAGGTCTTAATCTCCGAGCCATTCGCTGCTGCCACCCCGGGACCTCTGGAACCTGCTAGCCTGTCCGCATAGGAAGGTGTGATGAAACTCAACTGGGAGCCTGTGTCCACGAGGAAATGCCTCCCCGAGCGTGCGTCCAACAAGTAGAGCAGCTTGTTCTCCTCCCCGAGGGCAGCGGCTGCTACCGACCCCCGGTCTTGGCATTTCCCGAACGCTTGAACTGGCACAGTGGTACACATTTGCGTGCCCTCTCTACGAAGCGGCGATGGTAGAAACAAAGGGCGTCTGATCCGCGTTCCCTGGCCCCCGCCGCCACCGTCGTCGGTGAGTCTGGTACTGCTGCCCCTGGCCCCCTGCCATCTCCGGTTGTCGCAGCTGAGTTCCGCTGCAGCGGCCGTGGCCGCGCACTGTCTGCTGGCGTTGACATTTCGCTAGTGGCAAACTGGCCAGGGTCGCTCTCGCCGCTGACGGTAGGGTCCTGAGGAAGAGGTGGGTGAAAATGAAGTGGTCGTCGTCAGAGCCTTTCAACCTCAACATCTTCTCCATAAAGTTCACGGGCATGTCATCTTCCAACTCAGTCAGCGCCAGGAGCCTCTCTGCTCGCTCCTCAATCGAGGGGGTGAAGTGCTGGATGAGTGCAGCTTTCAACGCGCCGTATTTGTCGCTGTCCGGCGGATGGTCGATCAGGCTCTCCACATGCTGGACCCTGTGGTTGTCCAGTTTTGCGACCACATGGTAGAATTTTGTGTCGTCTACCGATATCCCCCGGAGGTTGAACTGTGCCTCCTCCGCATGGAACCAGGAGCGCGGATTGTTCTGCCAAAATTCCGGTAACTGGACCGTAGCGGCATTCGCTTGGCTGGGGGTTCCTGACGAGGCTGGCCCGGGGGAATTCTCCTCTCGCTGCATGCTCGTCTTGGGTCACCAGTGTGGGAATGTGGAAATGACGAGACAGGTTTCTCTCAAGTCAGCTTTATTCACATTCGCCAACATCTCAAAGAAGAAAGAGAACATTACAGGAAACTCTCGTCCTTAAATACCAGGACTCTCACAGTTCACAAGTCAAATTGCATCACAAGTCACATTGCATTATAATCGCCAGTAACAATGCATCTCCTCTTTAATCCTCCAAATTCACCCCCACAGTCTCAGGCCCTGCATCCCAAAGCTAACCTCTTCACAGCTTCCTGTTATCTCCAAGGAAGCTCTGTCTTTGTTCTTGTGTAAAATGTGAGGCCTTACATCAGTCACAAAGTAGGTCACATATGTGTGGCCACAATATATTCATAAATAGTTAGGAACGTTTTCTAGAAAGTTCTGATAAAGTTCCTAGTATGTGTGTTGGTATTTTGAGTAACCAATGGCTGCGCCGTTGCTGGGTCACGCCAGCCAATGGGTTAAGCGCTCTCTCCCTGGGTCTGGGATGACTTGCATTTTTGGCTCAGTCACGCCAGACGCCGAAAGACACAGACCAGAGAGAGAGACTGTCCTTGGTGATATGGCGACGCTAGCGTGTTGGTAGCAGCCTTTGCCTGGATAAAACCCTTGAAATTGTTTGGGATCCAAATGCTGTCGACGCCATTGAGTGCGGGAACCCCAGTGACACACGAGCCACTTAGCATGGTCAGGTTCTTTTTTTTTTTTTTTCCTTTGGACTGGCTTGATATGGGTTTCTCAGCCACGGCACACATCGAGTATTTGGCCAATTGCTTTCCCCGATGACTTTAGGACTGTTTTGCGCACCTTAAGCCAAACTGCCGAGTCCCTGACACAGCTTCAGTTTACCACAGCCACTATGCATCCTCGTGGAATTGGGCCGCTCGCCTTCCCCACATCCTCGCTGGACCAAAACACGAGAGAAGTCAGAGATGCAATTTTTTCACAGCCGCTGTGGATCTCTGCCACGTTTAACAGGAAAAGTTCCTCACCATCGCGGATCCACACGCAATTTTTGCGCGGCCCAGACACCACGTCCCGGGCCGACACTTGCTTACTCCCACCCCCCTCCACCTCCTCCTGCACAGAGCTTTTCCTGCACCTCACTCCCAAAGCCGGCCGATTGCTGTCTTGTTCCATTACGCACGACTGCACACCGGCCCAACATCCACGGTCATGCGCCCAACATCCACGGTCGTTCAACGTGTTGGAACTTGGAGTGGAGCACACTGCCCTTTCCACCCCTCCCCCAGCCCCCTCACGGACTGACATGCCTTCCGACAGTTCTACCGGAGCTGGAGCCCAAACGATGGGGGGGGGGGGGGTCACAACCCCTTCTGACCATTCTAGGGGGAGCGGTGTGGGCACCCAGCACATGTGTGGGCACCCGGCACAATGCAGACTGATAATATTCACGCTCAGCAGGGATTGCATACAATCAGAGAGCCCCTTGGGGGACAACCAGTTAATCAAGCGATTGATTTGTATGGACTGATATCAATATGTAAATGTGCCTTGCATTCTCTTTTGTCCTATTGTTATACATCCCTGGAGTAAGGAGAGAAGTCTGGCGCCAGTTAATCAAAGCAATATATGTATTGACTGTTATGTAAATCAATATGTAAATGTGCCATGCATTCCCTCTGGGCTGTATAAATGACTTTACATGCCTTAGGGAGCTCATTCACAGCACACTGACAACAGCGCGCATACAGCACACAGTGCTGCAGTGTATCTCATGATAATGGAGGAATAAAACTCTTAAACCTTCAGCCCGCCATGTCCGCCTGCATTTATTTTATGCCTCCACAACATGATAATTATATAAAATAACGTAAGCTCTCAAGAAAGACTGAAGAAAGACCAAGGGGAACTGATTATGATCATGTGATAATAACAAGGAAGCAAGGTGTACCGTCTCTCCATCTGGATTTTTGTGCTCTAATAATACGTAAGTAGCCCATTAATTTGAATTCTATGAATGTTATGTCAAAGTTTTTATCTTCTCTGACACAGTGATGGAAGTGTAGACCTCAGAAAATAACGGACAATCCTTAAATAATTTTTAATGAACAAACAGCTATTAAATACTGTAAGATACCACAGCATTTCCTTGCGGATTGGATCCGGCATCTGTCAAAAATAGACTCCTTGTGTTTCGTTAGCGATCTAAATCTGAGGAGCCGGATTTGTTCCATTGTGGTCCAGACCGGGTGGGGATCAGAACATTAGTTAGAATGCGACTATTTGCTGCAGAATCCAGATAAAAGCTGTAACAGATTGCATCTGGAGTCAGTGTAAATCCGGGGTAACAGTCCCGCTAGAAATGAAGGAAATGAACCTGTTTAAATACCCAGAAGCTGATTTGGTCCAGGTGGTGACAATCAGCACAGCCAGAGAGAATCAGATAATAATTAGCAGCAATAATGTGTTGATTGGTGGATGTGAGTGTGCTCAAATATGGAACATTACAAGCAGAGTTACAGTTGCAATGTGTCTAAATGAGTCCATCACCTTTTTGTAACTGTCCCTAACCACTTCCCTAAATTTAGCTGTATTTATATTTAGATAGTGCCTACCTCTACCCAGAGCTACCAGAGGACTGACCCCCCGCTGTAGCTTTCACTACTTACAGTAGCTGTGTGGCCTAGGGTCAGAGAAACGCAGATAGGCGCCGCCCATATACACCTTCAGGTGTGAAGGGATTAACTAACTAACTACCTCCCTCTACCCAGTATCCCAACCTTAGCCACCTAACATATGTATTTAATTGGCAAAAGAAATTAATTGTCAAACTGGAAGTCGTATTCACATTGGAGTGGCTTTGAAATGAGAAGATGTACTTATGTATATTTATACATTAATAGGAGGACCTACAAGCTAAGATTGTTCCTGAAAAGAGATTCATGGGTAGAAAAACTGCTGTTTTCAACTGTAGTTAAACCCTGGTACACAGGAACTTTCCTTCCTACTGCAGACACAAGATCCACTGGCCTCTTGGTCATATAATTTTCACCACTCTATTCTTTCCATACATTGCATTTGCAAATACTAGGATGAAAAACATGGCCATAATCGTGTCTGTGTTTAAAAAAAAAGTCTGGCTCTGTCCTTGGGTTGTGTCCTTCGGGATTGTGTCACTCCATTCAGCTCAACAGAAGCACTGTTGACATCTTCATCATCCCCAGTATTCTGATCACTGAGTTGCCTTAATCATCTTCTAATTATCATCACTGACACCTCCCTGCATCCGCTTTCACTGCCCCCCACGACACATACACAGACATGCCAATAGCACACAGCCCTTCCCCCATCACAAACATGCATTCACATCAGATTATTCCATCACCTGCCCATTTCCACCGGTGTCCTTTCCCCATCCATCATTTCTTCTTTAATCTCAGCCACTCACCTCTTCTTATCTCCCACCCCCATCCTCTCCAACCACCACTCACACTTTCATCAAAGCAGACCTGACGGCACAGTAAAGTCTTACTCTTTGGTGGTCTGCTTGGAAGTAAACCCTTTAAAAATCAAAGACAACTTTTTAAAATCCACTAAGGGCGGTCATCGGCTGGTTCAGCATTCATATCCAATCAGATTTAAGTATGGGCCAGAATATTTCAGGATGGTCCGGTCCACTCAGAGCACCTGAATATTGTTGCTGGTTTCTTGGCTCAGTATTGCAGTGAGCAATCTTTCTGATAAATGTTGCAGCCAACACTTTAACAATACCTTCCATATACATTACATAAAAAGCTAAAACCAGAGGCAAATGCAATTCTGCTTTGTGTCGCTGATGCATTAGAAATATTGCTTTCTTGTTGGGAGGGGTGACAAACTACTGAAAAATGACATTCTGTGGGGTTTCTGCAAAATGAAGTGTGCTCTCATGAAAAATGGTCCACTCTCTGGGAACAGACTGGGTGGTTATGTGTCATCGGGTGTGATGGATGAGCTCCGAGGTTCATTTCAGCCTGACAAGTTTGCCGCACTTCCAACAGTATGACAAAGTGTCTGAAGGCATGAATCAAAACTACTATCCAGTTCTCACTTTTTAGCATACACTGATTAATACTGGGCAAGGTTTTTAAGATAAGATGAGATAATCCTTTATTAGTCCCACGACAGGAAAATTTACAGGATTGCAGCAGCAAAGAGCATCACTCACAGCCATAATAAATATATACACATATTGCAAAAAGTAAAAAAAAAAATGATTATAGTATTAGCAGATAAATTATTCAGCAGTTTATTGAATGAGTACACATGTTGCAAATTTCAATAATAATATTACCAGTGGAATGAAAAGGAACATGCCTTATTTGTTCAAAGTAGTAGTGTTAGGAAAGACCTGCACACTTTGGACGGTGCAGCCTGCCACTACACGAGATCCTCATTACACTCAGTTTGTCCTGCATGGGCTGGGACTCTGATTCCCGTTGAGATGACAGCTTAGCCACCATCCTCCTTTCTCCCACCAGCACCCCAGTACAGAGCGGGCTTTGCTACTCAGCCTGCTCAGTCTCTTCCTGTTGGCAGCCATGATGCTGCTGCTCCAGCAGACCACGCCATACAGGATGGCTGATGACACCACATAGCCGTAGAAGTTCACGCGTTACTCCCAACACTGACAAGGTTAGAAATAATGATTTGTATTTGAAATAATATTTTTTTCCAGATACTCAACCTGCTCAAAGGAAGGTCAGTTTTATAGCTTCTCTAACCAGCTAAACTGTTTTCAGCTGTGCTAACATGATTGCACAAGGGTTTTCTAATCATCCATTAGCCTTCTGATGCAATGAGCAAACACATTGTACCATCAGAACACTGGAGTGATAGTTGCTGGAAATGGGCCTCTATACACCTATGTAGATATTGCACCAAAAACCAGACATTTGCAGCTAGAATACTCATTTACCACATTAGCAATGTATATTAGATATTAGAGTGTATTTCTGATTAGTTTAAAGTTATCTTCATTGAAAAAAACAGTGCTTTTCTTTCAAAAGTAAGGAAATTTCTAAGTGACCCCAAACTTTTGAACAGTAGTGTATTTGTTTGAATCCCTAAAATTCAAACTTCCCTGGGTGTGATAACTGACCCTCAAATAATTAATGATCAATTTAAACACTCCTATTCCACCCTCTATACATCCAAGCAATCGACCAATCATACAGATTTTGATTCTTTTTTCAGCAGCATTACAGTTCCAATTGTTAGTTGTGCTTCTAAACTTCGATTAGAGGAACCTATAGCAGTGAAGGAAATTCTACAGGCAGCTAAATCTATGCAATCTTCCAAATGTCCAGGCCCGGATGGGTTTCCTATTGAGATTTACCTGACGTTTATGGACAAGATAGCCCCCCTTCTGATTAATATTGTCATGATTCTGAGCATGGGCAAGAACCGTGCTCGGATCTTAAGGTTTAGCTGGTATTTTTCTGTACTGTATATGTTTTTGTTCATGATTTTCTTCCATTTTGATTTGTGCTTTTATTATGACAGCGCCATTTGGTTACTTCCTCCTGTCAAATCTGTTTGTGGCCTGTCACAGCTGTTTAGTTGTCCTTAATTATGTTCTCACTCATCAGGGATAGCAATTTTCCGCCGATCCGCGGATTTCCGCCGATTTATTTTCAAATTGATCATTTCTGTGAATCGTCTAAATCTGTTGAGAAAATTTTAGAGGGGGTAAGGTACCTTATTGTCACCGATGTTACCGATTTTAGCGAAAATCACCACGATTACATAAGCGTTCGGCACTTCCCCGGGTCAAGTCTCCCGCGATAACCCGGATGTTTTGTACTCAAGCTACTGCTGTATTGTAAACGGCCCTGCGATTGGATAGTTGCAAACGATTGGACCAATCAAATGGCTCGTTGTATGCTTTGTCAAAAATTCATGGCGGCGTGTTTGTGTTGGAATTCTAAGCTTTCGGTATCGTTTTCAGCGGAATTATGAGATTTTTATCCAAGGATCAGGAGTCATCAGTGCTAGAAATAGACAAAAGTGTCAAAAATAAGTTCCGATGAAATTGGCTTGAGAGAAAAGTGAAGGTAAAGGTGAAAATTGGCTCAAAGTTTGACGAGGTAACAGAAACACTCCGACAATTTCTGAAGAAACCAGACGTGGCCGGAAAAGCTTTTTGTGTGTATTGTAAAGACTTGATTAACTATGGATTGTGTGGATGTGTGGCGCTGTCAGACCACGCATCAAAAGTGAAGAAACATGCCGACTACCTTAGAAGTGACTTGGTGACCAGTGTAAATAGTGTAAATAGTGTAATAAACTCTTATAGAACTGTTAAGTATGTTGGACTAAAGACAGTGAGACAACATTGAAGAAAAAGTAAGTTAACTTTTCATTAAATTTAATGATTTATCTAAGTCTAGCATTTCATTTTTTTATCATTTTTTTTAGTCTAAATTACTTCTGTTTTACTGAAAACCTCTAAGCTTCGGGGGGCTGTGCCCCCCTGGCCCCCCCATAACTCAATCGACCAAATTAGATTTCAGCTGAAATCAGAATTTCCTGTTGCTATCCCTGCACTCATGCACCCACAGCTGTTCCACATTTTGGTTTCTCTCCAGCTACCTATTTAAGGTTGCTTGCATGTTTCATTCCTCGTAGCGACCTTCTTTGTGGTCAGGCAGAAATTCCCGCATTTTGACTCCCGTTTATTCTGCTCAGTCTCAGCTTTGCCTGTCAATTGTAAGTTACCGTTCGTGGTTATTTTTTGTCTTTTGTAAGTTACGCTTCGAGGTTGTTATTTGTGTCTTTATCATTAAATGTGCAAACTCACAGCAGGCGATTGGTGCCTCATTTCTGCCCTGAAAGGGCCAATTATGACAGAAGGTTGCTGCCAGTTGGTGCCAGTGGCTGTGGGTTAGCCTTTTTTTTTTTCCCCTTTCCGTCGCTCTATTTTTCCCTTTTTTCAACTCACCTTTTTCGTTGCTGGAGGGAGAGCGGTAAGTCACTTAGCTTCCAGAAGGAGGTTGGCAGCCGGGGGCCCCAGCATGGATGAACAGTGGGCAGCTCAATCCATCCAGAGCTATGTGGCTGAGGCTTTCACCTCCCACGGCCCGAAGAAGGTTCTGGAGAACATGACGGCAGCAGTCGGGATTGTGGAGATGCATTTCGGGTTAAGGATGTATCCTGAGTTCGCGGAACTGTTGTCAACCATTTCCACTCTCCAGCTGTCATTCCCTGGGTTGGCAATGGACTCGTCACCTGCCCTTAGATGCCGCCTCCAGGTGCAGACCTCCACTCCTCCCCAAGACATGGCCGTACCGAAGCGGATGGAGGAGAGTCACTGGGTCCAGTCGCTGCAAATCTCCATCCATAATCCAGCTACAGGCCGCCGGAGGAACTCCTCCGCCTCTCAGCCAGCAGTTTCCTCATCACCACGTCAAAGAGGGACCACAGCAGCTTCCACTGCTAGGTTTTCCTCGTCGGCTGTCTCGTCAGCTCCCTCTCCCTGGGTCGTCACTGCTGTTTCCCCCTTCTCCACGGTGCCTACTCTTGCTGCTGAGAGTCCGTCTGTCTCTCCCCCAGTTTCGACCATCATCGATGCTGCAGGGGCGGCTCCTTCATGTTCTCCAGGGAAGTCCCCTACCACCGCACCCATGGAGAGGGATGATACTGGGCCTGCTGCAGCAGAAACCACCGTGCCCCAGGAACTCAGGCAAGTGCTTTTTCATCCCTTATCACCATCATATGAATTACCTTGCTTGACCCCGAGGGTGAGGCTCAGTCATTGCAGCCCACTGAATCCTCACCGCCTGCTGCAGCCATAAAAACTTTCATCTGCTCTCACTGTGTGTCCTCCTATGCTCCCTGAGTGTCTGCTGGTTCTAGGATTAAGCCGCTGGACAGAAGAGGAGCCTGCAGCCCTGGAGAACCTGGTTCCAGTCTCGCAGCCATGATCTGGATGGAGGGAGAGCACTGCCTGTAATCCGGAGCCTGCGCCGATGAGTGAGCATCTCCGGGCTTCAGCTGAGCCACCTGCATGGGTCACATCACTGGGGGATCCTGGGACTGCACTGACCATCATTCCTGCTGCTAGGGCCACCACAGCAGAGACCGAGCTGGACCTCCAGAGGGCTGGGCTCGAGACATTGTTGTCTGGATCGATGGAGTCCTGGACAATGGTGGAGCTTGAGCTCAGCCAAGTGCTCTGCTTTGTTTTCATTGTTTCTGTGTTGGAGAGACCTTGCCTTGCTCTTGGTGCAGCCGTGAGCTGTGCCTGAGCTCACCTCGTTGGGCTCCACTGCCGCCAGTGACCCTGTCCCTGTTCCTCTTTTGCTCCTGTCGAAGCCTTTCCCCAGGGTCACCGAGGATCATCCAGTAATGCCAGAGGTCTCCGTGGGTTTGGGCTAGCTGCCGCCTGAGGTCTTCATGGGCTCAGCTTCTTTCGCAGAGGTCGTCGCGGGTGCTCCGTCCCAGCCTGGGACCTCCGTGGGTGCTGCTCCCCCTCCGAATGAGGTCATCACAGGTGCTCCGTCCAAGCCCAGGACCTCTGAGGGTGCAGCTCTGTCCCAGTCTGGGTCCATCGAGGGTGCAGCTCTGTCTCAGCCCGGGTCCACTGAGGGTGCAGCTCTGTTTCAGTTTGGGTCCACGAGGGTGCAGCGCTGTCTCAATCTGGGTCCACTGAGGGTACAGCTCTGTCCCAGTCCGGATCCACTGAGGGTGCAGCTCTGTCCCAGTCTGGGTCCACTGCGGGTGCAGCTTTGCTCCAGACTGAAGCCACTGCAGGTGCCCTTACGCCTCAGTCCGGGGCCACCGAGGGTGCCGCTATGCCTCAGTCTGGGGCAACCGGTGGTGCAGCGCCTATGCCCAAGCTCACCGCGGGTCCTCTCTCTACTTCTGGTTCCGTTGTGGTTCGTTCTTCACCATCCTCTTCGTCAGGTGCCCATCTCCTAGCCTCTGGGGTCTGCGGTAAGCGTGGATTCCAACTGCCGTCTCCAGGGGGAGGTGTGTGGTGCTCCACGACCCGTTGGCCTAGGGATGCGGGGAGACCACCTGACAAACTCTCTGGTTTATTTGGGTGGCTTTGGAATTCTGGAAGGCCATCCAATGAACTCTTTCCTCCATTTTGGTGGCTTGGGAGACCTGGTAGGCCGCCCGACCTTTTCCACCTGATGGTTGGGAGGAGCTGGGACTTTGGAAAACCACCTGAACTGTTCCCTTGGTCACCCAGTATTGCAGATTCCCATAGCACCTTATTTGGTTATGTTGGGGGTTATGGGTGTTTTTGTTTTGTGTCTCTCCCTCCAGGCCTGAATCCCCCCACCACCCTCCCGGGGTCTGTTTGGGGGTTATTCCTGTTGGGGGGGGGGGGGGTACGTTCGTCCCTTTTGATGTTACTGTTATGGCCTGAGTGCTGATTCTATCTGCGCTCGGGTTGTCCAGTATTTTCCCTGTTCTTATTTTCTAGGTTTTTCATATGGCCTTCCAGGGCTTTTATTTTGACAGCGTCACAGCGGGACTTCTGGCTGTCAGAGTCGAGCCACGCCGTGACAGCTGGATGTCATTTCATTAATTACATTCTCGTTTCCTGATTGGGTGTGAATTATCATTTAAGGGAGCAGCTGAGGCTTACTCCTCACTGCGACCTACACAACAGTACGTGCTCCTCCGCGTACGTGACTGGAGCCCCTAACCCTGACTCCAGTCTCCTTTATGAGTCATCGTTCCTTATAAGTGTTTTTGCTCAGAGTCTGTTATTTTGTGTCTAAGCCTATATTTATGTTTTTGCCCCACAAGGCTGTTTATTTTGTCAGTGTTGTCTTTGTTAATAAATATGCAAACTCACTGGTTGGCCTATAGTGTCTCAATGATGCCCCGCAAGGGACATCCATAACAGTAGGTCACAGCCAAAACAAGACGCCGGTCACTGTGAATTTGTTTTTTGGGGGATAGGAGCTTGTAGCTCCCCCTTCTTTTTCGTGTACCAGTGTGTTTTAGGGAATGGCGTGGCCTAGAAAAGGCTACTCCTTGGACTTGGGCTATGAGCTAATCATGTCCCTCATCGAGGAAGATGGTATCATCTCCAAGGCTCGTAGCGACCCCACCCCCGACGGTTCACCCTGGTACTTGGACCTTGCAGAGGTAACACTTGAGCACAATCCTCATCACGCCAATCACGTCGAGGGCAGGAAGAGGATGGCCGAAATTACAGCACTTCGGAAGAGGACCCATGGACCGGAGAGAAATCCCAGCAGGAACCCGAAGGTGAGGCATCCTTGCTCCTGGCCTCGGGATCAGGCTCCTATTACCCATCCAGTCCAGGCACCTGCACCTCCAAAGTGCCGTTCCCATCAGCAGCAAAGGAAGAAGACAGCTGGGACCCTCCGTGAAGAGACGCAGTGGGAAGCTGAGCTCGTCAGGGGCCGTGTGGCTGAAGCTCGCCACTTCCTTCCACCCAGCCAAATCCTGAAGCATGTGGTGGCGGCAGTCAGACTGGTGGAGGTCAATCCCGAACTCTATGATTTTCCCAAGTATGCCGAGCTGCTAGCCTCCATCTCTGCACAGCAGTGGCATTTCCCAGATCTGACCTTAGCCTCGCCCTCTGCCGGTAGACGTCGCCACCCTGCTCACAATTAGCCTCAGCGAGATCCCTGTCTGGATCCTGTTTCGGGTTGCTATCACAACTCTGCCTCCCCACCAGCTGTTTCCCCTGTGTCACAACAGAAGGGACAGACAGCAGCCTCAGCCTCCGGGTCATCTGTTCCCACTGTTCCGTCAGCTCCTCATCCCCGGACTGCCTCGGCTGCTCCTACCTCCTCCTTGGCGCTCTTTCCAGCTGCTGTGAGATCAGTGAGTCCTGGCCTGGCTGCGCCCATCACCGATCCTGTGCGAGTGGCTCCTCTTCATCTTCCCGGGGGGCCCTCTGTCACCATCCATAGGGGAAAGGGGAGAACCAAGCCCGCTACAGCAGTCACCATCGACTCTCAGGAGAACAGGCAAGTGCTGTATCATTCTCACACTCCATATAATGAATTGCCTTGTCTGACTCCTGGAGGTGGAACTTGGAGTTCACAGCCCCCTGAGCTCCCTCCACCTGCTGTAGCCATAAATATTGAACTTGCATCCTCTGTGTCTCCTTCCCCTCTCTGCGAGTGTGCCAGGAATAGACCGCCAGACGAAGAAGGAGCCTACGGCCCTGGAGAGCCTAGTGCCAGCCCCACAGCCGTGTCATGGGCAGAGGAGGAGGGAAGACTGCCTTTTGGAACCTGCGCCGACAATCAAGCATCCCCGGGTTTCGGTGGAGGAGCAGTTGGACCCAGTAGGTCACGGATCCCCTACTATCATGCCGTGCGGGCCTTCGGCGTGGGCTTCGATCCCTGGGGATTCCCAGACTGTGACCACCATCATGCTGGCTGCAGAGCGCACCACAGTTGAGTCGAAACCAGGAACGAACCTCCAGATCATCAAACCTGGATCGTCGAAGTCCTGGACGGTGGTACAACCTGAGATCAGGCAAGTGCTCTATTTTGTCTTTCTCTTTTCCATTCTGGAGCATTATTGCCTGTGAAATGAATGAATGAAATGAATGAAAGTGAATGAAATGAGCCGGGCGCAGCCGATTGCTGCATCCAAGCTCGTCTCGCCGGGCTCTGCCGCTGCCGGTGATCCTGATCCCGGTTCTTTTTGTTTCTCTGAGCCTTCTCCCAGGGCCACCGGAGATGAATCAGCTCCGGTCGTCGTCATCGTGGAGGCTCCAGGTTTGTGCTCGGAGGTCATCCTTGGTGCTTCGCTGGCCCAATTGGGGTCCAACGTGGGTGCTGCCCCGGTCCAATTGGGACCCATCAAGGATGATGCGCCGGTCCAATCGGGGCCCGTCGAGGGTATAGCACTGGTTCGGTTCAAGGTTGGTGAAGGAGCTGCAGATCCTCTGCCATCTGACGCCGGACTGGTCCCTCATCTTCCCCCTATCTTCCTCCTCCGGGTGCCGCTGGGGTTCCCCGTATTCGGCATGGCTTCCCCTCGCTGTCTATCTATAATTTTGTCTGATCAAACCAGCTTTATTAAAAATAGGCATGCCTTTTCAAATATCAGATGACTCTTTAATGTAATTTATAATCCCTCTAACTCAAATAATCCTGAATGTGTGATATCCTTGGATGCTGAAAAGGCATTTGACAGGGTGGAGTGGAGCAACCTTTTCTGCACTCTGGGAAAATTCAGCTTTGGGGAGAGATTTATAACTGGGGTAAGCCTACTGTACTCCTCACCTGTTGCATCTGTTAGAACTAATAATACTTATTCAGACTATTTTCCACTTTTCCAGTAGACGAGACAGGGCTGTCTGCTATCCCCACTTCTCTTTGCTTTTGCTATTGAACCCTTGGCCATTGCGCTCCAATCTAATTCTAAAATCTTTGGTGTGGGCAGGGGTGGTTTGAACAGAGGGTATCTCTCTATGCTGATGATTTACTTTTATATACTGATCAAAAAAATTAAAGGAACACTTTGAAAACACATCAGATTTTAATGGGAAAAAATAAGCTGGATATCTACACTGATATGGACTGGATAATGTGTTAAGAATGAAAAGATACCACATCTTTTGATGGAAATGAAAACACTCCAAAACTTAAAGTGAAGAAATTGTTGCAGGCTAGTCCAGCTTACTCAGATTAAAAAGTGTTCCTTTAATTTTTTTGAGCAGTATATATTTCGCAGCCTGATATATCAATCCCAGAAGTCCTCTGTGGTATTAATTTTTTTGGTACAATTTCTGGTTACAAGCTGAATTTTGACAAGAGTGAATGTTTTTCCAATCAGTGTTGCAACTCGAAATCTTTCATCACATACAGTATAATCCCATTTAAAATAGTTTGGGATGGGTTCACGTATCTGGGGGTTCAAGTTACAGAAAAATTTAAAAATCTTTTTAAGCATAATTCTGTCCCACTTCTTGCCAAAACACAGGAAGATTTTGAGAGACTGTTTATTCTTCCCTTGTCTATTGCTTGTCGCATTAATTTAATCAAGATGAATGTTTTACCAAAATTCTCTTTTATTTCAGTGTATCCCAATTTTCATCCCAAGATCATTTTTTAAGAAACTTGATGGAATTATTTTAAGGTTTTTTTGGGATAAAAAGCTCCCCAGGGATCCGCAAAATGTTTTTAAAGAGTCCCAGGAGGCAGGGACGAATGGCTCTGCCAAATTTCAGCTTCTATTATTGGGCAGCAACCTTGCGCATGTTACACCATTGATGCGTGCAAATAATTCACCGGACATTTAAGAGTGGTTGGGACTTGAGAGCTCCTCATGTAAACCATCATCTCTGGCTGCTTTGGTCTACGCCTCCAGCGGCCCCTATTGTGCAGAGTATAGTAGAAACCTTATGGTGAAGACAACTCTTAAAATTTGGAACCATTTGAAATGTCCAAGCTTCTATTTGTAAAAATCACGTGTTTAAAGCGTCACTGGGGGATGGAGGGTTTGCTTTGTGGTCTGGCCGAGGTGTAAATTCATTTAATGACCTGTACATTGAGGGTGTTTTCTCATCTTTCAAACAACTTGTATCTAAATATGGGATCCCTAAAACCCATTTTTTCAGGTATCTACAGGTTCGTAGCTTTGTCAGAGGGATGACGCCCCATTTTCCATCTTAGCCTTTAATTTCATCTATTGACACTCTTCTGCTTCCATCCCCAATTAAAAAAAGGTGCCATTTCAAGTAGCTATGAAAGAATTCATTCTCTCAGGAATGCACTACTTTTACACATCAGGTCTCTCTGGGAGCAAGACATGGACCAGGAAATTATCAAGGACTTATGGGAGGATATACTCCTCCATGTCCATTCCTCATCTACTTTCTAATCTACTTTCTAATGGTGCCGAAGGCAGGGCGGCCATACCAGTACTCTCTCGTGTCTTTGTGTTTCTATCTGTTTATTCCTGTATATAGTGTGTCTCTTTTTAACGAGGGCTCTGTAGGAATACTTGGACTAAGAATGGACCAACTTTTTATCTACATATGTTAGCCTGGTCTTTCTCTAGTTTTTCATTTCTTTTCTCTTCCTTGGGCAATGGAGATCAACGGAGGTGGGGGTGGACACATTGTTTACACATGTGAACAGCTGATTGTGCTGAGGAGGTCGGCGCATGGAGTGCTGCGGCCGGCAGTGAAGCCCCTCATCCCGGATGAGCTGTAGAGGAGACACCACGGGCGAAGGGCTGGAGCGAAGGTGAGGAGGAGGAGGAGGAAGCATAATCCAGCTGTACCGATGGTCATCACCGGGAACGTGCGATCGCTGGGAAATAAAACAGATGAGTTTACAGCACTGGTCAGGACGCAAAAGGAGTATCATGAGTGTAGTTTCATGTGTTTTACGGAGACGTGGTTACACTCACAGATCCCGGATGTAAACATAGCGATACCTGGCTTCAAGACTATACGGGGGGACAGAGACGTGAAAAGCAGCAGGAAAAAGAGAGGAGGAGTGGCACTTCTTGTTAATGAGTGGTGGTGTAATCCTAGACACATTTATGTGAAGGAAAAGTGCTGCAGCCCGGACATTGAACTGCTGGCTGTTAGTATGAGACCTTATTATATGCCGCGAAAAATGAAGTGCGCTTTAATTATTGAAAGAGCTGACTCCTGTCTTCACAGACATTTTTAACACCTCCCTGAAGTTATGCCACGTGCCGACCTGCCTCAAAACCTCCACCATCATCCCTGTTCCCAAGAAGCCACGGATCACTGGACTTAACGACTACAGACTTGTAGCGCTCACCTCTGTAGTCATGAAGTCCTTTGAGCGCCTGGTCCTGCCCCACCTCAAGTCCATCACCACTCCCCTCCTGGACCCGCTGCAGTTTGCCTACCGAGCCAACAGGTCTGTGGACGACGCAGTCAACCTGGCCCTCCACTCCATCCTGCAGCACCTGGACTCCCCGGGAACCTACGCCAGGATCCTGTTTGTGGACTTCAGCTCTGCATTCAACACCATCCGCCCCGCTCTGCTCCGGGACAAGCTGTCCCTGCTCAACGTGCCTGACTCCCTCTGCAGGTGTATCACCGACTTCCTGACGGAGCGGAGGCAGCATGTGCGGCTGGGAAAGACTGTCTCAGACTCTGTTAGCATCAGCACCGGATCACCCCAGGGCTGTGTACTTTCCCCCCTACTCTTCTCCCTTTATACCAACTCCTGCACCTCCAGCCACCAGTCTGTCAAGCTGATCAAGTTTGCGGACGACACCACCCTCATCGGGCTCATCTCCAACGGCGACGAGTCCGTCTACAGAAGAGAGGTGGCCCAGCTGGCGTCCTGGTGCAGCCACAACAACCTGCAGCTGAACGCTCTGAAGACAGTGGAGATGATTGTGGACTTCAGGAAAGTCACAACCCCTCTGCCCCCCCTCACCCTCACAGGCTCTCCCATCACCACTGCAGATTCCTTTCGCTTCCTGGGCACCACCATCACCCGGGACTTCAAGTGGGAGCCGACCATCAGCTCCCTCATCAAAAAGGCCCAGCAGAGGATGTTCTTCCTGCGACAGCTGAGGAAGCTCAAGCTACCCACCAAGATGTTGGTACAGTTCTACACAGCTATCATCGAGTCAATCCTCACCACCTCCATAACCGTGTGGTACGCAGGAGCCACTGCCAGGGACAGACTAAGGCTGCAGCGCGTCGTGCGCACTGCTGAGAAGGTGATCGGCTGCAAGCTCCCATCTCTCCAGGACCTGTACATCTCCACGACTCGGAGTCGTGCAGGTCAGATCATAGCCGATCCTTCACACCCTGGTCACGTACTGTTTGCCCCCCTCCCCTCAGGTAGAAGACTTCGGTCCATTCAGACTAAAACCTCCCGCCACATGAACAACTTCTTCCCCTCTGCCATCAGACTGCTGAACACTAAGTGACTTATTGACTCTTGTGCACTATGTACAGCAGCTCAACCAGACTCATGTGAATCATCACTGTTTTCTTTTTGCATTACTGACTGCACTATGTGGTACTCCACAATATCTGCTGCTCTCTAATATATTTAAAAATTGCTTTCACTAGTATTACTCATTCTTATTACCTCCGCCAGGCCGAAAAGGCCAGGAGGAGGTTATGTTTTTGCCAGGGTTTGTGTGTTTGTCTGTTTGTCTGTCTGTTTGTCTGTTGGTTAGCAAGATAACTCAAAAAGTCTTGGACGGATTTGCATGAAACTTTCAGGCGTTGTTGGAAATGGTACAAGGAAGAACTGATTAAATTTTGGGGGTGATCCGGTTCACCGTCTGGATACAGGAATTTTTTTAAAGCATTTTTTCAACACTGTGACATAGGGCCATTTTCAACATGTGCGCAGGCGCAATGGACGGCGCTGGGCGTCGTGTCTGACTTACACAAACTCCGCCTTCTTCAACGTTTTAGCCACAAAAGCATGCGGAAAACACTGCTGGCCTCGGACCCCCAGCGTGCCTGTGCCAGCCATAGGCGCTGCGCACATTGCGCTGGTCGTCGTGTCTGACCAACACAAACTCCGCCTTCTTCAACGTTTTAGCCACAAAAGCATGCGGAAAACACTGCTGCCCTGGGCCCGCCAGCGTGCCTGCTTTTGCGCCACGCTGCAAAACCTGACACGGACACCTGTCCGCCGCCCCATTATTTGCCACAAATTCCCCGCCCAGCTATAGGCGCTGCGTAAAAACGACCTCTCTGCCGGGGAAGACTCTAAATTCTGTTTTGCCGTGGACCGCAACCCCAATATAATATAAAACCCACGGCAACCTGTCTAACCAATCTGCATCCGTCAGTGGAGGAGATGGACACACCATCACTTCAGTTTATTACCTCCGCCAAGGAGGCAATGCTTTTACAACCGTAAAACGGGGCTATAAGGGACGGCGGGGTAATATGGGACACTTTTCTAAATGTAATTCTGCTTTTTTAATTTTGCTTCCGCCTAGATTTGATGAAGGATTCATGGATATTTGACAATAACAACACAACTCAGCGTCCTGCTCATAATAAAAAAAGCAGAATTACATTTAAAACATTTCCCAGAAAAGTGTCCCTTATTAACCCGCCGTCCCTTATAGCCCCGTTTTACACTACTGAACCACTAATCCTATCACTATCACATTGATTGTCATTCATTAATTGTCTGTTTATTGCACTGTCCATGTCAAATAAACAAATAATCATTGTGAATCCAATTGCTACTCATATCTTTTCATGCTCAGGGAATCTGAAAACGTACACACAAACACTCTATGGGGGGAACTGTGCCGCTTGGCGGAGGTCTGCGCTCTCCGAGTGCTTTTCTAGTTCTACATTTTATTGCATGTATAGTTTTTTATTTCTATCTTTTATTTTTATCATGTTTAATGTTGCAGCATTGCACCGAGACAAATTCCTAGTTTGTGTACTACATGAACAATGGCAATAAATCTGATTCTGATTATTATCATCTACGTCCCTCCATCAGCTGACGCAGTGGTGGCCTGTGACGTCATCAGCTCCACTGCGGCCACATTACTGGAGAAGCACCCGGATGAATTCATGGCCATCACAGGTGATTTTAATCATGTCTCAGTGGGAAAAACACTACCAAACTTTCATAAGTTTGTTGACTGTCCCACCAGAGACAACAAAACACTGGATTTACTGTATGCCAATGTCAGTGATGCATATAGTGCCACACCTCTATCCCCCATTGGCAAATCGGATCACTGCATGGTCTTGTTAACACCCAAGTACGTCCCCCTTGTGCAAAGGCAGCCTGCTTATACACGGACTGTGAGGAGGTGGACACAGGAGGCTGCCGATGCACTACAGAACTGCTTCGAGACGACAGACTGGAGCGTACTCTGTGAACCACATGGGGTATACATAGACAATATGACTGACTGCATCACAGAATACATTAGATTCTGTGAAGACATGACCATGCCAGCTCAGACTGTACACTGCTTCTCCAACAACAGACCATGGGTCACCAGTGACCTGAAAGCACTTCTGAACAAAAAGAAGAGAGCTTTTAGGACAAGGAGAAGCTGAGGGGAGTGCAGCATGAGCTGAGAGAGATGCTGAGGAGGTGCAAGGACAATTATAGGAGGAAGTTGGAAGAGAAACTCAGGCAAAACAACACTAAAGATGTGTGGGAGGGAAGGAAACAAATAACTGGGTGCAAGGGGAGAGTCAGGCAGCCATCTGGGAGCCAGGAGAGAGCTGATGAACTGAATCTGTTTTTTAATAGGTTCAACTCACAGTCTGTCACCCGAGCAACACAACCAGACCCCCACCCACCATCCTGTGCAGAACCTCTCTCCATCTCCCCCCTCCTCCTCCTCAGGGGGCACCAGGACCCTCCCTCACTTCACGGTGACTACAGATCAGGTGGAGAAACAGCTGGAGAGACTCCTTCAGCGGAAGGCTTCAGGCCCTGATGGCAGCTCCGCAAGGACCCTAAGGACCTGTGCCACCCAACTAGCTCTGGTACTGAAACACACTTCTGACTCCTGACTCATCTCTTCTTCACAAGTGACGAGTCAGGACACGTCAGTTGTAATAATAATAATGCATCGATTTTATATAGTGCTTTATCATATATACTGTACTCAAAGACACTTTACAAATAGGTACATTATTCATTCACTCCAGACAGACAATGGTAGTGGCAAGCTACTTCTGCAGCCACAGCTGCCCTGGGGCAGGCTGACGGAAACGTGGCAGCCAATCTGCGCCAACGGCCTTTCCGGCCACCACCGAACATTTTTTTATACAGTTATACACATTCATACCCAGTGTTATGGACACTGGAAGCAATGCGGGTGAAGTGTCTTGCCCAGGGACACAACGGCAGGATATCTGGGGAGAGCGGGATTCGAACCGCCAACCATCTGGTTATTAGACGACCCACTCAACCTCCTGAGCCACTACCGCCCCGTTACTTGTGATGATGTATCATCACTTCCTGTATTGCTGTCTGTCCATGTGGTTTGCTCTCCTCACTCTCCTAAGGATTTTTCTTTTAATTGTATTTTAACCACTTTTTTTCCATTTACCGTTAGTTCTCATTTGTGTTTATCAAGCCTCTTGCACCTGTGTGCGCACTCAGTGTCATCTAATCCCCCCTTCAGCCTTCTGTTCACCTTTCATCGGTGTTTTTGTTAGCTTCGGGTTAGCCACTAGCTATGGCTACTAGCTCTCCTTCCTCTCCTCTGGTCTGCTCTCTCTGTCAGATGTTTAGCTACACCTCTGCCTCTTTTAGTGATAGCGGTAAATGTAATAAATGTTGTCTTTTTGGGGCACTCGAGGTGAGGTTGTCTGATTTGGAATCCCGGCTCCACTGCATTGAAACACTGTCTGCGCCAGTTAATCTTGACGGACGTCCCCTAGCTGCAGCGGAGCTCCCCAGCTTAGGGCGGCCTGTTAGCGGTCCTCCGGTCTTCCTCAGCAGCAAGGAGACTGGGTGGGTGACGGTGAGAAGGAAGCCTAGCCGCAAAGCCCCGGTAAACCACCAACCTGTTCACGTTTCTAATTGTTTTTCCCGCTCAGCGACACACCCGCTGAGAAAAAAACTCTGATCATTGGCGACTCTGTAGTCAGAAACGTGAACCTAGAGACTCCAGCGGCCATAGTCAAATGCATTCCTGGGGCCAGAGCAGGCGACATCGAGTCAAATTTGAAAATGCTGGCTAAAAATACTGTAAATACTCCATAATTGTTATTCACGCTGGCATTAATGACATCCGTCTCCGGCAGTCGGAAATCACGAAACTTAATGTAGAATCGGTGTGTGACTTTGCAAAAACAATGTCTGCCTCTGTAGTACTCTCTGGGCCCCTCCCCAAGCTGACCAGTGATGACATGTTTAGCCGCTTGTCATCCTTCAACCACTGGCTGTCTGTGTGGTGTCCTGCAAACAACGTGGGCTACATTGACAATTGGAACTCATTTGGAACTCATGACCTGTATAGGTGTAAGCTTGTAAATGGAATGTCCTTTGCACTACCAGGGATTTTGGAATGTGTTACTGTTGAGATTGACCAAGATAAAAAAAAAAAAATCTAATTATAAGTTGTATATATAGAACGCCGGGAACTTGCATTGAGACATTCAGAGATAAATTAGTCGAGCTGTACAATAATATTACTAGTAAGAAAATTGTAGTAATTTGTGGAGATTTCAATATTGATTTACTAAACCCACATCAACAAAATGTAATTACAGAGTTCATGAACTCTATGTACAGCATGAGTCTATATCCCACAATAACACATCCCAGTAGAATCACAGTTCACACTGCTACACTTATTGACAACCTGTTTGTTAATATTATTGATAAGAAAATAGAAAGTGGATTATTGATAAATGATAAGTGACCACTTGCCAACCTTTGCACTTATCCATGGCCACACGTGGGCCAATACAGAAAAAAATTTAAAATCGTTCAGATACAAATCACCAAATGCAATCAGTTCTTTTAAAGAGGACTTGCTGAAGCAAGACTGGACAGAAGTCTATGTATCAGATGTAAATGAAGCCTATGACACATTTATAAACATTGTAACCACTCTTTATGAAAAAAAACTGTCCATTAGTAAAAAAAAAAGCTTAAACATAAATTTGCCGATAAGCCATGGTTAACCAAAGGATTACAAAAGGAGTGTAAAAAGAAAAATTTATTATATAAAGCTTTCCTAAAGAAAAGGACAAAAGAAGCAGAGCAGCGGTATAAAACATCTACGGACTGTGATGGTATTGACATGCTCTTAGTCAAAACTATTATTGACTGCTTAGTGAAACCACTGACGTATTATCTGTAACCTGTCTCTCCAAACAGGTATATTTCCCAATGCAATGAAAATAGCTAAAGTAATTCCAATATACAAGACGGGTGACGGAGGGGAATTCTCAAACTAGAGACCAATTTCACTATTGCCGCAATTTTCCAAGATACTTGAAAAAATATTCTATGAGAGAATTGACAACTTCATACTGAAGAATAATGTATTGTGTGAGCAGCAATATGGGTTCAGACACAAGAGGACAACTGCATTTGCTCTAATGGAATTTATAGAAAAAATATCAACTGCCATTGAAAATAAAGAGTATTCAGTTGGGGTATTCCTGGATCTTAAAAAAGCTTTTGATACAGTGGATCATAATTTATTATTAAAGAAACTACAAAATTGTGGTATTAGAGGGGTAGCACTGTCCTGGTTAAGTAGTTACTTAAAGAATAGATATCAGTATGTATGTGTTGGTAACAAAAACTCACAGTTACTGAAGGTTACTTGTGGAGTCCCACAGGGTTCAGTTTTGGGGCCATTATTATTCAATATGTATATAAATGATATATGTAAAGTTTCAGAAAAAATGGACTTAATATTGTTTGCCAATGACACTAATCTATTATGCACTGGAAGCAATTTGGAACAACTTCTGGATACACTCGGAAAGGAATTAGGAAAGCTTAAACTGTGGTTTGATTCAAACAAATTAACGCTCAATTTAAGTAAGACAAAATTTATAGTCTTTAACAACCATCACAACAATTCAGTATCTAAACTCAGTGTAAATGGTGTAGAAATTGAAAGGGTATCCAAAACTAAATTTCTTGGAGTAATAATTGATAATAAACTGTGTTGGAAGTCACATATTAATTATATTAAAGGTAAAATATCCAAATCAATTGCAATATTACACAGAGTGAAATATTTGCTGAATCAACCCACACTATATACCTTGTATCATTCATTAATACTCCCATACATGACATATTGTAATGAAGTATGGGAAATACATATAAAACAAACATATATCCACTCTTTATGCTTCAGAAGAGAGCTGTTAGAATAATAAACAAAGCAGCTTACAGGGAACCAGCAAACCCACTTTTTCTTAAATTAAAAGCTCTCAAGTTGAAAGATCTGGTTGACTTTAAAACTGCAATAATAATGTTTAAAGTGAAGAATCTATCACTGCCCGCAAATATCCAAAAGTTGTTCCAAATAAGGGAGAAACAATATCATTTTAGAGGAACATGTATATTTCAAAAACCTTCAGTGAGAACTACCACCAAGCAACACTGTGTTTCAGTGCAAGGAGTCAGATTATGGAACGATTTTGGACCTGAATTAAAATCATGTACAACGCTTGGACAATTTAAACAAAAACTAAAGGAAGAAATACTCCAAACATATATGCAAGATGACATGTAAAATCAAATAAGGATTGTCATATCCAGCCTGTGTTGTGTTGTAGCTTAGTTTTTTTTTCTGTCACAATTTGTCTTAGCTTTGTTTTTGAATTGCAATCGCTCTTGTCTTGTTTTTTTTTTCTTTTGAATTCTTGGATGGTATATGGGTGGGCAATATAAGCTGCAGCTTCAGCCATCACCCATTTTGGATAACTTATGTTGAATTGTATAATCAGAAGAGTTATTGTCTAATTTGACCTTGTTGGATTTTCTTTCCCCCTTTGTTACATTATTCAGTTTCTTTTAACCTGTACTATCCGAAAATAAAGATTCATTCATTCATTCATTCATTCATTCATTCATTTTTGGGAAAACCTGGTCTTATGAGACGAGACAGCGTCCATCCCACTTTGGATGGTGCGTCTCTTTTATCTAACAATCTGTTATCTTTTTTATCCAAATTTCCAAAACCTTGACAACTCAGAGTTGGGACCAGGAAGCAGAGTCACAGTCTTATATGCCTCTCTGCAGCTCCTCTTCATCCACCACCCCTCAACGTAGCCCCTGTCTTCCCCATCAGAGAATCACTGTCTGCTCCCTCCAAAGTAAATAAGTAAATAAAAATATAATGTATAAGCATCCCAGAGTGATTAAACAAAAAGTTGGTAAAACTCAAATTAAACATGAAGCCTCTAAATTGAATGATTTGGCCTCTCTTCCTCCTCATAATTTAAAAATTAAATGTGGTTTATTAAATATTAGGTCTCTCACTCCCAAGTCTATGTTAGTCCATGATCTATTAATTGATCATCAGATTGATTTAATATCCCTTACAGAGACTTGGTTAGGGCAAGAGGATTATGTTGGTTTAAATGAATCAACTCCCTCTGGTTATTTAAACTGTCAAAAATCCCAGAAGTTCTGGTCATGGAGGAGGAGTAGCAACAATTTACCATTCCAAATTACTAGTTAATGTAAAGCAAAAAACATGTTATAATTCCTTTGAGGGCCTGGTCCTCAGTATTGGGCACTTCAGCAATTTTAGGCTAAACCCAATTTTATTTGCCATAGTTTATTGTCCTCCATCAACCTACTCAGAATTTTTATCCGAATTTGCTGAATTCTTAGCTGATTTAGTGCTGGAAATCAGATAGAATAATTATAGTAGGGGACTTTAATATACATGTAGATGTAGATAGTGACTGCCTTAATGTGACATTTAATTCAATATTAGACTCAATGGGGTTTTCTCAGAAAGTAGGAAATTCTACTCATTATCTCCACCGTACGTTGGACCTTTGTCTGACATATGGCATAGAAATAGAAAATCTGGTAGTGTCTCCTCATAACCCTGTACTGTCAGACCATTGTCTGTTAACCTTTGATTTTACTATTTCTGACTATTTGGCTCCTAAAGAAAAATATTACTACAGTAGATGCCTCTCAGATGATGTTGTTACTGTTATGACTCGCCGCTCATCAGCGGCGCCAGCCGCACGCACACCTGCTCCTCGTCAGCGGCGAGGTATTTAATCCACTCTGCCCTGGGCTTCGGCTGAAGCCGTCTCTCTACTTCGGCCCTTTGCTACTACGGATCTCAACCTACTAGCGAAGATATCCTGGGTAAGCTCCCCTTACCTCTCTCCTCTAGCATTCCCCTGTGCACAGGTGGACATCCCCGGCGGCGGACTTCATCACCTCGCCGTTGGCTCTACGCTGCTGCCACAGGTACCGCAGGTCGCTGTCTCCCGGGCTCCGCCCTTGTCGACGCCAGCCACCTGCCACAACCAAGTAAGCCAGCTATCATCATCATTTCCCTGTATTGGTGTGGTGCCCGTTACCCTTCTCCCTCTGCTCTCTCCACAGGGTTGTCCGGCTGTACGGCCTCCTGCCCCCGTGCCTGACGCAGACGCCACCACCAATACATTCTTATTCCACAGACACGCAGCCATACACTTCCCTGTTGCTAATAAAGCTGTTGAATCTATCCTGAGCCTGTGTGTGTGTCTCCTGGGCCGTGCGTTATGTCAGTTACCAAATTTATGCAGATTGTTTCCTCTATGCCATGTGTCAACACAACGGAAATAAGCTATGGAGAGCTTGCTCCTTCTGTAATTGATAGCATGGTAGATAGTGTTACAGCTTCTCTGCATCAGACCCTAGACTTGGTGGCCCCTTTAAAAAAGAAAAAGTCTAATCAGAGATTTCTAACTCCTTGGTTCAACACAGAAACTCGTAGCTTAAAACAGAAGACTCGTCAATTAGAAAGAAAATGGTGCTCCACTAATTTAGATGAAATCTATTTAGCTTGGAGAAATCATCTTTTAATTTATTAAAAAATCTCTTAGAAAAGCTAGATTGAGTTATTATTCTGCATTAATAGAAGACAACAAGAATAATCCCAGGTTTCTTTTCAGTACTGTAGCCAGGTTCCAAGGTTGTCATAGCCAGGAGCGGCACTGGGGTTAAGCTCCCAGTGCTCATAAAATGCTCCTTACAGCATGCGTCTCGAAAAGCCTCTGACAACTAAGTCCAATTCCTAGCCTGCCCATGTGGTTTAGTCTCTAAGCCCGGCGGAACTGCTTTTACTAATAGGAGAAGGGGCGAGGGCGGATCTCTGGCGCCTTAAAACCAGATGCTTCGGGTAGATGGTGGCTCGTCAACCTGGGAAGGTAGCCCATCTAGGGGAAGGTAAACCCTGATTTCAAACCTCCGCTGCCTTGCGGCACACCCGGTCACGGGAAAGGCTTCGGGAGTCAACCCTGAGGAAAAATCCGGAGTCAGAGCCCCTAAGGCACAAAAAATGAATATATTGCACAGCTTTCTTCACAGGTTGTTCCCAGGCGTTTTTGAACTGTGCCAAATTGTGCCAAATGGCACAGTTTGGAAAAACGTCTAACTTTTGAATGATTCAATATAGAAGCTTGATGTTGGGCTCTAATGAAAGGTGACACTCAGGGCTGTGTGTGTGTGTGTGGGGGGGGGGGTTGTTTATTCATTCATGAATGAATGAATGAACAAACAAGCCCCCACACACAAAGAAGCATGCCACGTAAAAAATGTGTGGCTTTTTTTACAAGAAAAAATAACCTACAGTGCACTAAAAATTATACTAAAATATCTGTAATGTAGAAGATAACAACTCCCACCCCCCCTCCCACACCCGCTACAGATAACGGACATCGCCCGGTGCACCGTGGTCACGGTGCGCCGCGGTCTACTACGCACAGTTGTACTAAAATATCTGCAATAATATCTGCAATCCACTACAGAAGAGTAGCGGGGGGGGGGGGCGTTCACGGTCCAGACGCAGCGCAAGAACTGGACACGGTTCAGGCACCACAGTCTACTACACACAGTCGTAATTTACCGATCGGTCAAAAGTCATTTTTGATTACAATTTTAAGGGATAAAGAATAATTTAGCTTATAACACTTATCTGTCCACAGCAGTAGTGTCGCTGGCGAACTTCCCTTCCTCATTGTCAGACGAACATGACGCTGGTCCACTTGTTACGGACTCGTGGTTCTGGTCACGCGACCCGGTCAAACCATAATTCCATTATTGCGGTTTTGCGCTTCCATGATTGCGGTTTTGGCGAACGATTTTTCAAAACAAATAAGAACAGTAGTAAGAAAAAAAGACTGGCGAACGCGTGTGTGTCACCCAGCGGCTAAAACAGAACAGATTTTGCAAGGGAGGCATGCTTTCGAACTACTGTGCTTCAGTTGGCTCGCTGTATTCGCAGCTGTTGGTAGGCGGGTCCTTCTTGCTAAGTTTTCAGTCATTGGTTCTTCAAGGTTTCAGAAACCCAATTCAAGGCTCTTATTAGTCAAATGAGAGGTCAATCACATCTAAACCAATCAAAGCACTCCTTTAGCTTTCTGTTCACGGCTGTGTCTGTAGTGGAAGAACGGAAATGCAGCTTATTTTTTTTTCAGTGCCTCCCTCGTGCGCC
Source organism: Pholidichthys leucotaenia (assembly GCA_020510985.1). Classification (NCBI taxonomy): domain Eukaryota; kingdom Metazoa; phylum Chordata; class Actinopteri; order Cichliformes; family Pholidichthyidae; genus Pholidichthys; species Pholidichthys leucotaenia. Next base: position 231,895,338 of record CM035843.1, on the reverse strand, counting down.
CTAGGACGCAGAGACGTGTCCGCCCGCGGTACACCGAAGTGCAAGAGGTTAACACTATCTAGCCACTGCTGCTGGGTGAGAAGCTGCGGGTGATGGGGGTTGACAGCTCTGTGATCTCCTGGATTACTGACTACCTGACAGGCAGACCACAGTTTGTCTGGCTGGGCAATGTCTTGTCTGGAGTGGTGGCTAGTGATATGGGAGCTCCACAGGGGACTGTGCTCTCTCCTTTTCTTTTTACCTTATACACCACTGACTTTCAGTACAACACTGAGTCATGCCACCTGCAGAAATTCTCTGATGACTCAGCTGTTGTGGGGTGTATAAGAGGAGAAGAGGAGGGGGAGTACAGGGCACTGGTAGACAGATTTGTGGAGTGGACGGAGCAGAATCACCTGAGGTTGAATGTCAGCAAGACCAGAGAGATGGTAATTGACTTCAGGAAGAGGAAGACTCCTTCTCAGCCACTGCAGATTAGGGGGGAGGATGTGGGAGTGGTTAAGGACTACAGATATCCGGGTGTCAGGATCAGCAGCAGGTTGGACTGGAGATCCAACACCGATGCTGCGCACAAGAAGGGGATGAGCAGACTCTACTTCCTGAGGAAGCTGAGATCATTCAGCGTGTGCAGCAGGATGCTAGAGCTTTTCTACCAGATCGTTGTTGCCAGTGCCATCTTTTTTGCTGCTGCCTGTTGGGGTAGCAGTATCAGGGCCAGAGATACCAACAGACTTGACAAGATTATCAAGAGGGCTGGCTCTGTAATTGGCCTCAAACCGGAGACCTTTGAGACAGTGGTGGAGAGGAGAACACTAAATAAACTGCAATCCATCATGGACAATCCTGATCACTCCCTCCACCACACACTAGATAGACAGCAAAGCATTTTCTCCAGTAGACTACTCCAGCTTCGTTGTTGAATGGCCAGGTACAGGAAATCTTTTCTGCCACATGCAATTTCACTGTACAATAACTCACTATGATGTTGTATTCTGGTCATAGCTATGCTGCCACACTCCACCTTACAGACTAACTGGTATCTCACATTTTCACTCCTGATAGTCCTCCTTTGTGCAATGGGATGACTCATGTGTTTATATGGATCATCATATATTAAGCTATGATGTATATAGGTTTTATAGTCGTGTTAGTTTTACTTTCCATGGGTAATCCCTTTGTCTGCCTTGTGTGTGTTTCTGTTCTTTGGTTGTCTACTGTCATGCTGCTGTTACACTGTAATTTCCCAGTTTGGGATCAATAAAGTACATCTATCTATCTATCTGTTAGTGCCAGGCATGGTCTTCTCCAGTGTAAGGTGCCGCATCGTGCCCACTGGTCAAAATTGACACTTTCTAAAATCTACCCAAACATTGATCCGGCCTGTGGTAAGTGTAAACAAACTCCAGGTTCATTAATTCATGCATTCTTGTCCTGTCCCTCCCTTTATAATTATTGGGTGAGAATTTTCAGCACTCTGTCCAAGGTACTTAAAGTACACTTACACCCAACTCCCTTAGTTGCTTTATTTGGGGTTTTGCCTGCTGTGTCATGAATTGCCTCTTAAGGCAGAGAATTGAGACCCACACGCCAACTGTGAGTTGGGAAAATTTCAACAAAAAAGTTCAACAGAACATTCAGAACTCAAAGTATAACGAGGGAGAAAAAACTTACCTTCAGAGCTATGCACCAGAGCGAAGCAGAGCTCTGGTGGAGACAAGCAGCAGATAAACAATTTAGCGGCAAAGACAAACTGAAAATACCAGCCTTATATATGGATCAAAACCTACAGCCGTGGACAAAATTGTTGGTACCCCTCTGTTAATGAAAGAAAAACCCACAGTGGTCACAGAAATAACTTGAATCTGACAAAAGTGGTAATAAATAAAAATTCTATGAAAATTAACCAATGAAAATCAGACAATGCTTTTGAATTGTGGTTCAACAGAATTACTTTAAAAAATAAACTCATGAAACAGGCTTGGACAAAAATGATGGTACCCCTAGAAAAGATTGAAAATAATGTGACCATAGGGACATGTTCAACCAAGATGTGTCCTCTAATTAACATCACAGGTGTCTACAAACTTGTAATCAGTCAGTCGGCCTTTTAAAAGGGTGACAAGTAGTCACTGTGCTGTTTGCTGACATGATGTGTACCACACTAAACATGGACCAGAGGAAGCAAAGGGGAGAGTTGTCTCAGGAGATTAGAAAGAAAATTATAGACAAGCATGTTAAAGGTAAAGGCTATAAGACCATCTCCAAGCAGCTTGATGTTCCTGTGACTACAGTTGCACATATTATTCAGAAATTTAAGATCCACGGGACTGTAGCCAACCTCCCTGGACGTGGCTGCAGGAGGAAACTTGATGAAGAATGGTAGCAAAAGAGCCCAGAACAACCTCTAAACACATTCATGATGAACTCCAAGATCAAGGTACATCAGTGTCAGATCGCACCATCCGTCGATGTTTGAGCCAAAGTGGACTTCATGGGAAACGACCAAGGAGGACACCACTGTTGAAAACAAATCATAAAAAAGCCAGAATGGAATTTGCCAAACTGCATGTTGACAAGCCACAAAGCTTCTGGGAGAATGTCCTATGGACATATGTAATGCTGTTTTATGGTGCTATTGATCTCGATGGTGGTTTAGTATTGGGACCTTGTTTTTGGTGTTTTTGGTTCTGTTTGTCACATTATTTTTGATGCTTGGGAACACACTTTGTATTTGATTCTTTACAGGCACTGTGGAAATACCTGAAACTGGGTTTGTACTCTGAGATGTGGTGGTATTTAAAAATAATAAAAAGAGTTTGGGAAAAAAAAAGGGAACTTCCTGCTGTCCAGCTTGGTGCTCAGCAAAAATGGAGCGGAGGGAATTGCGGGTGGCAGTGGTTCAGGAGGTAGAACAGATCATCTAATAACTAGAGTGTTGGGGGTTTGAATCCCGCTCACCCCAGACATCCTGCTGTTGTGTCCCTGGGCAAGACACTTTACCCACCTTGCCTCCAGTGTCCATGTGCGTATGAATGTGTATAAATGCTCGGTAGTGGTCAGAGAGGCTGTTGGCACAGATTGGCAGCAATGTTTCTGTCAGTCTACCCCAGGGCAGCTGTGGCTACAGTAGTAGCCTACCTCTGTCTGTGGAGTGAATGACTAATGGACTCACTGTAAAGTGTTTTGGGCATCTTGAAAGGCACTATATAAATGCAATCCATTATTATTAGTTTGCTGTTATTCTAACCTTAATTTTCAGTAAATGGCTCTATATTTTATTTGTCTGAATCAAGTATAGGAGTGTAAACTCTATAAACGTAATAATTAGTCGGCCTGATTTTATACTTTAATTCCAGTTATGCAACAGTTAGTTCTGACTGAGCAATCTGATTGGACAATATGGATTCCAGTAGTTACTATATTCCCCGATAATCGCACCCAGACATTTCACGTTTCACTATATCACTCCACTTGTTTTGATAATCTTTAGATTAATTAAAGATTAATAATTAATTAATAATTAATTTTAATAAAGGCTTCTTATATGTGAGAAATGTAATATTGTGCCGGATATCTTAATTTCCACAGTGTGGCGCTGTTTGAAAAGAGATTAGAGACGGTCCCAATCCAGACCTCGCTGACCCGAAAGTCCCGCCCTTGTAAATGTCCGGCAAGATATTTTACAACTGTTTATCAGTCAATGAACTTAATTTATGAAGCACTTTAAAAAGCAACACTCACTACACAAAGTGCTGTAAAAGCAAGAACACACATGAAAACATAAAAGCAAGAAGCAGGACACCAACACAGAAACAATATAGAACCACACTCAACAGAAACAATTTAACAATTAATTAAATAAAAGCTAAAAGACATGCAGCCACCACAAAGTCCCACTGACAATTGCGTCCATGCAGGCATATCGTCAGCGTCCATTTGCCAAACATCCTGATGGTGGATCCGTTGGCAGCCATGAGCTCAGGACCACTGCCTCCTGACAACCTGTCTGTGCTGACCGGCAAGATGAAGCTCTTCTGGGAGCACCAAAAAACGTCTCCCGAACGTGTGTCCATGATAAAAAGCTGCTTGTTCCTGTAGCCAGCGGTCGCAGCTGCTACTGACTGCTGGCCGTGCCATCGTCCCGGCATCTTGAATTGGCATGGCAGTAGACAGCATTGAGCATTCGAGCCAAAGCAGCGATGATAGAAACAGAGCACCCCATTCGTGAGCCACTTGGCCTCCGTCTCAGCCACCACCAACGGCTCCTCAACCTCGCTGGAGTCCTTCATGGATGCTGGTGCCACTGCATGCATGCTGAGAGCTCTGGTTGCTAGGATGATACGATTTTTTTTTTCTACTTCCGGCGCCACACGAGTCGGCTGCCTTTTTGCAACAGTGGCTCAATTCTGAGTTTTTTCTTCCTAAAACTTTCTGATCTGGTGACAACTTTCTGATCCGGCGACACCTTACACACCTTATACATCACGGACACACAGATCGCCCCAAATGTGTCCCGAGCCGGTGGACGGAGCCACTGTTTATAGCAGGAGATGGTACAGCAGGGAACAGCTGTTAGCACTCAAACGCCACTCGGTGCTAACGAAAAAACTCGACATACCGGGAGAAATAAGGCGAAAACAACGTGGGTGTCATGCTGGTGTAAGACGGCGGGCAAGGAATATAAGGTACAGACCCACCCTCCCATCCGTTGTTATGGGGAATGTACGATCAATATTAGGAAAGGTAGATGAGGTAGCGGCTATCTCCCGCTACAAGAGCATATACCGGGAGTGCTGCCTTTTGTTATTTACTGAGACGTGGCTAACTGAACTAGCAGCAGATGCTAACATTGAACTGGAGGGTTTCCACGCGATGCGGGCAGACCGAACACCAGACAGTGGCAAAGCAAGGGGCGGTGGAGTGATAATGTATGTTAATAACAACTGGTGCAGACCGGGACATATCACTGTTAAACAACAACACTGCAGCAAAGACATCGAGTTGCTAGCTGTTAGCATGCGGCCTACCTATCTCCCGAGGGAATACTCCCACATGATCTGCATGGTTATTTATGCAAATCCGACGGCGAACACTGGGACAGCGCGTGACGTCATCCACTCAGTAACTGGCAGGCTGCAGACAGAACACCCAGATGCTCTTCTCCTCATCTCAGGTGATTTCAACCATGTTTCACTGTCTCCCATTCTACCCACGTTTACCCAGTATGTCACGTGCCACACTAGAGACAATAAAACACTGGACTTATTCTACGCAAACACTAAGGAGGCGTACACCTCATCACCACTCCACCCACTCGGGAGATCGGATCACAACTTGGTTGATCTCCGGCCGGTATACAAACCCCTAGTGCACAGACAACCTCCGGTCATGCGCACAGTGAAGTTATGGTCTGAGGAGGCAATGGACGCTCTAAAGGACTGTTTTGAAACCACTGCCTGGGAGCAGCTCTGCGATCCACATGGTGAGGACATCGATGGCCTCACTCACACCATCACGGACTACATCAGCTTCTGTGTGGACAACACCGTTCCCACCAAGACCATACGGTGTTGCTCAAACAACAAACCCTGGATCAACCCTGAGATAAAAACACTTCTCAGAGAGAAGAAGAGGATCTTCAGGTCGGGGAACAGGGAGATGCTGAAGTCCATACAGAGGGAGCTGAGGAGGAAGATCAGAGAAGGCAAGGACAGCTTCAGGAAGAAGATGGAGGACAAGCTGCAACAGAGCGGCATCAGTGGGGTCTGGAGAAACCTTAAAACCATCTCCAGGCTCCAGAATACCTCCCCCCAGGCCACGGGGGACAGGGAGTGGGTGAACAATCTGAATCTGTTTTTCAATAGGTTTGACCAACCGCCCTCCCCCCCGACTGCACAACAACCACTGCTGCCTCTGAAGACATCAAGTCCTGCTGCCCACTCCCGACTCCACCATCACCCCCCCACTCCCAACACACAGCCCCCCAACCTGACCCTCACTAAGACCCAGGTGAGGACGGAGCTGAGGAAGATCAAGGCGAGGAAGGCGTCGGGACCGGACGGCATCAGAGCAAAGCTCCTCAAGTCCTGTGCAGACCAGCTGTGTGGGATTGTGGAGTACATCTTCAACTTGAGCCTGAAGCTGGGGAGGGTACCACAGTTGTGGAAAACATCTTGTGTGGTACCTGTACCAAAGACTTCCCACCCCAAAGATCTGAACAGCTACAGACCAGTGGCTCTGACGTCCCACATGATGAAGACCCTGGAGAGACTGCTCCTTGCTCACCTCCGCCCCTGGTGGGGCCAGCGATGGATCCACTCCAGTTCGCCTACCAGCATGGCATTGGGGTGGAGGATGCAGTGGTCTTCCTCCTTCACCGTTCTCTGTCCCACCTGGAGAAGCCCGGGAATGCGGTGAGGATCATGTTCTTTGACTTCTCCAGTGCTTTCAACACCATCCAACCGATGATCCTGAAGGTCAAGCTGCTGTGTGCAGGGGTGGACCAGCACCTGTCATCATGGATCCTGGACTACCTCACAAACCGGCCACAGTTTGTGAGAACCCGGGACTGTGTGTCCGACATGATCATCAGTAGCACGGGGGGCCCCCAGGGAACGGTTTTGGCTCCCTTCCTGTTCACCCTTTATACTGCGGACTTCTCACACAACACAACCCACTGCCATCTACAGAAGTTCTCTGACAACTCTGCGATCGTCGGCCTCATCTCCAACGGAGATGAAGCTGAGTACAGAGGGCTTATCCAGGACTTTGTGGACTGGTGCCATCGGAACTGCCTCCAGATCAACACGAGGAAAACTAAGGAGCTGGTGGTGGACTGCCGCAGGCAAGGACAACCCCTCACAGCACCAGTAAATATACAGGGAACTGACATCGAGATGGTGACATCCTACAAGTACCTGGGTGTTCATCTGAACAATAAACTAGACTGGTCACACAATACTGACGCTCTCTACAAGAAGGGACAGCGCAGGCTGTTCCTACTGAGGAGACTCAGGTGTTTTGGAGTACAAGGGGCGCTGCTGAGTCATTCTACGACACGGTGGTGGCATCAGCCACTTTTGGAGTGGTCTGCTGGGGCAGTGGCATTACAGCAGCCGATAGGAAGAGACTGAACAAACTGATCAAGAAAGCTAGCTCTGTCCTGGGGCAGCGCCTTGACCCAGTGGAGGAGATGGGAGAGAGAAGGATGGTGGCTAAACTGTCATCTCTGCTGGAGTCCGAGTTCCACCCTATGCAGGACATACTGAATGCACTGAGGAGCTCATTTAGCAGCAGACTACATCATCCTAGGTGCACAACCGAGAAGTTTCACAGGTCCTTCCTACCTACAGCTGTCAGACTGTACAACCTAAGCAGGGCTGTTCGCAGAGATAGCAAAAAGACGTGACAACCTAATAGTATTGAATGCAAAAGACGCAATAGACTTACACAATGGTCCCCTCCGGTACACAACTAGGAAAATACCGGTCACTACAGAGGGTAACAATATGTATGGGTACATAATCATACCATGTAGGATAACTAAGTAGACAGTTATGCTGTTTCATTCCATCTAGCTACAATGCTCCGCACTGTGTGTTTATATATTCACATATTTATTCCATCTAGCTACAATGCTCCGCACCGTGTGTTTATATATTTATTCCATCTAGCTACAATGCTCCGCACTGTGTGTTTATATATTTATTCCATCTAGCTACAATGCTCCGCACTGTGTGTCTATATATTTATATTTATATGTACATATGTATACTTGCTGCTCTTGTTTTTTCTTGCCTTCTGATTGTTGCTCTGAGTGTTGCTATCCCTGTGCTGCTGCAATCCTGGAATTTCCCCATTGTGGGACTAATAAAGGCTTATCTTATCTTATTTTATCTTATCTTTTCTGCTTCCTGTGCCAAGGCGTGGTAGTCCTTGGCTACCAACCATGGCGAGGTGGCCAGGATCGCCCTTGCTCTAACAGGTAGGTTCCTGAGGAACAGGTGGGCAAACAGGAAGGACTCATTGTTCTTCCCCATCAACGCTAACATGCTCTCCATGAGCTCCACAGCTGATTTGTTACCCAAGTCTGAACGTGTTAGGAGTCTCTCTACCCTCTCACTGTCCAACAGGGTATAATGCTGGAGTAGCATCCACTTGAGCACTTCATATTTCCCCTGGGCCGGCGGATCCTGGAGCAGGCTTGTTACCTGTTGCGTGGCATGCACATCCAGCGCAGCAACCACATGGTAATATTTAGTTTTAGGATTGCAAACAGGGCTTCTACATGTAAGAACCACGTGGTCGGATTGTGAAGCCAGAAGCTGGGAGCTTGACTGTGACAGCGCATGCGGCGCTGGTGTTCTCCCTCTGGGTTGTCTCAAGGGCGGTGCACGGCTTGTTCTCCATCACACGTCTTGGGGTCACCAATGTGGAAGATGAAAACAGACGAGGCAGCGAGCTGAACGACACACAAACTTTATTCACCTTCCATCATCAAGTACAGAAAATGCTCTCCCTGGGTCTCTTGGCACCTCCTTTTTACACCCTTTATTTCTGCCCCATGAAACCCAGGGAGCCAAACACAATACATTCAGTGCACATAGAATTCCTGGACCATTAACATCATACAACACCAGCCCTGCTTTTCACACCCTCTCTTCCTCTAGCAAACTCCGGTGTCTCTTGAACTCCCCGGGGGTGGCTAGTCCTTTCTGTTACACCTGAGACCCCCCCACCACCACCACTACCATTTCCTCCTTCAGTTCTCTGTTCCTTCTCCCCCTCCGGGTTCCGACTCTAGGTGGAGAACCCCACACACAATGCCACAACATCTTCCAGACTGATAGATCTCAATTACTTTGTTTCTCATTTGTTCCTGAATTTTTTGGGATCACAGCATGTTTTGGTCTACTTCACTTTTTCAGGCAGGTCCTATTTAAGTGATTTCTTGACTGAGAACAGGTGTGGCAGTAATCAGGCCTTGGTGTGGCTAGAGAAATTGAATTTAGCTTTCCAAAGACGTGATAAACCACAGTTAATTTATGTTTTAATGGGGGGGAGGGTGTCACTTTTTCACACAGGGCCATGTAGGTTTGGATTTTTTTTACTCTTAATAATAAACTCCAGAGGCGCCAAACTTCATTCTTGGGGATTTTAACCATGTTTCTTTAAAGAAGACACTTAAAAACTTTCATCAGTATGTCTCCTGCCCAACCAGGCGAAAAAAGACATTAGACCTGTGCTATGGATCCATAGAGAGGGCCTATAAATCACTCCCCCTTCCTCCTTTAGGATCCTCAGATCACAACTGTGTTCATTTGCTGCCCACATATAAAACTGCTCTCAGAAGAGGAAAGGTGGAGATGAGAGACATTGATGTGTGGACAGAAGATTCAGAGCACAGCCTCCAGGAATGCTTTGACTGTACAGACTGGAAGATGTTCATAATGGCCTGCGGGGATGACTTGGACTCTCTGGCTGAGCTCACATGCTCATTCATGGCTTACTGTCAAAATAAGATTGTTCCACGTAAACGTGTCAAAATATACCTCAACAACAAACCATGGGTTACTAAATCAGTTAAATCCTGCTTACAGAGGAAAGCTCTTGCCTTTAAACAGGGGTCTGTTTCTGAGCTACAGGTTGCCACTAAGGAGCTGAAGGCCGAAATTTTAAGAGCAAAACAGAATTATAAATCAGAGTTGGAAAGCAAGATGGCAGTAAATAAACTTGGTTCGGCCTGGGCCAGTATGAAAACTATTGCAGGCCTTCAGAGCACAGAGCGCAGTAATCGTGTGTTTTTAGATGGTTTTAATTCAGACACAGAGCTGGCTAATGCTCTTAATTGTTTTTATGGTCGTTTTGACTCCTTTGATTTTAGCACAGAAATCCAAGATTTGAAACAGAAACTCAAAGACAATCAGCACTTTAATATTGAGATGCAGGATGTTAAAAGGGAGTTCCGCGCTGTAAAAGTGAACAAAAGTCAGGGCCCTGATAATATATGTGGGCGCCTGGTAAAGTCCTGTGCACATGAACTGAGTCCTATATTTCATTACATTTTCAATAAGTCCTTACAGACACAACATGTGCCTAAGATCTGGAAAGATGCCGTGGTTGTTCCCGTTCCAAAATCCAGCTGTCCTAAAACGGTAAATGACTTTAGACCAGTTGCTTTGACTTCAATTTTAATGAAAATTTTTGAAAAACTGGTCAGATGTGAGGTCGTAAGGCAGTCTGAACATGCATTGGATCCTCTGCAGTTTGCCTATAGGCCTCACAGAGGAGTGGAGGATGCCACTGTCACTCTGTTTGACATGCTTTTCAAACATCTGGATTTTAATGGGACACACGCCAGGCTTTTATTTGTGGACTTTTCTTCTGCCTTTAATACAATCCATCCTCATATTTTAGTTGAAAGGCTCCTGCAACAATTTGATTTAAGCAATAATCTGGTGGGTTGGATTCTGGATTTCTTAACCAACAGGACGCAGAGAGTAAGGGTCAATGGCACATTGTCTGACCTAAAGTGCTCTTCTACTGGCTCTCCTCAGGGGTGTGTGTTGTCACCACTACTCTTCATCCTGTACACAAACATGTGTCGGAGCAGACATGACAACAGACACATTATAAAGTATGCTGATGACTCAGTCATTGTCAGTCTCCTCCAGGATGGTGAGAGTGGCCACGGCCCAGTAGTTGATGACTTTGTTCACTGGTGTGAGGATTCCCACCTGCAGCTGAATACAACAAAAACGAAAGATATGATTATTGACTTTAGGAGGAAAACTCCCAGGCACAAAGTCACCATACTAAAAGGCCAGACCACCGAATGTGTACAATCGTACAAATATCTTGGGACGATTATTGATAGTGGATTGAACTTTGAGGTGAACTGTGAAAGGGTGTGCAAAAAGGGTCAGCAAAATTTGCATTGTTTGAGGAAACTTGCACGCTTCCAAACTGACCGAACCATAATGACTATGTTTTATCGGGCTTTTATTGAATCTGTTTTATCCTTTTCTTTAATGTCATGGTTTGGTCAGATAAAACTGAAACAGAGGAAATCCTTGGATCAGGTAGTCAGATGGTCCAGTCGTTTGCTTGGTGAGTCACAGCTGAGCCTGACATCCCTGTACACCAGACAAGTACAGAGGATGGCCGACTCGATTTTAAATGATGACTCCCACCCTTTGCACTGCAACTTTCAGCTTCTTCCCTCCAGACGGAGGTTTGCTGTCCCAAAAAGTAGAACCCAGCGCTACAAAAACAGCTTTGTCCCTGCTGCTGTCAAAGAGTTGAACAAGCTATAAAAATTATATTGTACATATTTTATATTTACCTATTTTGTAAGATGTGTGCCTGTGTTTGTGTCTATGTTGAATGTAATTAGTGGCTTGTAAATATGGATGTCACCAACTGCAAAACAAATCTACCTACGGGTACAAATAAAGTAACCTGAACCTGAACCACCTTCATTTAAAAACTGCATTTTATGTTTACTTGTGTTATCTTTGTCTAATATTTAAATTTGTTTGATGATCTGAAACATTAAAGTGTGACAAACACAAAACATAAGAAATCAGGAAGGGGGCAAGCACTTTTTCACACCACTGTACACACACACACACACACACACACACACACACACACACACACACAGTGTATATACTGTACCTCTTTGTCACCCAAGAAACTCTCAATGATCGATCAAAGATCTCTCCTAGTCTCTCAATGATCTTTCAGAGATCTCCATAGATCACCATAAAAATTGTAGAACCATCTCCCAAACATTTACGCAGGTATATCTTTTTTGAGGCTTTAGGAGATTGTTGTGAGATCGGGTCAATTTTTGATCTCTCAATGGTCACCCAACAATCTCCATCTGTGTAAAGGGGCCCTTATCTCTGTGGATAACTACATTTTAAAATGTTTAAGAGTTGAAAATCCTCCCTGTGCCTGGCCAGCCTTTGGGTAAATTCCAGGAATTCACATGTTAAACCTTGTCAGTCTGCTGTGGCGAACACAAACTGAGCATAAAATTAAAAGTTCTTCGTTTACTGGTCAATCTAGATACCCTCATTTTTGGCCAACAAATGGTGGATAATTTCCAACAGAACAAGTTCACAAACGGCCAAAATGGGCTTTCCCTGGATGATGGCTGGGCCAGCCAGGAGGCGATCAGACAAGAGCAACTGCTGCTCCACAGTCAAAACAGCCAGTTGTGATTGTTTGGACATCTGGTTGATGGACTGATGGATGACTTGAAAACTTATTATCTGAAAATGTTTCAACTTATCTAATAAATAACCCACTAAAATGTTGACTTACACATTTTATTACCTTTACTGTAAGATGTATAAACACAAAGATTGACATATGTGTGCATCAGCCACTGCATGGAAACGCAAAACACACAGATCTAACAGAAGCGTGACAGCGGCCAGTTAATGAGCTAGCAGGTGGCGTTTCCCCGGTGGAGCTGATGCACTGAGAAAAAGGACAGAGCTCAGGCTTTACACACATGCAAGGATGCATAAGACTCTACGATGCCCATGGGGGAGGGGGGCATGAAAGTCCCTGTTGAAACGAAGCTGCCAGATCCCCCCCCACACACTTTCTCCACTTCTTCAGCTTATCACCGGTCTCCTCCACTCCTCATCCTCCATCTCTCGCTCGCCCACTCGCACTCTGATACCCTCCAAAAAATGCTTGCACACACATGCATGCAAACAGATTTTGGAAATGCATGCCCACACGTTTGGCACCACTTCCATGCAGGCCACGTACCCTCTGGCACATACAGTGTTTCGGTTAAAGAGCTGCATTTGCCTCACCGTATGTTTTGCCCACTGCATATGTGAAGAACTTTGATCTGTGCACAGCAACTAAAGGAACCGGCGGGGAGCGGGCAAGGGTTCGCCTTTGGGGAATTCTTCCCATTTGTTAGTTTGTTTACGTTAACGTATGTTTTCATTATGCTAAGTTTATACTCACCCAAGGTTATCATCCTCCTTAAGTGATATCTGTGGCCTTGTGTTTAAATAGAGTCTTGAATACCACTGTGAACATTCAATAATCACTGCAGGACATCTGAGCAGGGAGAAGGCTAGCATATTAATGCTGGGGCCACGCAGAAGCAGAGAATGTTGACTGGTTCAAATGAAAACATGAGGCTTAAATAAGGCAACAGCCCCACATGGATCATTTTTAACTGAGCAATATTGAATTTTGACTCTAAAAATTCAACGATTTCAGGATGTGAGATGGTTCAAATAGTAACCTTGGTTATCTAATGAAAAACATGAGGCATTCAGCTAGAAGTATGGGAATTATTTGATTGCACTTCATGTTATGAGGTATAGTTTAGGCAGACAAGGGAGGACCCAGGTGCAGGCAGGAAGGCAGGTGCATGGGGATTTATTGGTATAAACCAGAGTGGTAGACTAGTGGTAGAGCATCAGCCCCACAGCCGGAAGATTGTAGATTCAAGCCCCGGCCAGGTCACACCAAAAGACCATATACAAATGGTACTTCTCGCCTTCTAGTTTGGTGCTCAGCATAATAGAATGGGGGAAGGAGAAGCTGGCCTTGCATGGCAGTGGCCCCTCTGAATCTAGATGTGATTACCTCCGCCAGGCCGAAGGCCAGGAGGTTATGTTTTTGCCAGCGTTTGTCTGTTTGTCTATTTGTCTGTTTGTTTGTCTGTTGGTTAGCAAGATAACTCAAAGTATTGGACGGATTTCAATGAAACTTTCAGGCGTTGTTGGAAATGGTACAAGGAAGAACTGGTTAAATTTTGGGGATGATCCAGATCACCGTCTGGATACAGGAATTTTTTAAATGATTCTTTAACATTGTGAGATACGGCCATTTTCAACATGTGTGCAGGGGCAATAGAGGGCGCTGGTCGTCGTGTCTGACGAACACATACTCCGCCTTCTTCAAAGTTTTAGGCACAAAAGCACGCGGAAAACTGTGGTGGCCAGGGCCCGCCAGCATGCCTGTGTTTGCGCGACGCTGCAAAAGCTGAGAAGGGCAGCTGTCCGCCGCCAGATTATTTGGCAGAAATTCCCCGGCCAGCCATAGGGGCTGCGCAAAAACCAGCACTCTGCCGGGGAAGCTTCCAAATCCTCTTTTTTTCCGCGGAGCGCAAACCCAATAAAACCCACGGCAACCTGTCTACCCAATTTGCATCCGTCAAAACAGTGGTGGGCATGGCCTGCCAGCGTGCCTGTGTTTGCGCTAAGCTGCAAAAACTGAGATGGGCAGCTATCCGGTGCGGGATTATTTGACAGAAATTCCCCGGCCAGCCATAGGGGCTGCGCAAAAACCAGCTCTCTGCCGGGGAAGCTTCCAAATCCTCTTTTTTTCCACGGAGCGCAAACCCAATAAAACCCACGGCAACCTGTCTACCCAATTTGCATCCGTCAGTGAAGCCCTGAGTGCTGCTTTCAGTGATCTATGAAAACGCTCGCAGCCTGGGACTTTGCACATGAAGGAGATTTTTTTTTATTTTTTTTATTTTATTTTTTTTTTTGTTACTTATTTGTACCCGTAGGTAGATTTGGTTTGCAGTCTGGTGACAAGCCACCGGCTGCCGGTCGCTGCGTGCGCGAGCGCCCTAAACCTACATGTTTTTGGTATGCGGGAGGAAACCGGAGAAATCCCGGAGTAAACCCACGCAACACGGGGAGAACATACAAACTCCACACAGCTCACTGTTGGTCGGGGGCTGGAATCGAACCCACGATCTCATGATCCCCGCGATCCCCCGGCCGAGGGTAAAACTGTGCTGCCACAGTGCTAAACCACTGCACCACCGTGCAGCCCGAAAAAGTTTACATATTTCTGATGGTCTTCTGTCTCCATAGACCTTGTACGTTTGACCCCACCCACAAAAATGAGGGGTGGGGGGGCACATATTTTTTCCAGTTTATGGAATTTTTTGCCCGGTCAGAGGGGTTTGCGAAAAAAAAATCGCGTTTTGGTTAACGTTCAGAGGTGGGTGGGTGAAAAACACAAAAAAATGAGTAACACGCTACTTACTGCTTGGACTCTTTTGGTGGCAGCTTACTGTCATGTCCGCTGCGTGATCTTGCAGCGAACATATAAATTGGCAGCAAGCCCAACGTGCAGTAAAGTAGATGTGTTTATTGCAGGGAGAAATGTACACAGAATGTCCAAATAACAGTTACAGAAGAGAATGGGAATTAATAAGCAAGGATCAAAACCTACAGCCACAGGTCATAGACGGGGTTGAAAACAACCCTGAACATGACACCAGGGTCTATGTGTTTATGTGCCTGCCTTAGATGTTGGGTCCACAGAATGGAGCCAAAAGAGAGAATTCTGTGGTAGAAATGTTTAGATAAGATTAGGATATTAAATATTTTTTACACAATGTGCTTTTTGCTGTATGAAGTTTTTTGCACTGCTACATGCATAGCATAACAGGATGTGAGTTTTTAGCTCTGCAGACACACATCCTCCATAGCTTGGCAGCAAAGAACTTCTTCTACCAAAAACATAAAAAGGGGGGAGGTGAACCTGGGTTCAGGGTTGCGATTAGAGATAGTGGAGTGTCAGTAGGATGCACCTGGCTGGTGACCGTTTGCAGAGGAGAAGGCATCTGACGGAGTCAGCAAGCCTTAAGAAGAGAGCCATTGTGGGGGTCTGGGGACCACCCCAGAACAGAAGCTATATGTACTTGATTTTATTGTTTTTCAGGGTCTTGGTCTGTCAGATTGTGCTGGGACAGAGACCTCACAGCTGTGATTATTCTCTGCATGCTTCAAATAAAACAGATAAGTGAGAAATAGCACTTCTCATGTGATTCTTAAATCTCTGATGCATTTTATATGGGTTTGTGCTAACTGTCCAATTCCTGAACACACTTTTACAGAGAGAAAGAAAAAAGAGTTTTTAAAAACAATAAAGTTGGCTTCTTCTTCTATCAACAAACAAAAGATCGTAATACATTAGCCAGAGAACAACTGACTAAAAACACTGGAAAGCTGGACAGCCTAACACCAACATAAACACTGCCAAGGTAAAAACTAAAGAACGGAAAGCAGCTAAAAACTAAATACAAGCCACCTGAGAGACGAGAATGCAGGATTCAGGAGCATACTAGGGGGAGCATGGAGAGGAGACAACATACCATTAATGACGCTGCACTGCTAAAGGAGACAAGACAGTATTTAATGGTAAGAGACAATCAAGGGATGAGAGACAGCTGGGAACAATCGGGGGGGATGAGGGGAGAGACACTAAAGGAAGACAGATGAGGAACCAAGAACAACAGAACCAACAACAACAAACCCTAACTAAATATGGGGCAAACTAAAGAACGTACAGCAAAATAACCATAGAACAAAACCTGAAATAAACAGTAGGAAACTGAAATACTTGAAGAGAAACCATCTTTAAAAAACAAAATTCAGCATTCAGTTTGGCAAAATGCTGTAGACAATAATAGGAGAGGAGGGGCTCATTGACACTGCAGCAAGCCACTAGAAGGCTGTTGGATATTGATATGTTAATAATAGGCAGCAAAGACGTGGGGACGTACGCACAATGTGACGTCATCATGCCTATATTAGCACTCTGACGGTGGGAGTTGTCCACTTTGGCACCTCACCTCCAAGCCAAACACAGCCTGTATTACTTTAGTATTAGCTTATCACTATTACCTCCAACACGTGTACCACCTGTGTCTGTTATTAATAAAGTCATTGTTCAGTATAGCTCCTGTCTCTGCTTCTTATTTCCAGACATAAAGGCGATCAAGATGTGTGGGCTCCACTTTTGGAGGGCTGTCACGTCGTCCATCTGTATTTACATTGCATAGTTTCCAGTCCATAGTATCAACATTACCAGCATTTAAAATGAGCATACAGTCAGAGCAATCTGTGTGCCGTCTACAGCTGAGAGCAATGCTCCCAGTGTAATAAAACCATGAATAAACCTTTATTCCTTGGCTAAAACCAACAGCCCTAACCAATATAAATAGGCTTTGAGCTCCCTTTTACCATATTTGGGAACATGCGGCACATTCTTCATTTAAAGATTACTCTTAATTACCTTAAAAGCTAATTTTGTGCAGAGCCCCATGGCTGTAATCCTCAAAACTGGCCTCAGGTGAAAATGTGGTATGGCTGATGCTCACACTCTCAGACTTATACATATTTTATGTTTGTCCTCATCCAGGATCCCTGTGAGGATAGGGAGGTGATGAGAAAAGATCAAGTGGCAACAATTCATCTTTCTCTTCTTCTCTAGGTGATTTTCATGTCTGCAGCTCAAGGCAATTAACCCTACGGTGGCTAAATGGATTTACACAGACGTTGGAGGGATTCCCTTCCTCCAAGAAGGTGGCTTCTTCTTCTTTTTTTCCTCACTCAGCCTGTTCCTTATTATTATTCCAGTAGCTTCTCCCTGTTCTGTCTACTGGTTTCAGAGGGACTTTCTAAAGAGCACTGATGATTAGAGGGAGAGGATTTTATACTTATGGATGAGTTCCAACCTAAATCCTAACCATATAAATTGGTACAAATGCTGTAATTGTCGCCTAATGAGTCTCGGTTGGGTAGATAATAGGAATTGTAGCCATGCAGTTAGCTCAAAAGAAAATGTGAACATCAGATGCACAGAGGAATTCTTGAGACATTAATGATGTTCATCAAGGCTCCTGATTTTAACCCTAAACACAAGTTTGAAACTGTCAGTAGGATAGTTTTGTTTCTATCCTAAACAGCATAATTAAGTTCTAGATTAGCTGAGGGGGGAAATGCTGAAATGAATAAGTGGTCTCTTTAAATGGTTTGGACAACTGGGGTCCTTGAGAGACTGTTCAGTTGCTCTCGGGAAATTGTCTAATTTTCACTTCTTAAGTGGTCCAAAAAATTGCAAATACTGTTGTTGTGCATGGCTGCCTGTAGTGGCTCTTCCATGTCAGTAGGTGGCAGCATGAGCACAATTATAATGGCTACGGTCTTTTACTTTCTGATATTCTTTATGTGTTTTATGGAGGTTAATGACCCTGTTAAGACGTGCTAGAGGTCGTGGGGACAAGATGAAAAACACCGATGGATAAATAATTGAAAAGTAAAGATTCAGACTCTGAACTGGGGCCTGGAATAATGGAACAGTCACCATAGTCAGGCACATCAAAGGCTTTAATAGCAGAGTGAATGAGACATGCAGATGTTGTTTTGCATGTGTTTTTGCATCCCAAGGCACTCCTTTCCAAGACTTTGCCAGCAGACCAAGCTCCTGTGTTGGATGATGTTGTGTGGATGGTAAACTTTGTCAAAACAAGACTTCTGAAAACTCCCATGTTTGCTTCTTTATGTGAGGAAATGGGAGTCGAGCATAAAACCTTATTGCTCCACACTGAGGTCCAATGGTTATAATGCGGCAAAGTGTTGGCCTGTGTGTATGAGCTTTTTTTATTTTATAGAATTTTTGGTTGGTGGGGTTCCCCAAGATGTTTTCAGTTTTAAAAAGGGTTCTGTTATGATTTGGTCCTACCTCACAAATATGACCACACAAATACAGAAACAGCTGGAATGGACCACCACACTATCACAACAGCTAATCACATGATTAGTTTGTCTAGAGGGTTAAATTAACTAACTTCTCCTGCCTTGTGTGCATTTGACGTGAACTTGAACCTGTATCTCTAATGTATGAAATGTTGGAATGCGGCTAATAGAAGGCTGAGAGAGCTTACCGAGTAAAGAGGTCTCCCAGCAGGCACCGGCATAGCTCCCTGTGAGCGTCCAGCGCAGCTGGTCTTGATAACAGTTTAGTTTTTTAAATTTTAAAATAAACAATAACGGCGTGTGTCCGACACAAATAAAGTTAATCAGAGGGAGGAGATATCCACCAGCGCGCAGTGTCCTTGTGAAACCTTGATGTCCTGATCCCCTGGCAAACACCTGAGGCCAATTTTAAATTACAATCTGCAGGCACTCTCGTAGTTTCCCAAATCAGCATGTGTTTACCCTCACCGCTACAGGTTCCTTGGATGAAAAAAGGTTGAAAAAGACTGTGGTGGTAGACAATGTGCTTAAGGAAAAACATTATCTTTACGATGATGTAAAACAGAGAGAAGCCCTTACACTTATGCCTGTGAAGCTTGCATACTTTATATCAGTCAGTCAGTCAATCAATCAATCAATCAATCAATCAACCTTTATTGTCATGATGTTATACATACAACTGTAGTGCAAGCAAGATGAAATTGCATTTCTCTAGGCATTCGTATTGTAAAAAGAACATAATTTAAGAACACACTCACACACCCCACCCCGACAGCCATTCACACATCCCTGAGACACATTTGGATATTACAGTAATGTTAACTTATTACAGTTGCAGTTAACATGATAATAATTGTATATGTATAAATAAAAAAAAATAAAATGGCTAAGTGAATCTAAGTACGTAGCTAAGAGAAATAAATACTTAAAACTGACTAAAAATATAATATACATATAACATATATACATAATGTCCATAAAGTGCAGTAATATGTGTAAAAGATTCCGGATCAACTGTTCAGCATCCTAACAGCTTGTGGAAGGAAGCTGTTGATCAGTCTGGTGGTTCTGCCAATATTGTTAATGTTACTCTAATATGGCCTCAGTTTGGGATGCCTTTGAAGTCACTGATCAGTAAGTTACTGCCGATCGTAAGCCATCACATTTCTCCACAATTTGCAATCTTTCCACCCACATTTTTCATTTAGCAGTACTTCAGACTGCAGGAACCTTCTTAAATTTTCTACACCTGTCAGAGGAATTCCCCCTCTTTCATTTCTGCAGGAGTTAGTTGTTGAAACTCCCTCCCAGACAAAGTACTTACAAGCAAAATATGAATGTGTGAAGTGGGTCAATGAAAGCAGGAACCTTTTTTTTTTGTCTTGGTCACACATTCAAAGAGAACGCTTTGACTCAGAGCTTCATTGGGTAAAGTACGAAGAAACAAAACCTAAAAGCCTGTGACAGTAACCGTTTAAAGGTTGTTTCGCACCAAACCTTTGTCTGACAACAAAAATGCGGAAAATTAATTTGAATATATTCACTCAGTTCTTTTTTAGCATATCCACTGAAGGTCAAAAAACATCACCACAGTTTTTGATCCCACTGGGCTTTTACTGCAGAAATATGCATTGGACCAATAAGATCTTTAGTTTCAGGTGAAGTCACTTCTAGGTCAGGGGAAAAACCAAAACCAAAACATCTTTTTTTTTTTTTTTTTTTTACAATAAACAATTTAAGTATTTGAGCTTTTGAATTAATATGGCCTGAGATTTCTAAGAAGCTGCCTTGGGATGATGAGGTAAAGAAAGGCTGTTACATTAGCCACGACAGCAAATGACAACAGCAACAACTGGTGTCTTACAGCAATGAAAAGACTTGTTGTGAATTAGCACTACATAAATAAAGTTGAAAATTTCAATTGCTAAAGCTTGCATAAGCGAAGGGAAGCACTTTGTAACCCTTATTTGCCTCCTTCATAAAACATATTAGTTTGGACTAGCAGGCCCAAACTATTCCGTCGGCCTCCGTCGGTCTATGATGACCATGGAAGAGAATCCTAAATGTCTGCTCTGCTGGAACAGCACCGCCTGTGGCTGAACAGGCCGATGCGTGAATGGCAGTCCCTGTCACACAGGTCGCACTTGTGGGTGGTCTCCGTGCTGCTGGAGCTGTGGCAATTCTTCCTGCGGGTCCTTTTTTCATCTGCTGCAGAAATCAGTCTCTCTTCACCCGCCTTGAGCTGTCTGGTCAGGGTGCCTCTCCATTTGGAGCGGTCCATTGCAAGGTCCTCCCAGCGCTCTGTGTTGATCTCCAGGGCCTCCATGTCTCTCTTGCAGACGTCTCTAAAGCGCAGCTGTGGGCGGCCAACGTCTCTCCTGCCAGTCGCCAGTTCTCCGTAGAGGACGTCTTTGGGGATTCTGCCATCCTCCATATGGTGAACGTGGCCTAGCCAGCGGAGCCCGTGCTGCCTGAGTAGAGTGAACATGGAGGGAAGGCCGGCGTGGGACAGAACTTCTGTGTTGGGCACTTTGTCCTGCCAGGATATGTCCAGGATGGGGCGAATGCAGCGCAAGTGGAAGAAGTTCAGTTTCTTTTTCTGCCGGGCGTATGTTGTCCACGTCTCACTCCCATAGAGCAGTGTGCTGATGACGCAGGCGTTGTACACTGCCATCTTCGTCTTGACAGAGAATTTGGGATTCTCCCACACTCGTGTGGTGAGGCGAGCGAGTGTGAAGGCTGATTTTCCAATCCTCTTGTCAATCTCTGTATCAAGGGAGAGGTTGTTGCTGATCGTGGACCCCAGGTACGTGAACTGATTCACGACCTCCAGCTCGTAGTCGTCGATGGTGATGGTTGGTGGCGCTTCCATGCCTTGCGCCAAGACGTTAGTCTTCTTCAGGCTGATGGTAAGCCCGAAGTCCTTGCATGCCTGGGAGAAGTGGTCCATCAGGGTCTGAAGCTCCTGCTGTGTGTGGGTTGCGACTGCAGCATCGTCTGCGAACAGCATGTCTCTGATTAGAGCCTCGCGTACTATGGTTCTGGCTTTCAGGCGGGCGAGGTTGAAATGCCTGCCGTCAGATCTTGTGTGCAGGTATATTCCGAATCAGAATCAGAGTCAGAATCACTTTATTGCCAAGCATGTTTACAAAATAAACATACGAGGAATTTGACTTGACATTGGGCACGCTGTATAAGCGCATACCAATGACGTGGCAGCCATGAAAGCGCCTGTCATGCAGTGAAGGGTAAAGAGGGGAATGGGGGTGGGGGAATGACACAATGGGCAGAGAGAAAAAAACATAGTTAATCAAAATAAAGCTCGTTATGAGCAAAATTGTGATTACATAGAAAAAAAACCTCAAATGCACAATTAGCAGACAACAGATCACACAATAACAAAGGAGCGAGAGAGACCAGTGTGTGTAGTCAGCATATAATCAGTATGAATGCAGTGTGGATGTATCAGTTGCTGGTGAACAACAAAGGAGCGCCTCCTGGCAACGGATGGATGTTATGTTCATGTATTCTAAACACAGATAAGCATGTCCAAGAGTCTATCTCTCTTCGTGCATGCCAGATGGCAAAGTTCTGTATTAGACACATGATAACGCTGTCCTTGAAGAGCTCAGTCTGCTAAACAACAGCAATTGTTTGTTGATTGTTTGGGTTAAAGAGAAGCCAAAACTCTCTTCTGCTTTGTCTTCATCCAGGAGGAGAGTAACCTTCAGGGCGCCGAATCAAGGTCTAAAGGTACAGTTCACTCAGAGCATAGAATTTTCATCTCTCTTGCGATTCCGTGCTTCATAATTTCCATATACAGGCTTTAAAATCAACTGGTCGAATTGTTGTTGAAGGAGCTTTGCCGGGTCCACATTTTGATCAGCTCTCCCAACTTCTTTAATTTCTGATACATCAGGAAACTCCAGAGCCAAAGTAGAAATCCTGTGATCATAAGCCAAACAGATAGATGTCTTCCGCATCTCAGTCGAATCACACAGACACATGAGTTCCCAATTGTCCATGAGTCCCCCACTTGGGCTCCCCCTGGCCCGATCTTCTTTTGAAGTGGTGTCAATCGCATTTAAAGCCCACCAAATCCATAATTTTCCATTTGGAATAAGATTCACTCAGAAGAAGAGCGACACAGACAGAACACAGCAAGCTGGGATCAGTAAGGGAATAGGAGGGAGGAGAGGGGGAGAAAAGCGTCTGCTCTCTCTGAAAGCCGGAAGAAGAAGGCACAGCAACATTCCCTCTGTTGCTGTGCCGAAGGCATGCCTCAGGAGCATAGCAAAGAAAATCCCAAAGAGGGTTGGCGCAAGTACACAGCCCTGTTTCACTCCGCTGCGTATGTTGAATGGCTCTGAGACTTTGCTGTCGTGCTGCACTATCCCCTGCATGTTGGTGTGAAACGATTCGATGAGGTTTTGCAACTTTGGTGGGTATCCTATCTTTGGCAGGATCTTGAAAAGGCCCTCTCTGCTGACCAGATCGAACGCTTTGGTGAGGTCGATGAAGGCGACGTACAGGGGCATGTTCTGTTCTCTGCATTTCTCCTGGAGTTGGCGGATGGAGAATATCATGTCTACCGTCGATCGCTCAACGCGGAAGCCACACTGAGACTCAGGGTAGACACGTTCGGCAAGCTTCTGTAGACGAACGAGAACAACTTGTGCGTAGACTTTGCCAACAACGCTGAGGAGGGAGATGCCCCTGTAGTTGTTGCAGTCGCTTCTCTCCCCTTTGTTTTTGTAGAGGGTGATGATCTTGGCATCCCTCATGTCCTGTGGTACGGCACCTTCCTTCCAGCACTGGCAGAGGACGTCATGCAATGGCAGCAGTAGGGCGGTCTTTCAGTGCTTGATCAGGTCGGGGGGTATGCCGTCGTTGCCGGGTGCCTTGCCAGCGGCCAAGCTATCAATGGCCTTGCTGAGTTTGTCGATGGTTGGCTCAGCATCAAGTTCGTCCATGGATGGCAGGCAGTCGATGGCATCGAGGGCTGACGGTGTCACGGTGTTCTGTCTGGCGTAGAGGTCGGAGTAGTGTTCCACCCATCTCTCCATCTGCTTGTTCTTTTCTGTGATCATCTTCCCAGTGGAGGATTTGAGGGGGGCCGTCTTGCTCTGAGCCGGACCAAGTGCTTTCTTGATGGCATCGTACATACCACGGATGTTCCCTGTTATGGCAGTGGTTTGAATGTCTTGGCTGAGCTGAGTCCAGTACTCGTTGGCACAGCGCCGAGCAGTCTGCTGAACTTTGCTTCTCGCAGCCCTGAGAGTATGGAGATTCTTCTCGTTTGGGTACTTCTTGTACTCAGCAAGTGCTGAGCGCTTGGCTTCAATGACGGGGGTCATCTCGGTCAACTTGGCATCAAACCAGTCCTGTGACTTCGAGGTCTTCCTCCCAAAGGTAGTCAAGGCTGTGCGGTGGATGGTGTTTCGCAGCTCTTCCCACTTCTGCTTTGCAGATTCTCCTTCTTGTGGTACACCAAGTTCCTTCTCAAAGGTGGAGGCAAACTGCTCAACAAGTTCTGGTTGGGCCATCTTGCTGGTGTCAATCCGTGCCTTTCCAGGCTGTCTAGCACGATGGAATTCCTTCAGCTGCAGCTTGACCTTGCAACACACCAATGAATGGTCTGTGTCGCAATCTGCACTCTGGAACAAACAGGTGATTAGCACATTATTCAGTGAGGTGCGCCTGGTCAGGATCAAGTCCAGCTGGTGCCAGTGCTTTGAGCGCAGATGTCGCCAGGAAACCTTGTGTTGGGGCTTGGTCTTGAAGAACGAGTTTGTGATGCACAGATCATGATATGCGCAGAACTCGAGAAGCCGCTGTCCATTGTCGTTCATTCTACTCACGCCAAATGGTCCAAGACAGGAGGGCCAGGAATCGTGGTCAGCACCCACTCTGGCATTGAAGTCTCCAAGGAGAATGAGTTGTTCAGAGTTGGGGATGATCCTGACAGTTGTTGCGAGATTCTCGTAGAACTCATCTTTTGCCTCTGGTGTGGCTGTCAGTGTTGGGGCATACACACTGACGAGGGTAACTGGGCCTTGAGTGGTGTTCAGGCGGAGGGTGAAGAGTCGTGCAGAGCCATTGCTGCCAGGTTCCACCATCTTCAGCAAGGTGTTCTTCACTGCGAAGCCCACTCCGTGTTCCCTGTGTTCGTCACTGCCCTTTCCCTGCCAGTAGAACGTGTAGTCCTTCTCTCTCATTGTGCCTGCATCAGCCAACCGTGTTTCCTGGAGAGTGGCGATATCCACTTCCAGTCTCTTCAGCTCATTATTGATGATGGCAGTCTTCCTGGTGTCGTTGATGTCCTTGAGGTTAGCAGCGAGTCCTGTCATCATAGTGCGGACGTTCCAAGTTCCCAGTTTTAGAGTTGGTCTCTTTTGTTTTTTTGTCTTGCCTGGTGCGAAGGTTCTCAGCCTGTCATTCGGACTTCTCCTCATCCCCATGCACCCAATGAGGAAAGCAAGCTGTGGCGGGACAACACCTTATTGGCTGGGGGCTGCCCAGCTTGAGGCGGGCGGTAGCTGTCCAGTGAGATCCGATGATCCCTCCCACCATCAGGAACAACCCCTGGCGCCGTGCTCTATGCCAATTGAGCGGTGGCTTATAACCGGTAACTGTCATTCCCCGTGTTTTGTCTACGCCAAAGGCGAAGCTGGAGTGTCCTCTCCAGTGGTCCAGTGTTCTACCTTCTAGCATTGGGCGTTGGTAGGATTCAAGCCTGGGCAGGAAGATATGGAGGACAAGATGTTGCCCATGCAGCATGTCCCCCCTCTCCACGTCACTGATGAATCCAAAGCAACAGCAGGGCTGCTACAGTTTGGCACCAGCATCATCACAGGAGCTGCCAGAACGATGTTGAGCACAACAGAGAACTGCCTTAGGGACTCCGACTCCAGATTTTTCCTCAGGGTTGACTCCCGAAGCCTTTCCCGTGACCGGGTGTGCCGCAAGGCAACGGAGGTTTGAAATCAGGGTTTACCTTCCCCTAGATGGGCTACCTTCCCAGGTTGACGAGCCACCATCTACCCGAAGCATCTGGTTTTAAGGCGCCAGAGATCCGCCCTCGCCCCTTCTCCTATTAGTAAAAGCAGTTCTGCCGGGCTTAGAGACTAAACCACACGGGCAGGCTAGGAGTTGGACTTAGTTGTCAGAGGCTTTTCGAGATGCACGCTATAAGGAGCATTTTATGAGCACTGGGAGCTTAACCCCAGTGCCACTCCTGGCTATAACAACCTTGGAACCAAAACTATTCCACTGTCAGCTAAAAAAAGTGTCCCAAAAAAAGAACATAACCTGACTTATTTCTCATGCACTGAGAGGGACCAAACACGCACAGTTTCGTTTTTAGTTTTTAGTTTTTGTTTAGGAAAAAACATACTTTTTTCCTACATAAGTACCACCAATTGCCAATTGCCAACTCCCATTGCTTTATGCAGCTATAGAGACCTCAGCTGTAGAAGTTTGCAGGTCGCATCAGAAGCCATGACTTGACCTCCAAAATCAGAGTTTTATCATCTTTAAATGCTTGTGCTTCAAAAATGATTTTATGTTTGGAAAGAGGTGGAAGTCAGATGGTGCGAGGTTGGAAGAGCAAGGGGGGAGACGGAAGATTTCATAGCTGCAAGACCATGCTAGTTGTGAAATGGGGCCTTGTCTTGGAGGAGGTGAAGACCTTTGGTCAGCATGCCACACCTCTCGGTTTTGATGGTCTTCTGCCATTTCTGCAGCAATGAATCATAGTAAGTCCTGCTAACTGTGGTACCCTTTGTCAGGAAATCCATAATTAATACTTCATGTTGATTCCAAAAGACTGTGAGTATGACCTTGTCTACCAAGGGTTGGACAGCTGCCTTTTTCAGAGGTGGTGAGTCATTGTGCTTCCATTGCAGTTTAAAAACTTCTGCATAAAATGACACCAGCACGATAATAGAAACAGACCCGTGTATTGCTTTTTTTTTTTAAATTGCTTACAAAAAGCTCGGGGGGGGGGGGTAAAATCAAGTTAAATTTAACAAACTTTATTGAACCAGTCAGACAACCCCACTCATAACTTTGCAGCAAATCAGAATAATGGTTGGCCTTCCTATTATGGCCTATAATAAAACCAATAACGCAAAAAAAGGACTCTGTTTGGTCATATTTTTAACATTAGGGGCCATGTCTTTGGCAGTATAATTTGTGCGACTGAGCTGCAGTGCAACTGTGTGAGAGGAGCTTGGAGTTGAGGAAAGGGAAGCGGAACTTCAGCTGGACAAATAAAGGCTGATAGCTTACAGCGTCACAACAATTTATGCTTGATATCTGCGATAAAAGCCTTTCATGCATCGAGCATAGTAGAATGTATGTACGTACGTATATAACGGATATATTAAGTGTTTTGCCCAGCCCTAGCGCACTGTGGTTGCCTGGGAACGGATGCCGTTTCTACACTTGAACTGTCGATGCCAGTGCTTGACTACGTCATACGATGGGGCATCCTCCCCGTAAGTCTCTTTCATCTTATTGAATGGCTTCTGTGATGTAAGGCCTCTAAAGTACAGGAACCTGATGACCACTCTGCATTCAGCCGGCTCCATTATCACATCTTATTCCACCTTAGCACCTGTAGAAGAGAAACTCTTCAGAGTTCAGAACAGCAAATTACCACGTGACCTATAGAGATGGGAATTATCATGCATGTGTAATTTCAACCTCCTACAATAACCGGAAGTGGGTCAGGGGAAATTAATAATGAACAGCCTTTCTAGCCCTTTTGATTAGACAGATTTTATCTCCTGTTCAGGTGAGCTGATAGCTGTTGTAGTGGTTGATTGGGTTCTATAGGTGGAATATTTTTATATTGTGGTGGTTACAGTATGTGACCAGTTAGGAGTGTCTGAATAGTGAGACTGTAGTCCTAGTCCTCACATCACACCGCACAAGGACCCAATCTCTATAAAGGAGCCACACCAGCAGCTCAAATAACACTAGACTAGACTGGGAGGGTGTGGAAGCGGGAGCTGACGATTTGTGTTTGGTTTTCTAGTATTTCTTCTTCCTCCAGCTCTGAGTTTGTCACTGAAACAGGTCTTTGACCTTTTCATTCATTCTGTAAATAATAATACCTGAAAAGACATGGCTGCACAGAGAGAGGACTTCTTCATGAACTGTTGGTTTCAGGATTTCTAAAGAATGTGTTTTGCCAATGGGCAGGTATTAAGGTATCAAGGTGAATAACGTTTCTGACCTGTGAATCAGATTTGTAAGGACTCACATTCCTTGGTTCTTGGAAATGGACGTCTTGCCACAGAAGAAGGTAGATGTAAATTCTTGTATTTGGTTTAATTGCTGCTCTAATCTGTGAACCTTGGTAAAGACTTCATACTGAGAGCAAAAGGCTTCACACTGACAACAGTGAAGCACTCCGTTTTTAAAACTGAACTAAAAAGCCTCATCAAAACTAAATCTCTCAAGGCCAATAACTCTTCTGAACCCTTTCTGCCAGAGCTTTTGAAAAGACAGAAGATTGCAGTTACTGTTCAAAATACAAATAAAAGCTTAAATTCTTTCATTCTTCACAACAAAGTAAACAGTTCAAACACAAACAAGCAAGTCGTTAAACCACAGAGACAATGTGAGGACCTTTGATTCTGGGAAATGATACAAGAGGTTTATTATGCCTCGATGAAACACAGCGGCATATGGTAATCACTTAATGCGTGTGTGTGTGTCTGTCTGTCTGTCTGTCTGTCTGTCTGTCTGTCCGCCTCTTTGTTTCAGCTCGCCCGGTAAAAATTAAGTTGAAGTAAAGGCTTGTATCACTGTATTGCCATATTTTCTCGACTTTTAATTTGCCAGAATTCCAAGATAAGGCTTTGTTTTTGAAATAAGCATAAATTTATCTCACCTTTAACGTCAATGAAGCCGGCGTTAAAGCGGAAAAGCGGAAAAGTGCCGGGCCACTAGAGGTGGCAGTGTGACCTTTATAAAGCACAACACAGCACATTTATTTTTTACAGCAGGTGGAGCTTAATTATTATAAAATAGCTGTTACTGAAAAAAAAAAAAACATTCAGCAACTACTCCATTTATTCATCACATCGATTATTTTCACACTGGTTTTGCTGTTTAGTTTTGCAAGGAAAGGATGAGGTAAAACTCGCTAAAAACTCATTAAAAACTCCAAGTCCCAACATTACTCCCCTGAAAATGGTTGCAGTGAACTGCACATGCGCCCAGAAACTCCCGCCAGAGGGAAGTACTGAGCAATCCGTCAATACTGGGTGAACAAATGTCCATCTTTTTGCCTGGTTGTGTTCTTCCTCTGCTGCTAAACAGCAACAGCTCCTGTTCATCTTGATTGTCTTGTATCCACGTACCTCATCGCTTCCGCCACTTAGTGCTCTTCTTTTGTGTTTGGATTGCAGCTGTTCAAATCAGTTTGGTGGCTCTTGGCTGCCGTCGACAGTACGGGCATGTGAACTGCAGATTATTTTCACTTCACATGACCAGCAGTGATCTGTGTGGAGTTTGCATGTTCTCCCCGTGTCTGCGTGGGTTTACTCCAGGATTTCTCCAGTTTCCTCCCACATGCCAAAAACATGCGTTAGGTTAATTGGCACCAATCTGGGGATTCTAAATTGTCCTTAGGTATGACTGTGAGAGTGAATGGTTGTCTGTCTCTCTGTGTTGGCCCTGCGATGGACTGGCGATCTGTCCAGGGTGTACCCTGCCTCTCGCCCAAAGATGCTGGGATAGGCTCCAGCACCCCCGCGACCTGAAAAGGATTAAGCAGAAGAAGATGGATGGATGGATGGATGGATGGATGGATGGATGGACTCCAAAACTACTGGATGGATTTGGATGAAATTTTTACCAGAGGTGGTCCTTGGGCTAGAGAGGAACCCATTACATTTTGGTGATGATCCGCGAATGCATACCTCTGTAAAGGCTATGGCACCGAGTCATTGGTGCTTTTATTTAGCCAGCAAAAGCTTGGCATTGAACATGACAATGTTTATTCAACTCAGCAGTAATTGACAAAATTCTCTTTTTCCATTCATTCTGACTCATTCAACTGACTCCGTCTCGTGTAGATTCATTAGAATTTTAAAATGGTGAATTAATATGTAGTTGTCATAATTATGTAAAAGTTTTTTGTGTTTATTATTTCACAGGGTGTCTGGAAATAGGAAAATGAGATTAAAAAAAGGAGAAAACTGAACACGAATAAAAGGAAGCAACATGTCATTGTCTTTGTTCTTGGACTTTCCTACAATGACCTCCCAAAGATTTGACTAGATCCTTGTTTACATTTCAGGGCACCATATCACAGCATTTCTGAGAATGCTGCATGTCATCCATGCTGGAACCAAGCAGCAAAACCGGACTGATGATGCGGTTACATCGTATCAGTTATCATTCTATTCTTCGTGTTAGCGTAAAGCAAACCAGAAAAACAAGGCAGCAACTGCAAAACAACAAAAGAATGCATCATCTGACAGAGATGAAGTTTTGTTTTTCATGCTTCCTAATTCTAGATCAGATTAAAAGATGAACAAGAAAATCTCATTGTTTTGCTTGTATTTCACTGTATCTATGGAAGAATGTATGCTTACCGCCTCTTACAGAACAATTGTAGTATACTGCATGTGGAACACTTGGCCATGGATCCATTTTTCAGTGGTATTTCTGTCTTGGTTGGTTCACATCCAAGAAGATGCAATGCCTGAGGTTACACCATCCTCAACTGACCCACAGTACTTATGTACTTTATACTGTATATGTGTAGGCAATTTGTTATTTCCTAACAAAGGGGATGGGAGGGGTGTTCACCAATTTAGCATAAGGTACAAATGCATGAATGTAAATTTGGTACAAATTTGTAAGAATAAAGGTGCAAAGATGTGATAAAAGATGCAAATTTAAAAATCAAAGAAGTTGCAAATTACAATTTAACGACACAGGATGAAAATTTAGAAAATTTACCTAGCAAATAAATCAGTGTTTAAAAACTACGAGAAAAAAGTTGCAAATTTATGAGAAAATGGCTTTTAAAAATTATAGGAAAAAAATCACAAATTTTTCAGAAAAAAGTTGTAAATTTATGGGAAAAAGCTGAGAATTTACAGAAAAAAGGCTACAGATTTATAAGAAAAAAAATCAAAATTTTTTGAAAGTAAAGTTGCAAATTTATGAGAAAAAAAGTGACATTTATGAGGACAAATGTTGCAGATTGTTAAGGAAAAAGTCACAAACTTTTGAGAAAAAAAATTAAATTTATGAGGAAAAAAGTTGCATATTTACAAGACACCATTTCAAATTTATGTGAAAAAAGCTACAACTTTTTTTAGAAAAAAGTCACAAATTTATGAGAAAA
This sequence comes from Pholidichthys leucotaenia, assembly GCA_020510985.1. Lineage (NCBI taxonomy): Eukaryota > Metazoa > Chordata > Actinopteri > Cichliformes > Pholidichthyidae > Pholidichthys > Pholidichthys leucotaenia. The sequence continues at coordinate 231,864,411 of CM035843.1, read as the reverse complement.
TTTTTGAAAATTTACAGGAAAAAGATGCAAATTTACAAGAAAGAAATGCAAATTTATTTGAAAAAGTTGCAGATTTTTGAGAAAGTTGACAAATTTATGGGAAAAATGTTGCAGATTGTTAAGGGAAAAAGTCACAATTTATTAAAAAGTTCCAAATTTATAAGGAAAAACAGTTACTGATTTACAAGAAAAAAAATCCTAATATATGTGAAGAAAAGGTGCAATTTTTTTTTTAGAAAAAAGCCACAAATTTATTAAAAAATATGAAAATTTACAGGAAAAGCTGCATATTTATAAGAAAAATTGCAAATTTATGTAAAGAAATGTACAAATTGTTTTAGAAAAAAGTCAAATTTGTGAGAAAAAAATTTAAAGGAAAAAAAAAGTGCAAACTTGCAAAAAAATAAATGTAAATTTATTACAAAAGATTGCAGATTTTTGAGAAAAAAGTGACAGATTTATGAGGAAAAATGTTACAGATTGTTGAGGAAAAAAGTTACAAATGTCTGAGAAAGCTATAAATTTATGAGGAAAATAGTTGCTGTCATGGTTCGAGCACCGATCCCGTCCACGTTCGAGCCATGCACTATCTTCACCCATTTGACGGCTGCCCTCCACTTAAGAGGGCAGCTGAGAACGAAAAGGCGCGGCAGTCTAGTCAAAAACCTTTCCATGGTCAAAAGTTATTGAACATCCCGCTGCTCAGGTGTAGACAATCCTTCATCGTTATTCGTGTGTGTTTCCTTGAGTATCCATTTTCCATTGTCATTGTCTGAATTTCGTTGTTGTGTGTTTTAGCCCCCCGTGGCTCGTTATTTTGTTACTTTTCTGTTCTATTAATAAACTGTGCAAACTCACTGGCGATTTGTGGCGTCTTATGATGGCTCACGAGGGCCATCCATGACAGTTGCCAACTTATCAGAAAAAAAATGTAAATTTAAGTCAAAAAAGTTGCAATTTTTTTTAGAAAAAGTCACAAATTTATGAGAAAAAAAAATGAAAATTTACAGGAAAAAAGTTGCAAATTAAAAAAAAAATTCTCATATTTTTTGAAAAAGTTGCAGATTTTTGAGAAAAAAGTTGTCATGAATGTGAGCATGTTCATAAGGTCATGCCCAGACTTTATGTTCATTTGTGTTTTCTGCTCCCCCTGATTTAGTTTATTGGGATTATTTGATTATTTGCATCATGTGTTTCGCCAGTCCGCTGTGCTCATCCCCTGTCGTCTGTATTGTCATCATCGCCCTCATGTGTAACTGTTTAGCCCCGATTTCGAAGTTTACTACCGACATTCAACACGTTACCGGTAAGCTCAACGTCGTGGCCTATTGCCTGTCACGCGTGTTACTTTCCACTGTCTACATGGGAATAGATTTGCCACCATGGCCGCGGAGCAAGCCAGGGATGTGGACATTTGCGCTCGCCAGTCGGCGCCTACTGGGATAAGGTGGAGAGCAGGGTGGTGAAAGAAGGGTACCCCCCCCCCCCCCTTGCTCTGCGACGTCTCCACCGGCTGCTCATGCCCGGTAGTTCCAAGCTCTTGGCGCTGCTGCATTTTTGAGTCAGTCTACTCCCTTTTGCATCCAGGCGTGCCCGCTTCGGTGAAGCTAGTGGGGGCGAAATTCTTACGGCCACGCTTGCACAAGGACGTGAAAGAGTCGGCTGCAGCTTGCATCACGTTCCAGCCAGCTAAAGTGTACAAGCACACCAGAGCCCCCCTCGAGCCGTTCCAAATCCCGGCTAGGAGGTTTGACCACGTCCATGTGGATTTGGTGGGACCCCTCCCGCCATCACAAGGTTTCACGCACCTTTTGACAGTCATGGACCGCACCACACACTGGCCTGAAGTGGTCCTGCTGGCTTCCACCATGTCAGTGGAAGTGGCTTGCATTTTTTTGTCGGATTGGGTTGCATGTTTCGGATCCCCATCGGACATCATTTCTGACAGGGGTCCACAATTCATTTCGGAACTCTGGTCCATGATAGCCCAGAGCCTGGGGGTCAAAATTCATCATACTACTGTGTACAACCCCCAGGCTAATGGATTATGCAAGCATTTTCATAGGTCGTTTAAGGCAGCGCTCAGAGCTTCACTCACGGATACAAATTGGGTCAACCGCCTGCCCTGGGTTCTTTTAGGGTTGCGCACCATGCCTAAGGAGGATCTGGCAGCCTCCCCGGCAGAACTCGTTTTTTCTCAGCCACTGCGGATCCCAGCAGAGTTTTCACCTGAAAACCCTGCGCCCGGGGGCAAGCCAGCCGGGCAATTTTTGCTCAGTGCGGAGGCTTTTAATGTGCAGGGCCCGGCCCACCATTGTTTTCCCACCTTTGTCCCAAAAAGCTTACAAAACGCCAGTTTCGTTTTTGTCAGGCATGATGCGCACCGGACCCCACTGCATCCACTGTACGACGGACCGTTCAGGGTGTTGGTTTTCTGTAGTAACGTATCGTCACTTCCTGTGTTGCTGGCTGTCGTTGTGGTTTGCTCTGTGGTTAGATCTCCTCATTCTCCTGAGGATTATTGCCTTTAATTTTATTTTAATCACTTTTTTCCATCTACCGTCACCTCTTACTTCTGGTAACAAGCCTCTTGCACTTGTGTGTGCACTCAGTGTCAGCTTATCACCCTCTTTTGCCATCTGTTCACCTTTCATCTGTGTTTGTGTTAGCTTCAGGTTAGCCTCTAGCTATGGCTACTAGCTCTCCTTCCACTTCTCCTCTGCTGTGCTCTCTGTGTCAGATTCTTAGCTACACCTCTGCCCCTTTTAGTGTTAATGGTCAATGAAATAAATGTCTTTTTGAGGCGCTCGAGGAGAGGTTGTGTGATTTGAATCCCGCCTCTGCTGCATTGAAACACCGTCAGCGCCAGTTAATGATGATGGACTCCCCATAGCTGCAGCAGAGAACCCTAGGATAGGGTCTGCTAGCTGTCTCCCAGCTTCCACCTCTCCTGAGCAGCCAGGAGAGAATGGGTGGGTGACATGCGAAGGAAGCATAGTCCTAAACCCCTGGTTCACCACCAACCTGTTCATGTTTCTAATCGCTTTTCCCCACTCAGCGATACACCCGCTGAGGAAAAAGTTCTGATCCTTGGCGACTCTATAGTCAGAAACATGAACCTAGAGACTCCAGAAGCCATACTCAAATGCATTCCCGGGGCCAGAACAGGCAACATCGAGTCAAATTTGAAAATGCTGGCTAAAAGTAACTGTAAATACTCCACAATTGTTATCCACGCTGGCATTAATGACATTCAACTCCAGCTGTCGAAAGTCACAAAACTTAGTGTGGAATTGGTGTGTGACTTTGCCAAAACGATGTCTGCCTCTGTAGTTTTCTCTCGGCCCCTCCCCAAGCTGACCAGTGATGACATGTTTAGCCGCTTGTCATCCTTCAACCACTGGCTGTCTGTGTGGCATCTTGCAAATGATGTGGGCTACATAGACAATTGGAACTCATTTTGGGGAAAACCTGGTCTTATTAGATGAGACGGCATTCATTCCACTTTGGATGGTGCTTCTCATTTATCTAACAATCTGGCATCACTTTTATCCAAATTTCCAAACCTTGAAAACTCAGAGTTGGGACCAAGAAGCAGAGTCGCAGTCTCACACGCCTCTCTTCAGCGCTTCTTCATCCGCCACCCCTCAACTTAGCCCCTGTCTTCCCCATCAGAGAATCATTGTCTGCTCCCTGCAAAGTAAATAAAAATATAATGTAAAAGCATCCCAAAGTGATTAAACAAAAAGTTGATAAAACTCAAATTAAACATGAAGCCTCTAAATTTAATGACTTGGCCTCTGTTCCTCCTCATAATTTAAAAAATTAAATGGGGTTTGTTTAATATTAGGTCTCTAACTCCCAAGTCTCTGCTAGTCCATGATCTGTTAATTGATTATCAGACTGATTTAATATCCCTTACAGAGACTTGGTTAGGACAAGAGGATTATGTTGGTTTAAATGAATCAACTCCCTCTGGTTATTTAAACTATTAAAATCACAGAAATTCTGGTCGTGGAGGAGGAGTAGCGACAACTTACCATTCCAAATTATTAGTTAATGTAAAGCAAAAAACATGTTATAATTCCTTTGAGGGCCGGGTCCTAAGTATTGGGCATGTTAGCAATTTTAGGTTAAACCCAATTTTATTTGCCATAGTTTATTGTCCTCCCTCAGCCTACTTAGTGTCACCATGGGGTGAGACGCCGGCTCGGCGCTCAGCCCATGCTCCTTTTATCCCTGCCTCTCATTGGGCAGTGCCTCAGCTGGTTCCCAGCTGTCAGTGTCACGGGACGGCTGGGGCCAATTAATCCTCATCAGCTGGGGCGCTGTTAATGAGTATAAAGAGGAGCAGCTTCGATTATTCGGGGCTGCGACATAAGCACTGCTAGGCTGAAGCCTCTTCGTCTGGGGTCAGCCTCTACTCCCCTTGCAGCATTCCTGTGTTTGTAACCCGCTGTGAGTATGCACGTCTTGTTACCCCCATGTCCGGTACGAGCTACCTACCCCTGCGCTGTGCAGCCTGAGAATGTACGTCTGTATGAGTGTCTGTGCTCTCCTCATCCCTTATCCCTTACCCAGAATAAAACATCTCGACTCACTGGCTTGTCCCCGGCTCTGATTGCCTGGCTCCCTAGAGCCGGACATGACAGTATGTCGCAGCCAGAAGAGTTGCCGGCGGCCGTGAGTCGCTGTGGAAATGTACCTTTCTGTCCGGGTGTCAGCGCTGCTAGCATGCCGTTTCCCAGGAGTCACTTCCGGCGCCAGGGCGACGAGCTGAGGTCCATCTCGGAGGCTGTCGACGGGACATTCTTCACCCTGCACGACGCCTCCAACGCGAGACGCTGGCATCCGGGCCGTGCTGAGGAACTCCTGGACTGTCACCCTCACTCTCTGTACCATCTGGAGGACAGTGCCAGGATAGACGCTTCAGGTACACAGCGAGAGAAGCTCCACGGGGTGGATGGAAATCCCGGCAGGGAGTCGAAGTGGGCGACGTCTTTCCCCGCTTCGGAGTCCCGTTCCTGCCGCTATTCCAGTCCGGGAGTTCGCGCCAACCAGAGGACTTCCCCCGACCTGCGCCACGTCACTCGGGATTCCCTTCGAGGAGCCGCAGCTGACAGCAGTTATGTCCGGGGTCGAGTGGCTGTCGCGAGCTCTACTGTGTTTCCTGTCACCACCTTCAGGCATGTGGCGGCGGCAGTGAGATTGATGGTGAGGACTTCAGGGCTACGAAGCCTTCCCGTGCTCGACGCCTTCCTCGTCTCGATCTCCGATCTGGAGCGGCGAATCCTGGGTTTCCCCCTCGCTTCGTTCCCCGGGAATAGCCGCCATCACATCGCCGAGTCACCTCTGCACGAACCTCGTCCGGATCCAGTTCTGGGTCATCGTCAGGACCGTTCCTCCCACGCAGCTGTCATCCCTTCGCCTCGTCAGTGTGGAGATTCTACAGCCTCGTCCCCTGAGCCTCGTTCCCCCGCTGTCATTCCTGGACATTCGGGCTGGCTCACCCCGGCTGTTTCCCCCTCCTCCTCGACGCGCTTCCTGACCGCTGTGTGTGCCTGGAATCCCGGCCTGGTGAGCTCTCTGCTGGAGACAACGCGAGCGATCCTCAGACGAATTCCCGGGGGGTCCTCCGTTATCGCCGGGCGGGGAGAGGAAGAAGCAGAATCCACTACAGCAGGCGATACTCAACCTCCAGGGGGCAGGCAAGTCATTGTTTTTTCACACCTGCTTAATGATTTGCTCTGTCACATCCCTGGAGGAGAAGTTCAGGGTTCGCAGCTCCCTGAACTCTCCCCACCTGCTGTAACCTGTATGCCTAATCCCGCATCCTCTGTGTCTCTCTCCGCCGAGCGGTCCCCGGCTCCGGGTCAACGTGGTGGGATATGGAGAGGGCCTGTGGTTCCGCAGCTACATTGCGGACGGAGGAGGGGGACTGACTGCTGCGTGGAGTCTACGCCGACGACTGAGCGTCCCTGGGTCTCCACGGAGGAGCGGTTCGGTCCAGCGGGACGAGATTCTTCTGGCTTCACGCCGAGTGGGTCGTCGGCGGGGTTACCTGAGCTGGAGGGATCTCAAGCTGCGCTGACCATCGTGCTGGCTGCGGGGCCCGACGCGGCTAGATGGGAGCCTGACAACGACCTCCTGACGACGGATCCTGGATCTTCGCAGTCCTGGACGGCGTCAGAACCCGAGATCAGGCGAGTGCTCTCCTTTCTTTTCTTTCTTTTTATCTTTGAGCACTTCAGCCTATCTCCAGGGGAGACGAGCAGGGTGCAGCCGCCCGCTGCGTCTGAGCTCGTCTCGCCGGGTTCTGGCGCTGCCAGTGATCCTGATCCCGGTTCTGTTTTCTCTTCTGAGCCTTCTTCCAGGGTCACCGGCGAGGAGTTGCTGTTCCTCGTGGTGCTGGAGGGTCCGGGTTCAACGTTGGAGGTCGGTTCTGGTGCAGTGTCCAACGTGGGTTCGCCCGAGACCCAATCGGGGTCCAACGTGGGTTCGCCTGAGGCCCGATCGGGGTCCGACGTGGGTGCTGCCCCAGTGTTGTCCAGGTCCGGTGAGGAGGTGGCCGTTTCCCTGAGGCCCGCCGCCCTCGTCATCGGCTCTCCCCTGAGCCTCTTCCACCGGGATCCGCTCTGACCCTTCGTCCGTCTCAACGGTCCTGGTGGTTGAGTGATGCGGGTCGACGACCCGACCCGCAAAACTTTCGGTTCGGCGATCTGGTTTCCCCCCACTGGTCTGTTTGCCTTTGGGCGGCCTGGTTCGGCAGCCGTTGGACTGGATTCCTGGGATCTGGGCCCAGAGTTCGCCGTCCGAACATTTCTCTTCCCCGGGTTGCCAACTGGACAATGGGCGGGGAGATTACCAGAACAATTCCGGCCGTTTTGGACTCTGCCTGCCGTCTCCTCGGGTGTCCTTTACTTCTTTTATTATTATTGAGGTCACTCGGGTGTAGTTTCTTTGTCCATTAGGGGAATATATGTTTTTGTGCTGTGTGTTGTTTTTTTTTAACCATACTCAGCATTTTTATCGTATTGTTATCCTGTTACCCTGTCACCTTTTTTTCCTCTTGGTGACTCACCTTATGTATCGCGCTGTGTATTGCATTTTCTTATCTTTACTCAGCGTTTTCATTCATCCTTACCTTAGCCTTGGCCTCGTCGGTGCATCATGGAGTATGCGTGTGGTTTCCTGTTCAACCATACTCTGTGATCACCCCATTCTGTCTTATTATCCTCGTGGGGGGCCTTCCCTGGCCCCGACTTTAACATTGACTGTGTTTGTTATTGTTTGAAGTAATGCGTTTCATTCCCACTTAACTGTACTTCATTATTACCCATTTGTCCTTGTCACCTCTGTTTCTTTAGGTGATCTTTTATATATTCAGTGCTGTGTGTTTTGTTTTCTTTAGTATCCATGCACAGCGTTTTTCATCATTTTTTGTCCTGACCTTTGTCTTGTTGGTGCATTATGGAGTAGTGTGTTTTGTTCCCCTTAACTATACTCTGATTGCTTTATTCATTCCTGCCACCTTTTTGGTGGGTTTTTGGTTTTCTTTTTTTTGCCCCGATCTATACGTTATTTGTATGCTGTCTGTAGTCGTATTTGGTATTTTCCCTACCTGTGTCCTAACTCAGTTTTCTCCCTAACTGTGCTCTGGGTTAATCCTTTTCCCTGTGTTGTAGGGTATTGTATTTGGGGTTTTTTTTCTCTGCCCTGCTGCCCTACATTGGTCTATTGTTTTTTTTGTCCTTCCCTTTGCATCTTCCCCTCCGGTCCTGCCTCCCTTCCGCCCACCCTAGGTGGGGAGGGGGGGGGGGCTGGGATGTTCCTGGTCGTTCGGGAGCCCGACCGTGAGGGGGAGGCTCTGTCACCATGGGGTGAGACGCCGGCTCGGCGCTCAGCCCATGCTCCTTTTATCCCTGCCTCTCATTGGGCAGTGCCTCAGCTGGTTCCCAGCTGTCAGTGTCACGGGACGGCTGGGGCCAATTAATCCTCATCAGCTGGGGCGCTGTTAATGAGTATAAAGAGGAGCAGCTTCGATTATTCGGGGCTGCGACATAAGCACTGCTAGGCTGAAGCCCCTTCGTCTGGGGTCAGCCTCAACTCCCCTTGCAGCATTCCGGTGTTTGTATCCCGCTGTGAGTATGCACGTCTTGTTACCCCCATGTCCGGTACGAGCTACCTACCCCTGCGCTGTGCAGCCTGAGAATGTACGTCTGTATGAGTGTCTGTGCTCTCCTCATCCCTTATCCCTTACCCAGAATAAAACATCTCGACTCACTGGCTTGTCCCTGGCTCTGATTGCCCGGCTCCCTAGAGCCGGACATGACACTTAGAGCTTTTATCTGGATTTGCCAAATTCTTAGCAGATTTAGTGCTGAAATCAGATAGAATAATTATAGTAGGGGACTTTAATATACATGTAGATGTAGATAGTTTTTGCCTTAATATGGCATTTAATTTAATATTAGATTTGGTGGGGGGTTTTTTTTTCAGAAAGTAGGAAATTCTACCCATTATCTCGACCACACATTGAACCTTGTTCTGACATATGGCATAAAAATAGAAAATCTGGTAGTGTCTCCTCATAACCCTGTACTGTCAGACAATGGTCTGTTAACCTCTGGTTTTACTATTTCTTACTATTTGGCTCCTAAAGAAAAATATTTCTACAGTAGCTGCCTCTCAGATGATGCTGTTACCAAATTTAAGCAGATTGTTTCCTCTATGCCATGTGTCAACACAACAGAGATAAGCTACGGAGAGTTTGCCCCTTCTGTAATTGATAGCATGGTAGATAGTGTGACAGCTTCTCTGCATCAGACTCTAGACATGGTGGCCCTGTGGAAATGTGAAAGGACAAGGCAGAGTTTATCTCACGAGTCAGGTTTATTCACATTCTCCAACATCAGCAATACAGAAAGAGAAGGAAACCCAGACCTTCATCCCTTTTTATACCCCAGGAGCTTCAAAGCTCCAGACACATTGCATTTAATCCCAAGTAACACTGCATCCCTTTCAGATCTTATCACCTCCACCCAAAGTCACTGGCAGCCAGGAAATCCCCCACGGCCATCTCTTTGCATACCAAAGACCACATTTCACATCCTCCTGTTATCTCCAAGGAGGCTCAGTCCTTTGTTCATCTGAGACGTGAAGCATACAGTAAGCATACAGTGATATACATATGAAGCATAAGGTGATATACATTTGTACATATGAAACCCACATATGTGTCCCACTTGACCCCCCCCCCCCCCAAACGTCTAAGATGTAACAACGGAATAACAGTCAGCCTGTCATGATAAAATCATTACACATCAGCCCACGTGTTGCTTGGGCCTCAGTCTCCTCCCGTATCTGCTGTAAGCTGGCTTCAACACTTCCGTGGCGCCATCCTGCTGGGGGGCTGCTGTCTGAGGGTGAGAATTGTTAGTCAATCCCTGTGGGTGTTCTGGGGGGTGTTCTCTAGGGGGTCTGCCGCGCCGAGGAGCCGTGGCCAACAGCACATCGTCATCCGCCACCACAAAGGCGGGTTTGAGCCTGTTAATGCCAATCTTCTCCTTCCTGCCCCCCAAATCTAGCAAAAAATGCTTATCCCCTGTTTCCAGCACTCTAAATGGCCCATCATAAGGTGGTCGTAGCGGCAGGCGATGGGCATTGTGTCTGACAAAAACAAACTCTGCGTTTTTTAAAGCCTTAGGTATAAAAACGCACGGAAAGCTGTGGTGAACGGGGCCAGGCAGCGCGCCCGATTCTGTGCCACGCTGCAACCGCTGAGCCGGGGAACATTCTGGCGCAGGATTATCTGGGAGAAACTCCCTGGGCAGCCGAAGTGGCTGCGCAAAAACTAGCTCCGCCGGGGAGGCTTCTAAATCCTCTTTAGGTGCACAACGCAACCCCAATAAAACCCATGGTATCCTGTCCACCCAATTTGCATCCGTAAGCAACGCTCTGAGAGCCGCTTTCAATGACCTGTGAAAACATTTGCATAACCCGTTAGCCTGTGGATTGTACACGGTTGTGCGGTGGATCGTTACCCCCAGGCTGTGGGCCATTGCTGACCAAAGTTCTGAAATAAATTGAGGACCTCTGTCGGACGTAATGTCCGACGGGACTCCAAAACGCGCTACCCATGCTGTTAAAAACGCGCGCGCCACCTCCTCGGCTGTGGTTGACGCCAGTGGGACCACTTCCGGCCAGCGCGTGGTGCGGTCTACCATTGTCAGAAGGTGTGTGCACCCTTGTGACGGCGGAAGGGGGCCTACGAGGTTCACGTGAACATGATCGAACCTCTTAGCCGGGATGTGAAACGGCTCCAAGGGAGCTCTCGTGTGTCTGTGTACTTTGGCTCGTTGACAGGCCATGCAGGCTGCTGACCACTCCCTAACTTGTTTGCGCAGGCTCGGCCATACAAATTTCTCGCCCACCATTTTGACTGACGCGCGCACTTCCGGGTGCGCCAGAGAATGAATCGAATCAAAAATGTGGCGGCGCCACGCGGCGGGTACCACCGGACGCGGTCGCCCAGTGGAGACGTCGCAGATTAGGGGGGGCATACCGTCTTGCAGCACCCTGTTCTCCAGCCTTAACCCTGTTGGTCTAGACTGGAGCGCGCGCAGGTCCGCGTCGCTAACCTGATCCGCGGCCATGGCTGCATAATCTACCCCCACGTGGACTGGAGCCGCCACGGCGCGCGAGAGGCAGTCTGCCACTACATTAAGTTTACCCGCCACATGCTGGATATCGGTAGTAAACTCTGAGATCGCAGCCAGCTGTCTCTGCTGCCGGCCTGACCACGGTTCTGAAACCTTGGCCATCGCGAAAGTCAGTGGCTTGTGATCAACGAACGCGGTGAAACAGCGTCCCTCCAGCCAGAATTGGAAGTGGCGAATGGCCAAGTGGAGAGCTAACAACTCCCTGTCGAATGCGCTGTATTTTCGTTAACTATCCTGCAAGGTCCTGCTGAAAAAGGCGAGCGGTTGCCAAGCCCTAGCTACATGCTGCTCCATGACCGCCCCTATGGCCACATCTGACGCGTCACTAGTGAGCGCTATGCGGGCCGTTGGGTCTGGATGTGCTAACAACGCAGCATTTGCCAGGGCTGTTTTGACTTCCGAGAATGCTCGCTCTCACTCCGGAGACCATTCAATTTTATTTGTGGGTTTTTGTTTTTTTAGTGCAGCATATAATGGTTGCATGAGCTGCGCTGCGTGGGGGAGGAAACGGTTATAAAAATTCGCCATTCCCAAAAACTCCTGTAACGCTTTGATCGTTTGTGGCTGGGGAAAATTTGTTTCCGCGTGCACTTTGTCAGGCAGAGGAACCGCTCCTTCTGGAGAGACGCGATGCCCCAAAAAATCAATCTGCGTCACCCCGAACTGACACTTCGCTGGGTTGATTATTAACCCGTGCTCTCCCAACCTCCGGAAAACTGCCGTGAGGTGGTTTTTGTGTTCGTCTTCGGACGCGCTGGCTACCAAAATATCGTCCAGGTAGACGAACACGAAGGGGAGATCGCGCAACACCGCATCCATCATGCTTTGGAACGTCTGCACCGCGCCTTTAAGCCCAAACGGCATGCGTAAAAACTCGAATAGACCGAACTGAGTTATTACCGCTGTTTTGGGTATGTCCTCAGCGCGTACTGGGACCTGGTGGTAACCGCGTACCAAGTCTATCTTAGAAAAAACGCGGGCCCCGCCAAATGAACTGAAAAATCTTGGATATGCGGGATTGGGTAGCGGTCGTGCGCTGTAGCGTTGTTCAACCTGCGGAAATCTCCGCAAGGTCGCCACGAGCCATCAGCTTTCGGGACCACGTGAAGCGATGAAGCCCATGGGCTTTTCAAACGCCTGATGATGCCCAACTTTTCCAGGTTGGCAAACTCCTCGCGCGCTATGGTCAGTTTAGCTGAATCCAAGCGCCGGGCTTTTGCAAAAACGGCCGGTCCGGTGGTAGTAATAAAATGTTCCACCCCGTGTTTAGCCACGGCCGCCGAAAATGTTGGGACCGTGAGTGCTGGGAACTGAGTGAACAGTGTGTGGAACTTACCACCTGCAGCTGTGACGTTGGCTTGTGCTGTTGGCGGGGCCACTCGAGCTGTACAGGGAATAGAATAAAAGGAGAGTGCATTAACCAGGCGCCTGTTAGCAAGATCAACCAACAAACCATGTGAGCACAGAAAATCAGCCCCTAACATATTGAAGTTCACTGCAGCTATGACAAAAGTCCACTCAAATGTACGGCCGTGTAGGGACAGAAGTAGAGTCCTCTCACCAAAGGTCTTAATCGCCGAACCGTTCGCTGCTGACACCCCGGGACCACTGGAAGGCGCCAGCCGGTCAGCGGAGGAAGGTGTGATGAAACTCAACTGGGAGCCTGTGTCCACAAGGAAATGCCTCCCCGAGCGCGCATCCTTCAAGTAGAGCAGCTTGTTCTCCTCCCCGAGGGCCACAGCTGCTACCGACCCCCGGTCTTGGCGTTTCCCGAGCGCTTGAAATGGCACGGTGGTATACATTTGCGTGCCTTCTCTGCAAAGCGGCGATGGTAGAAACAGAGGGTGTCTCCTCCGCGATCCTTGGCCCCCGCCCCCGCCGTCATCGGTGGGTCTGCTACCGCCGTCTCTGGCCCCTCGCCGTCTCCGGCCGTCGCGCCGCACTCCGTCGCTGCTGCGGTGGCCGTGTGCTGTTTGCTGGCGTTGAGAATCCAGTGTGCCTCCTGGGCCAGCGTGCAGAAGTCCCGCTGGGTCAACAAAGGCGAACCGGCCAGGGTCGCTCTCGTGGCCGACGGTAGGGTTCTAAGGAAAATGTGGGTGAAGAGGAAGTTGTCGCCATCTGAGCCCCTCAACCTCAGCATGTCCTCCATCAGGTCAACGGGTGTGCCATCTCCCAAGTCGTTCAGAGCCAGGAGTCTCTCCGCTTTCTCCTGGACTGAGAGAGTAAAGCGCTGGATGAGCGCAGCCTTCAACGCGCCGTATTTGTTGTCGGCCAGTGGCTTCTCCAAAAGGCTCTGCACATGCCGAGCCGTGCGGTTGTCGAGCTTGGCAATTACATGGTAGAATTTCGTCTCATCTACCATTATCCCCCGGAGGGCGAACTGTGCTTCGACCAAGAGGAACCAAGAGCACGGGTTGTCTCGCCAAAAGTCCGGTAGCTGGACGGTAGCGGCATACGCCTGGCTGGGAGCTCCTGACCCGGTTGGTTCGGGGGAATTTCTTTCACTCATCGTCTTAGGGTCACCAGTGTGGAAATGTGAAAGGACGAGGCAGAGTTTATCTCACGAGTCAGGTTTATTCACATTCTCCAACATCAGCAATACAGAAAGAGAAGGAAACCCAGACCTTCATCCCTTTTTATACCCCAGGAGCTTCAATGTTCCAGACACATTGCATTTAATCCCAAGTAACAATGCATCCCTTTCAGATCTTATCACCTCCACCCAAAGTCACTGGCAGCCAGGAAATCCCCCATGGCCATCTCTTTGCATACCAAAGACCACATTTCACATCCTCCTGTTATCTCCGAGGAGGCTCAGTCCTTTGTTCATCTGAGACGTGAAGCATACAGTCAGCATACAGTGATATACATATGATACATATGAAGCATAAGGTGATATACATTTGTGCATATGAAACCCACATATGTGTCCCACAGCCCCTTTAAAAACGAAAAAGTCTAATAAGAGATTTCTAACTCCTTGGTTCAACACAGAAACTCATAGCTTAAAACAGAAGACTCGTCAATTAGAAAGAAAATGGCGCTCCACTAAATTGGATGAAATCTGTTTAGCTTGGAGAAATCATCATCTAATTTATATATATATATATATAAAAAAAACTCTTAGGAAAGCTAGAACAAGTTATTATTCTGCATTAGTAGAAGAGAACAAGAATAATCCCAGGTTTCTTTTCAGCACTGCAGCCAGGCTGACAGTCAGGACTTTGTCAATCCTAGCATTCCCTTAGAGCTTACTATTGAACTTTTTCAATAATAAAATTTCATCTATCAGAGATAAAATCAGTCAGATTATTCCCACCGTTAACTTAAACACATTAACTACTACAAGTCTGTCAACTAATATCTGTTTGGATGAGTTTACTCCAATTGACCTTTAAGAGTTACTGTACATAAAATAATTTCCTCATCCAAGCCTTCAACTTGTCTTTTAGACCCTATTCCTACCAGGTTATTTAAAAAAGTCTTCCCATTTATTGGTAGCTCTATTCTTCAAATAATCAATTCTTCATTAGCATTAGGTGATGTACCGCAGGCTTTTAACCTTCATTTATATTGTGGTCGTCAAAGTCGAGAAAGTAATCGCTGTCGGAATCACTTTGCTCTTGTTCAGCCATTTTCTCGGTCAAACCGAATTGACGTCACGACTGCCCGCACCTATCGGGAGATGGCGGTACTGCAGCATCACTGAGTGAAAAATGGGCTATGACCATTTATTGTCATTTATGGAGGATGGTGACACATATTAAATCAGGGGAATGGGCTGAATGTAATATTTTCATACAATCATTTGATTTGTTCAATAAAAAAATGTCACTGTCCGTCACCTTTAACTGTCCACATTTCATGGATGGGTCATATGCCCCCAGTGGCATAGTGCAGCAACTGCACCTGCCAACTCTATGGCTGTACTCTGACGTCCCCGGCTCTCCTGAGGATTTGTACTGAGTTGTACTGATCTGAGGAATCATTGCTGACATGGTATACAGCAAAGAAGAAAAAAATCCTCATTGTTATTCTTCCTTTTTCTGCCATGAGCTCACAAGACCAAGATGACTGCCACCATGATCATCTGGATCCTCAAAGAAATTGCATCATACAGGAAAAATAGCCACATAATACAAACAAAATTCACGTGGGATAATCATAAGAGTTTGTAGATGTGGTAAAGAGCGTAAATGACCTACCAAACGCAAAACAAAAACCACGATTCACGAAAACGGACCGACCACGCGAGCGAGCCCCCACCACCACCACCACCACCGGTAAGTGACATATTTATGTCTTCTTTTTTTTTTTTTTACATTTTATTGATTTTCTGGTTCATATACTTTGAAGATAAAATAAAAACATACCGCTGTAGACAAAACGGTGTCAAAAAAAGCCAAACCATTCTTTGTGTAAATATGTCCAAAGTCTACTTTTGACTGAGTTATGTAATTTATATAGCTGCCATGACATTATGCAAATTAGATGCATAAATTTATTCCTATCTGAAACTTTGGATCATATTCTACATCTTTCTAATTGACAGTAAGTCATTATCACTTGTAAATTTTAAGTTATAGTCTTGGAAATCTGAACTATTTTATTGACAAAAAATATTTACCACTCTTGACCACTTGGGTGATGTTTACTTAACCATCACAGTCACCATACGGCAACTCGGACAGTTAAAGGGTTAAAACTGCTGTAATTAAACCCTTAATCAAAAAGCCAACACTGGATCCAGGAGTTTAAGCTCACTATAGACCAATCTCTAATCTGCCTTTCATTTCAAAAATCTTAGAAAGAGTTGTTGCTATGCACTTATTTGACCACTTGCAGGGAAATGGTTTATTTGAAGAGTTTCAATCTGGGTTTAGAATCCATCATAGTACTGAAGCAGCTTTAGTGAAGGTCACTAATGACCTCTTTTTCGCATCTGATAATGGACTTGTTTCTGTACTTGTCCTTTTAGACCTTAGTGCAGCTTTTGATACTATTGATCATAATATTCTACTTGATAGATTAAAACACCATGTTGAACTTAATTGAATTTCACTGCAGTGGTTTAGATCTTATTTATCTGATAGGTTCCAGTTTGTTCATGTCAATAATAAGTTTTCTTCCAACTCAAAGCTCAGTCACAGAGTTCCACAGAGATCTGTTCTAGGCCCTATTCTTTTTCATTTATATATGTTTCTGTTAGGCAACATTATTAGAAATTTTATTAGAAATTATTATAAAATTATAAAAAATATAAAATTATAATTATTATGGTCCCCTCCGGCATACAACTAGGAAAATACCGGTCGCTATGGAGGGTGAGAATATGTATGGGCACATAATCATACCATGTAAGATAACTAAGTAGACGGTTATGCTGTTTCATCCCATCTAGCAACAATGCTCTGCACTGTGTGTTTATATATTTACATATTTATTCCATCTAGCTACAATGCTCCTCACTGGGTGTGTTTATATTTATATATCTATATATTTATTCCATCTAGCTACAATGCTCCGCACTGTGTGTTTATATATCTACATATTATTCCATCTAGCTACATTGCTCCGCACTGTGTGTGTTTATATATTTACATATTTATTCCACATAGCTGCAATGCTCTGTACTGTGGGTGTTTATATATCTACATATTTATTCCATCTAGCTACAATGCTCCGCACTGTGTGTTTATATATTCATATATTTATTCCATCCAGCTACAATGCTCTGCACTGTGTGTCTGTGTGTGTGTATATATATATTTTATAGTAATATGTACATATGTATATTAGCTGCTCTTGCTTGCTTGCTTTTTTTCTTGCCTTCTGATTGTTGCTCTGAGTGTTGCTATCCCTGTGCTGTTGCAATCCTGGAATTTCCCCGTTGTGGGACTAATAAAGGCTTATCTTATAAAACTTTTATTAAAAATTATTATTAGAAATTAGAAACTATATACATTTTCATTGTTATGCAGATGACACACAATTATATCTGCCAATGAAGCCAGATGATAGTAATCAATTTGCCAAGGTAGAGGCCTGTCTTGAGGAAATCAAAGCTTGGATGACTTGCAATTTCCTGCTATTAAATTCAGATAAGACTGAAGTCATTCTAGTTGGTCCAAAAAAACCTTAGAAATGCCTTTCCAAATCAAACTCTTAGTTTGGATGTGGTTCCTCTGTCTCTTAATAGTTCTGTGAGGAATGTTGGAGCTGTTTTTGAGCAAGATCTGTTTTTTAATTCACATATTAAACTTGTTTCTAAAACTGCCTTTTATCATTTGCATAATCTTGCCAAGATTAGGAGCATCTTGTCTCAGAGTGATGTTGAGAAACTAATCCACACTTTTGTTAGTTCTAGATTAGATTATTGTAACTCTTTATTATTAGGTTGTCCTAAAACATCTTTACAAAGTCTTCAGCTGATCCAAAATGCTGCAACAAGAGTTTTATCAGGTACTCAAAAGACAGATCACATCTGTCTGGATTTGGCCTCCCTCCACTGGCTCCCCATAGAGTTTAGAATTAAGTTTAAAATCCTTCTTCTCACTTACAAAGCTCTAAATAATCAAGCCCTTTTTATTTAAAAGGGGCCTGATGCTACCCTATTATCCTAACAGAGCACTACGCTCCCAAAATGCAGGATTACTTGTAATACCTAGAATCTCCAAAAGTGCAACGGGAGGCAGAGCCTTCAGTTATCAAGTTCCTCTCCTGTGGAACCAGCTACCAATCTGGATTTGGGAGTAAGACTCAATCTCTTGTAGAAGGAAATATGAAAAATTAATAAATATGATCAGGTATGAATTATTTAATTTATATTGATGTATTGGAATCTGAGATCAAATCTCGTTTCACATACATCAGAAAAGTTAATAACACTCGTGGGGCACCAGCTTCTATATCTAAGAAGCAATTTAATTTTTAATTTCACTTTATACCTGTTTAATCACTCAATAAATTAATTAATAATCAGTCTCAAAAAATTTTTTTCGTGAATTCGATACCTGTGCTTGAAACAGACTCAGAATGAAATAAATTCTCAACAACTTCTCTCATTTTCACATATTTATTAAATGAAATGATTAACAGACATTGCAGTAATTTCATTAATCATAAAATCAATCTTGTAAATGATAGATTAACAATGTCAATATTTTCGGAACCAGGGTTAAACTGAGAAATGAATTTCTATCAGTTTGAGGTAACAGATTATGGAAACAACGCAAATTTATGGAGAAAGTTTACTAATTATATGAAAAGTCCTGGATTAACCTAAAGAAAATAAAAACAGAATTTTAATGAAAAGAAGAGTTATGTTAATGGCTTCTTAATTTGCATCTGATTAGATATACAAATTATTACCTAACTTCAGACGTTTAATTCAGCAGATGAATTAAAGTTTGCAGCTCACGTGATTCCTCTCTTGGAGTTTCCCCGTTGATCTGCTTCAATGTTCTGTCGTCGTCCTCGTGAAGTTTTGATGTGTTGTTCGGGGGCAAAACCCAGAATATTTGTCCCGCAAATATTCTCTTGACGATGAATGATATTTATGAGATCGGATGTTTGATCTCAACGGTTGAAATTCAGCAGAAGTGCGCTGATTCCTCAGTTGCACGTGATGTGGGGAGCTGCTTCTTCCCAGACGCCTTCGATAATAATTAATTAAATATATCTAATCCGATCTCAAATTAAAGAGTTTAGGACTTTAGATAAAAATAATAGCTTCTGGTATGTGTTTGGTCAAGAAAAATATTATAAAAATAAAGTCAAGATTAAAACTTACATTGAAATTAAACAAATGGTGATTTTACAGAAAGTTTAACAAAGAAAAAGAGAAATAAAAATTGGAGTTTAACTCCGATTAAGAATTGAGCTCAAAGAAATAGGAATTCCTAGGCATTTAAGAGAAAAAGAAAAAGACATTAAAATACAAAGTTACATAAACAAATTACGAGTTTTCTGTTCTGTGTTCAGAAAAGCGACACGTGATAGAAGTCTTTGTTCTTCCTTGAAGTTCTTTCTTGCTGTGTAGACAATGGACAATAGAGAGAGACGAACGAATCCAAAGAGATGAATCAGAGGTGAAAAGAGAGCGAAGAGAAGAGAAAAAGAGAACAAAGCAGGGGTCTCCCTCCTATTTATAAGCTCTGTTGAGCTTCCGCGGGCTTCTGGGTTGACCGGAATCTCAGCCAATGAGTGTCCTTCGTGGGCAGGCTCGATGAACTTTTAGTCCAATAACAAACAGTCTACAAGGGACCAGTGGGATGAAGAAGCTGGGGTTCCGTGAAGACTGGTGAAATTCAGTCCACAGGAATACACACAATTTTAAATACATTGGAATATGCTGTTACACACTTATGTATAACTAAACTAACCTTAGTGTATCTTATAAGCAGTGCTTCTAAATCAACATGCAGGAATAAACATTCATTTAAACATTTTTAACATGCGTATATACATAAAATCAGATTAATGCATTTCACACATATTATTGATTTTCCACATAAAAAAACATCAGAGTCCATTTGCTTTTCATAGTCCTGAAAAGAAGGGAAGGTTTAGAATTGATTTTGTAATAATGTACTTTAAAATTCACTGGTTAAATCCAGCATGTCCCAGAGTTTAAGGAAATTAACTGAGTTGTGGATCTGTGTAGGCCAGGTCTCCATGTCTCCATGTTTATGGGGGCAATAAAAGGCCAAAACAGGAAATGCATTAGTTGAATTCTTTCGACTGGCTTTAACAAGGGAATGGGATTTCAGCTGTGGCCTGGAGGAAGAAAATCCATTCTTTACTGTCTTCCTCCTGGGTGAAACAAAATGTCTTTAAGCAGAAGAAGAATTATTGCTGAGCCAAAGTGAGATGATGCTACATTCCCCCCTCTGGTATCAATGGTGACGTTGATTC
Source organism: Pholidichthys leucotaenia (assembly GCA_020510985.1). Taxonomy (NCBI): domain Eukaryota; kingdom Metazoa; phylum Chordata; class Actinopteri; order Cichliformes; family Pholidichthyidae; genus Pholidichthys; species Pholidichthys leucotaenia. The sequence continues at coordinate 231,844,774 of CM035843.1, read as the reverse complement.
AGCGTTGATAGCAATCCTAGGCATCAAATCCCAATTTGGCGAGGCTTGATCCAAATGCTGAACTAAAGTTCTGATGTCGATAAGTCTTAAGCTTGTAAACAGTATCTATTCCAAGTATAGGTCCTTAAATTTGGTTTTCTGAAAAACTTCTAGAAATTTTCAAAAATAATTTGGGCATGACCAAATATAAACATTGTATAATTGTCTAGGATATACTAAAGTTCTGTATAAGCCTGTAAAGACTAAAAAAAATAAAAATTCTGGGTACAAAAAGGGTGAACTAGAAATATGTGGGTTTTGACATACTTGATATAAATGTTTTGGGTTTGCTGAAAAATATCTATTCAAAATTTCAAAAACAGTTTAAATGTGCATAAAATCTAAATAAAGTATAAAGGATTATTTGTATATACACATGCATGTATCCAAAAATCTTAGTCAAAAGCAAAAATAAAATTCTTTCATATTTGAGGTAGAGGTTCAGACTAATCAATATTGAGGTGACTCAAGGAGGTTCAAATTGAATTTGTTTAGTTAGACTAAACCATGGTTCCACAGATGTCCAAATCATAGGGTATTTGAGGCTTTTGTTCAGAAAAACTGAGTGGGCATAGGTTGTTGTTATCATTCTTTGAATGGCAATGAGAAGTAAATTTGGATTTACTGCAAAAAAGATATGATGAGAGAGCATATTCATTGTTAAAGAGTTAACTGAAAAGCTAATGTTCCTAGCTACTTCTGAGAGTAACATAGACATTGGCTGTGTGTGAGTATAGTCAACCTTTAACACAAAGAGCAAAGAGTTCAAGACCTTGTTGAGTTTGATTGAAGCTTCGGAGCAAGCATTCAAAACCAACACAGTGTCTTGTAAGATTTTGGTAACGATTTGTGGTTCGACGACCTGGCGTTTCGGTTTAGCGGTGTTGACCGAGTTAACAGTGGTCGTGCTAAGGTTAACAAGAGGCTCTAACGATGAGGCTGTTATTAAGAATCCACCCAAGGCTCTTTGACCTTTCGTTTTGGCTTGGCCCAATTCTGACTGGGTAACAGTGGGTGTGATTGCTAGGCAGATGGCTAAACTGATAAACAGGAGGGCCATCATCTTGGCAAACAAAAGTGAGTGGTTTTGGATCTTAATCTTCTTGTTGATCTTTCTTTAGATACCTGGTTGGCCAATGAAAATTCCTCTTAGAGGTGGAATGATTTCTTTTAGATGGATGTAGTTTATTGATCCCAAAACTGGGAAATTACAGAATAGAGATTAAGAGATTGAACTCTAAACCTTGTGCTTGTTTTTCACCTTTGATGGGAGTTTTAAGATTATTAGCTCAAGCTAATGGTGTTGAATGTCTTGTGTATACTATTTGGTAATAGTAAGTTGATTGAAGTTTATTAGATTTTACAGAGGTCTTTGAAATTAGTTTAAGGGCTAATTTGGTTTTAATATATCCTTTCCTTTCTGGAGGTTTTGATGCAGTTAACTGATTGGAGAAATTTGACTGAGTGTACCTGAGGCTAGTAGTTAGCTACAGTTATTTCTCAGACGTAGGTTTGATTTAAATCTTATTTATGGACTTACTTTGACAGTGTTGTACCCGACAAGTCCCATGGGGTTTTGGTAAAGGTTACTCTGATTTTGGTGAGCCCATTTGAAAATGGGGTCCTGGGTTTGGCACTTGAGTGGCCAAAGTTTGTTGTTGACAATGTGTGGATTCATCCACTCGGGCAGGAATTTAGGAATGATTTTCCCTTCCTGTAAATTTATTTCAGGTGTCTGCGGTACAACTGTGGGGTGGAAGATCTTGCCCCCCTTCGCAGTTTGTCATGCAAGAGTTTTTGATTGTTGTATGTCTTGTGTTGTTTGGCGAATCGGTCCGAATGTTTTTGAAATACAGCCTTGGGAGCTTTGTATGTCGTTTTGATGCTTTTGTGTTCTGCAGCTGGAATGTTATAGGCATTGGCAGTCATCACCCCCCTCTGGTTTCGAGGAACTCTGAGCGGTGGCGATGATGGTTCGTCGGAAGCATGAACAGGAGTGCCAGTGTATAGCTGTAGAGAAGATTGTGTCGCATGAAGTGGTTTCAGGTTTGGTATGTCAAAGGGTTTAGATGCGGGCAGCGCATGTATCATTTTATCTGACCGGTGTTTGACGGTTGTATGGATCATTTGGTTGCAAGGTTGGGTGACTGTGTGCCTTGCGTTTGCAAAAGTTGGGTTCATTGTCACAAAAACTTGAGGTTTCAGAGGGTCTAGAGAGCCGGTTGGTGTGGCTGGTGTGGCTCTTGTGACCATGCAGGCCTCATTGGGCGGGTGGGTGGGTTTTCAAATGTGACACCACCATTGATCATGGGTACAAGGGTTTTCAAGGGGGTCCCATTTGGGGTTGGTTTTCAGCTCGGTCCGTTGAGTTGTCAAGGTCATTTGAGTGTTTTGGCTTGACCTTGCATTTGATGGTGGACTTTTGACTTCTTTAGGGACAGTACTCCAAACGTGGTCTTGGCGGTCGCTTTCACTCGGTTGCAGTGTTCCAACAGTGCTAGTTGTGTGAGACTTGGGGTGGTCTAAAGTGTTCAGAACATAGCATTGTGATTCATTTGTTCGTGGTGGGTCAAATGGGTGAAGGGTTGCATTGAGCCCATAGTTTGAGGTTCTTGAAATCAATCAGTGGCTCAAAACGTTCAGTAGGTCTTTGCCAACAAGCAATGGAATGGCATCAAGTTTGGACACGTAGACCGGATGTGTCAAGGTCATGGGTCCAATGGTCATGTTTAGTAGTGATACGCCCAACAGGGTTTGTTTAGTGAGCGCATATGTCCACAGCTATGAACAGGGTTCCAGTTTCAAATATTTGGTTAGCGCGGTTAGCGGCTACCACGTAGTTTGGGTCAAAAAGGTGTGTGACATGAGAGTGATGTCAGCAGCGGTGTCTAAAACAGCGTCCTGCACATCACATCCTTCAAGGGTCAGTGGAAGGTAGAATTTCCCGTGCCATCCCCCTCCTCGTTTAAAATCGCATAGGGAAGATTGTGGAACCGCTAGTTCGACACAGAGTTGCGACATGTTGTTAGAGGAGTGGTCTGTGACCTGTGGTTGGGCTGCTATAACAGCACTGGACTGCGTTGAGTCCTTTGGTCCTTCCTCATTTGCATGAGGGATTTTCTTCTTGCATTTCCTTCATTTGGAACGCTTGCTTTGAGTTGGGTACAGCTGATATAGCTAGAATGTTACAGTTTTTATTGTCTTTGTAGCTTTGAATCTCTGCTTAGGAGGTGTTTGACAATTTCAATATCTTCTCAGCTGAATGGTAGGAGTTTCTTCTTCCTTCCAAGTGGTTTGTGATAGGTCCTCCACTTCTGAGCTTCTGTGATGGGATGGAGACCATTTGTCGTGGTTACGCGTGTCTTCGAATCAGTATCTGTCATCATGGTAGTCCATATCGCATTCTCGTGACCTATCCCAGGGATATGGTCTACGACGGTAGTCGGGTTTTCGCAAAGTTGGTCCAAAGTGATATCCAGAGGACCTAGTGTGGTTTTTGACCCTGATGAGGTTGGTTGGAAAAATATCTTTGGCTGGTTATGTACTCGCAGTTGTAGATAGGTGAAGTAGAGCGAGGGCTCCTTCCTACTCCATGGTGTTAGATGGCATCGCTAATAGCTAGCATTGCAGTGTCAGGTGCTTGTTGTTGACTTTGTTGCTGTTTTTGGAACACATAGTTGTGCAAACTCTCTCAGCTGACTTATTGAGTTTGACCGTTGGGTTAGCTGTAACTCCAGGTAATGACTCACAGTGGGGATGGAGGTTTTGGATGAAGAGGGTCTTGAATTTGGGGTCTTCTTCCATCCCTGGTGTATTTTGAGATCCAAAATATGCAAGTAGGAGTCTCTGGTAGTAGGCTTGTGTTGGCTCTGAGCGTCTTTGCTTCACGGCTAGGGCTGGCGGTTAGCCCTGCTTGTTGGGCAGTCATCGGAGACTCCTTTTCGATGGCTTCGCGGAGCAGCATGTAGTCTGCTTTGATGTTTGCCGGCTTCTGTCTATGAATTTTGATACTGACCTGTTATGATGTTAGTTTGATCAGATAGATGCAATCGGTCAATCGTAGCATCAGGAGACTTATCACAGGTAGTTAATCAATGGTCCTGTAAATAGACTTTGGCATCAGGTGAACCCGTAGGTCCTGGATCAAATTTGGTGATATTTCACGCGATCTTGTCAAGGTCGCGGTCTGAAGGGGCACACGCACGCTGTCCATGCGGAAATTGGATTGAATTTGTTTCACAAAACAAAGCAGCAATTTCAATTGTGTGGATTGACTTCTTTACTTTGATTTTCAAAGTCTAGTATTGGAATTTGTCATCAATAACTAGCTTTGGAATTTCGCGGAATGTCACTTTGAAAATGAGGATTTTATTTACAAAAGAAATACAAAAACAAAAGAGGCTAAAGGCTCTAAAGATTTAAGATTATAAGTTTCCACTTTCTTTTAAAGTTAAGGCTTTCCTTTGGTTTTATGTGTTAAAGCCTATTTTCATTTGAAGCATTAAATGTTTAAAATATTTACAAATTAGAAACAAGTGAATTGTTTGAATATTTGGTGTCCAAGGATTTCTTAGGATTGAAGCCAATAGTGATCTGTCTTGATTGTCATCTATAAATTTCTTATTTACAGAATAATCAATGTTTGCACCCTTTTGACTTTTCTTTTAAATCCTGGGAAAAATTTGAAAATTATGCAGGTTGGTTAAATGTTTTTCTTTTCCTGTGGAGAAAACATGAACCCAGAAATGACACAATGAGTTTAAATAACACCTAGAGCTTCTCTTAAGCGTAAGTGCTTAATGTGTTTCCTAAATTTGAGAAAGAGGAAAAATTATAAATATTCACTAAGTCTGTAAATTTGTCCAGAATGCACAGATTTAAATCCTACTTTAATGTTACTCTTGAGTAAACATCAGCATTAGAATCCTTCAGCTAAAACTGGGTTTCTGTGGGAAGGGAATCACACCATATCACATTTAAAAAAAACCCAGCAAAATAAGGACACATATAGCTTCAAAGTTTGCAACTTTTTGCTTAAAAGTGTGTAAATATGTTTGCTTTTAGCTTAAAAGATTATAATATGTGGTTACATAAGTGATTAAATACAATAGGGGATTAAATACAATAGGGGTGTTTGTAAATGTTCCTGCTATAGGTATCTGTGCAGTGAGTGGGGGTTCACCACTGAGAAAAACTTTCAGAAGCCAGCAGGTCCTTTTCCCTGTGTTCTTGGCATAATAGTTTGGATTAGGGTTTAATTTTAGTATAGTCCGAATAATATTGAATTGCTTTTGAAGTTTACTTTGAAGACTTTCATTTGGTTGATAATTGCGTATTTAAGATTGAGAAGTTTTAATAAATATTGCCAGTCCCTAAGTTTCACCACAAGATGGAGCAGGTTTTCGTCTGCACTTCCGGAAGAGGAAACCCAATGACGTCACTCAAGGAGTCAAGGATTTCTACTCAAAATGGCGGCTACAGGGAACTTTACCTAGACTTAAGATGGCATCGCTTGGCCTATCTACACATGCGCAGTTTTTCGTGCACAGCTTGACGGTCACGTGCCTGTAAGCGTGCACATGCCACGTGAATGCAGCTCGAGCTTCAGGTCCATAAAACCCACGCCTTGCTTTCCAAAGGCGGGGAAAACTTCGGTCTCCCTAAACTTTATTCAAGAAGTTTATACAATGGTTAATTCAATTAAATCCCTCAAGGGTTTGCTTTGCCTGCGGGGTGTTGAAATAATGGGGGAAAACAAATAGGATTTCTTCGCTATTTTGTTCCCAGGCCTATTTTATTATTCAGCATGTAATCACGCTTCTTAAGCATGCATTAGAACAAAAAAAACTGACTAGAGGGGAGTGTGGTCTCTCAACCCCCCCTTCCCTTGTCCACACACAGCAGTAATCAGGGGGGCAAATTCACCCCCCTCCCCCTCGTGACACAGAGACAAAGACAATAGACTAGCTGCAGACAAAATGAAACCACCTTTGTAAATTATAAGTCAACCAAAATCACACACAAGCTTATTTATTAATTTCTTTCATTCTGAGTGAGTCAAGTTCAACCAGGCTCTCACGCGGAGCACCATAAAATGTAGAGGAAAATATGAAAAATTAATAAATATGATCAGGTATGAATTATTTAATTTATATTGATGTATTGGAATCTGAGATCAAAATCTCGTTTCACATACATCAGAAAAGTTTAATAACACTCGTGGGGGCACCAGCTTCTATTCTAAGAAGCTAATTTAATCTTTAATTTCACTTTATACCTGTTTAATCACTCAATAAATTAATTAACAATCAGTCTCAAAAAATTTTTTTCGTGAATTCGATACCTGTGCTTGAAACAGGACTCAGAATGAAATAATTCTCAACAACTTCTCTCATTTTCACATATTTATTAAACGAAATGATTAACAGACATTGCAGTAATTTCATTAATCATAAAATCAATCTTGTAAATGATAGATTAACAATGTCAATATTTTCGGAACCAGGGTTAAACTGGCCAAGCTCAAGGAGCTTGCCTACTCTGGAGTTGCCCCGGGTGAGAGGCGACGAGCAGGGGTGGGTATTTCTTGTATCGGCCCCACCTGTGCCTCTATATTGGAGTTTTCTCCAGTGGACGAAAGGGTTGCTTCCCTGCGCCTTCAGGTTGGGAAACGGGTCCTGACCATCATTTGTGCCTATTAACCAAATGATGTTTCAGAGTACCCACCCTTTTTGGAGTCTGTGACTGGGGTGCTGGAGGGTACTCCTCCTGGAGACTCCATTGTCCTACTGGGGGACTTCAATGCGCACGTGGGGCAACGACAGTGAAACCTGGAGGGGGGGTGATTGGGAGGAACGGCCTGCCTGATCTGAACCCGAGTGGTGTTCAGTTATTGGACTTCTGTGCTAACCATAGTCTGTCCATAACGAACACCATGTTCAAGCATAAGGGTGTCCATATGTGCACCTGGCACCAGGACACCCTAGGTCGCAGGTCGATGATTGATTTTGTTATCGTATCATCAGACCTGCGACCATATGTCTTGGACACCCAAGTAAAGAGAGGTGCAGAGCTGTCAACTGATCACCACCTGGTGGTGAGTTGGATCCGATGGCACGGGAGGAAGCCATTCAGACCTGGTAGACCCAAACGTATAGTGAGGGTGTGCTGGGAGCGTCTGGCTGAGGCCCCTGTCCGGGAGGTCTTCAACTCCCACCTTCGGAAGAACTTCAACCACATTCCGAGGGAGTCTGGAGACATGGAGTCTGAATGGGCCATGTTCTCCACCTCTGTTGTTGAAGCGGCGGCCCAGAGCTGCGGCTGCAAGGTGGTTGGTGCATCTCGTGGTGGCAACCCCCGAACCAAGTGGTGGACACTAGTGGTGAGGGGGGGCCATTAAGCTGAAGAAGGAGTCCTATCAAAACTTGGTTGGCTTGTGGGACTCCCGACGCAGCTGAGGTGTACCGGCAGGCCAAGCGGAGTGCAGCTCGGTGTGGGTTGCTGAGCAAAAACGCGGGTATGGGAGGAGTTCGGTGAGGCCATGGAACAAGGACTTTTGGGTCGGCTTCAAAGAGATTCTGGCATACTGTTCGGCGGCTCAGGAGGGGAAAGAAGCTCCCCCGTCCACACTGTGTATGGTGCGGATGGGACACTGTTGACTTCAACTGGGGATATCGTTGGGCGGGTGAAAGATACTTCGAGGATCTCCTCAATCCCACTGATACGCCTTCCACAGAGGAAGCAGGGGTTTGGGGACGAGGGGATGACTCGCCTATCACAGGGGCTGAGGTCGCCAAGGTGGTTAAAAATCTCCTTGGTGGCTGGGCCCCGGGGGTGGACGAGATTCGCCCTGAGTACCTCAAGGCCCTGGATGTTGTTGGGTTGTCATGGTTGACACGCCTCTGCAACATTGCGTGGAGGTCGGGGGCAGTGCCTTTGGCATGGCAAACCGGGGTGGTGGTTCCTCTCTTCAAAAAGGGGACCGGAGGGTGTGCTCCAACTTTAGAGGGATCACACTCCTCAGCCTCCCTGGGAAGGTCTATGCCAAGGTACTGGAGAGGAGAGTCCGGCCGTTGGTCGAACCTCGGATTCAGGAGGAGCAATGTGGTTTTCGTCCTGGCCGTGGCACATCGGACCAGCTCTTTACCCTCTAGAGAATTCTTGAGGGTTCGTGGGAGTTTGTCCAACCAGTTTACATGTGTTTTGTGGACTTGGAGAAGGCATTTGACCGCGTCCCTCGTGGATTTTTGTGGGGGGTGCTTCGGGAGTATGGGGTATCGGGCTTGTTGTTACGAGCTATTCGGTCTCTGTACGACCGTTGTGAGAGTTTGGTTCGTATTGCCAACACTCGGTCGGAGTCATTCCCAGTGAGAGTTGGACTCCGCCAGGGCTGCCCTTTGTCACCGATCCTGTTCATAATTTTTATGGACAGGATTTCTAGGCACAGCCAGGGAATGGAGGGTGTCATGCTTGGTGACCACAGGATCTCATCTCTGTTGTTTGCAGATGATGTTGTCCTGTTGGTTTCATCCAGCAATGACCTACAGCTCTTGCTGGGACGGTTTGCCGCTGAGTGTGAAGCGGCTGGGATGAGAATCAGCACCTCCAAGTCCGAGTCCATGGTCCTCAGCCGGAAAAAGGTGGATTGCCCTCTCGGGGTTGGGGACAGGCTCCTGCCCAAAGTGGAGGAGTTTAAGTATCTTGGGGTCTTGTTCACGAGTGAGGGGAAAATGGAGCGAGAGATCGACAGACGGATTGGAGCAGCATCTGCAGTGATGCGGACGTTGTACCGGTCTGTTGTGGTGAAGAGGGCGCTTAGTTCTAAGGCAAAGCTGTCGATTTACCAGTCAATCTACGTTCCTACTCTCACCTATGGCCACAAGCTTTGGGCAATGACCGAAAGAACGAGATCGCGGATACAAGCGGCTGAAATGAGCTTTCTCCGTAGGATTGCTGGACTCACCCTCAGAGATAGGGTGAGGAGCTCAGTCATCCGGGAGAGGCTCAGAGTAGAACTGCTGCTCCTCCACATTGAAAGGAGTCAGTAGAGGTGGTATGGGCATCTGATTAGGATGCCTCCTGGACGCCTCCCACTTGAGGTGTTTCAGGCACGTCCCACTGGGGAGGAGACCCTGGGGCAGGACCCAGGACTTGGTGGAGAGACTATGTCTCCCAGCTGGTCTGGGAACGCCTTGGTATCCCCTCTGAAGAGCTGGAGCAGGTGGCTGGGGAGAGGGAAGTCTGGGCTTCTCTGCTTGAACTGCTGCCTCCGCGACCCGGACCTCCGGAAAAGCGGTAGAAGATGGATGGATGGATGGATGGATGGATGGGTTAAACTGAGAAATGAATTTCTATCAGTTTGAGGTAACAGATTATGGAAACAACGTAAATTTATGGAGAAAGTTTACTAATTATATGAAAAGTCCTGGATTAACCTTAAGAAAATAAAAACGGAATTTTAATGAAAAGAAGAGTTATGTTAATGGCTTCTTAATTTGCATCTGATTAGATATACAAATTATTACCGAACCTCAGACGTTTAATTCAGCAGATGAGTTAAAGTTTGCAGCTCACGTGATTCCTCGCTTGGAGTTTCCCCGTTGATCTGCTTCAATGTTCTGTCGTCGTCCTCGTGAAGTTTTGATGTGTTGTTCGGGGGCAAAACCCAGAATATTTGTCCCGCAAATATTCTCTTGACGATGAATGAGATTTATGAGATCGGATGTTTGATCTCAACGGTTGAAATTCAGCAGAAGCGCACTGATTCCTCAGCTGCACGTGATGTGGGGAGCTGCTTCTTCTCAGAGGCCTTCGATAATAATTAATTAAATATATCTAATCCAATCTCAAATTAAAGAGTTTAGGACTTTAGATAAAAATAATAGCTTCTGGTGTGTGCTTGGTCAAGAAAAATATTATAAAAATAAAGTCAAGATTAAAACTTACATTGAAATTAAACAAACGGTGATTTTACAGAAAGTTTAACAAAGAAAAAGAGAAATAAAAATTGGAGTTTAACTCCGATTAAGAATTGAGCTCAAAGAAATAGGAATTCCTAGGCATTTAAGAGAAAAAGAAAAGGACATTAAAATACAAAGTTACATAAACAAATTACGAGTTTTCTGCTCTGTGTTCAGAAAAGCGACACGTGGTAGAAGTCTTTGTTCTTCCTTGAAGTTCTTTCTTGCTGTGTAGACAATGGACAATAGAGAGAGACGAACGAGTCCAAAGAGATGAATCAGAGGCGAAAAGAGAGCGAAGAGAAGAGAAAAAGAGAACGAAGCAGGGGTCTCCCTCCTATTTATAAGCTCTGTTGAGCTTCCGCGGGCTTCCGGGTTGACCGGAATCTCAGCCAATGAGTGTCCTTCGTGGGTGGGCTCGATGAACTTTTAGTCCAATAACAAACAGTCTACAAGGGACCAATGGGATGAAGAAGCTGGGGTTCCGTGAAGACTGGTGAAATGTGATATCAGTCCACAGGAATACACACAATTTTAAATACATTGGAATATGCTGTTACACACTTATGTATAACTAAACTAACCTTAGTGTATCTTATAAGCAGTGCTTCTAAATCAACATGCAGGAATAAACATTCATTTAAACATTTTTAACATCCGTATGTATATAAAATCAGATTAATGCATTTCACACATATTATTGATTTTCCACATAAAAAACATCAGAGTCCATTTGCTTTTCGTGGTCCTGAAAAGAAGGGAAGGTTTAGAATTGAGTTTGTAATAATGTACTTTAAAATTCACTGGTTAAATCCAGCATGTCCCAGAGTTTAAGGAAATTAACTGAGTTGTGGATCTGTGTAGGCCAGGTCTCCATGTCTCCATGTTTATGGGGGCAATAAAAGGTCAAAACAGGAAATGCATTAGTTGAATTCTTTCAACTGGTTTTAACAAAGGAATGGGATTTCAGCTGTGGCCTGGAGGAAGAAAATTCATTCTTTACTGTCTTCCTCCTGGGTGAAACAAAATGTCTTTAAGCAGAAAAATAATTATTGCTGAGCCAAAGTGAGATGATGCTACACTCTGTTTTTAAGAATAGGGTTAAAACCTTCCTTTTTGATATAGCCTATAATTAGAGACGGATCATGTGCCTCTGAACCCTACCTTAGTTATGCTGCTAATAGGTTTAGACAGCTGGGGGACCTCCAACGATGCACTGGGCTTCACTCCTTTCTTCACTCTCAATGAAAAAGTTTTGCTGGTCATTAACATCTGTTTGTTCTCTCCCATAGATTGAGTCCCCGTCGTGCTGTTTGCTCTTTACATGTCTGTTCTTTTCATCTTCTTCTCTATCCCCTCAACCCCCAGCCACTTGCAGCAGATGACTGCCCCTCCCTGAGCCTGATTCTGCTGGAGGTTTCTTCCTGTTAAAAGGGAGTTTTTCCTCTCCACCGTCACCAAGTGCTTGCTCACAGGGGATTGCCTGATTGCTGGGGTCTTTCTGCAATTGTGGGGGTTCCCCCTACAGTTGAAAGTGCTATGAGATGACTGCTGTTGTGAAATAGTGCTATATAAATAAAGTTGAACTGAATTGAATTGAATTAAATTGAACTGAATTGGATTGAATTGAATTGAGTTGGAACCTGGGGTGAAGCATTTTGTGTTAGACTTGGGGGGGTGTAGGGAGACCGTCTGCACTGACAGGCTGAAGCCCACTTTTGTGTTGGCAAACGAGCAGGTGTTGTTGGCCCGAGCTCCCCGGCGCAGACACCGTTGGTGGCTCCGCAAGTTGATGATCCCTTGGCAGGGACCTGCACTGGCGAAGCAAATGTGTTTTCCCTCCCTGACGTGCCCTCCTGTTCACCTTGCCAGCAGGGCATTTCGACTGGATCGGCGACCCCCTGCTACAGCCGCTATGGGCGCTGGCTCAAGCCCAAAGGACTGAGGGGTTAATGCCCTTCCTGGGTGTTCGGGGGAGGGGGGGCTGTGTGGGGGTATGGTGTGGGGATTCTCCACGCAGTGGGGAGCAGGGGGGGGAAGAAGGAACAATGCACTGAAGGCCTAAGTGCTACCGGGGGGGGGGGGGGGGTCCTCAGCCGGGACAAAAATGACTATTCACCCCCTGGGGAGTTCGGGAACCACTAGAGCTGCCAGAGGGGGAGAAGGTGTGAGGAGCGGTTCTGGCGCTTTGTGTTGTTCATGTGCCACTCTCTGTTCCACACATTGTGTGATTGTTGCGATTCCTGGGTCTTCATGCACAAAGTTATAGGATATAAAAGCAAGGTGCATGAAGACCCAGGAGGTTTTGACTGTACTGAATGTTGGAGAAGGAATAAAGTTCATGTGTTGTTCAGCTCGTTGCCTCGCCTGCTTCCTTTCTCCACACTGTACGTTTTCTAGTTTGTTTGTTTTTTCAGCCCCTGTGCTGCACTTTTATTTTGTTCCTTTGAGTTTTTGTTAATAAGTGATTATTTTACACTAAGTCCTGCCTGCACCATAGTCCTACTTACAAAACCTCATCTGCCCGGAGGGCTTATTATAACAGAAGTGACAAATTTATGATAAAAGATGTTCCAGATTGTGAGGAAAAAAGTTGCAGATTCATAAGAAAAAAAACTGCAAATTTATGTGTAAAAAAGTTGCAAATTTTTAAGAAAAAAGTCACAAATTTATGATTAAAAATGAAAATTTACAGGAAAAAGCTGCAAATTTAAAAGAGGAAAAATTCTCAAATTTTTTTGAAAATGTTGCAGATTATTGAAGAAAAAAGTTGCAGATTTACAAGAAAATTGCTAATTAATGTGTCAAAAAGGTGCAAATTTGTTAGAAAAAAATTTAAAATTTATGAGAAAAAGTTGCAAAGGTTGTTTTTGTTTTGCATTTTTGCTTCGAATTGATGGTTCAAAGTCATTCAGTTCATTTCTGCAACATGACATCTAAAGGTTGATTGACACAGTGAAGATGGGGGATGGCAGGTTAACAAGGCTTTTGGGTCATTTTGCCAACAAGGGAGATGACACCCCTCTTCATCCCCCCTCATATTACCTACTGTGTGTATACTATATACTGATGTGCTAAACTAACACCCTAACATGCCATCTGCACAAATCTGATCAAATGAAGAGTGGAATCGACACGGAGTAGTGAGATCCAGAGCCTCATCAGGAGACGGATCGTCACTGAAACCCCAAATGGTGCGATGAGCAGTGCCTTCACTCCCATGTGGCTCCAGCATCCATCGGCTGACAAGGATTTACAGTTTTTGTCGAAAGGAAATTAAATTCAAACAACTTTTTTTTCCTCCCCCAGCACATTATCCTGCAATAAAAGGTCACATGAAATCCTTCACGCTCCACTCTCAGGCATTTACAGCTGTAGTTTCTGGGCTGAGGCATGACTGATTTATGATTGTTGTTCTACCTTTTCTATCTGTCAGCCTTTGGTTTTCCTGCTGGCGCAACATTCGGCTCTTGTCAGTCTTTGGCTCCGTTTCTTCCTCATTCTGAAATAATAGATAGTGGAGGCTGAGGGTTTTTTTTTTTTTTTTTTTTGCTGTGAAGAACTCATGTGGATTCATTGGTTCTGATCATTTCACTTGTGTCCTCTCAAAGGTAGATGCTCAAAGACTCAGAAACTGGTGACTCGCAGGGTCAGAAGACAGTTGAACACATCTTTGTTGCCTCTTAATTAAATTGATTCCATCTCAAGTTTTCTTTAAATCTGCTCTTACATAATTCCAAAACAGTCTGAAAAACCCTTTCCCTCCAGTATATCCTGTCCTCACTCTGGGGTTGTCCCCTCGCCCCGCCGTTGGTCCCCTCATCATTTCATTGTCTACCTCCATCCTTGTTTGTCAAAGCATTAAAGGAGGATTACGGACGGTGTGTTAAACCCAGACCTGACATGCTCCCTGAGGCACATGGGGGCAACCATCTGCGGGGATTTGTGCATTTATCCCCCTGAGTATCTGACTGTGTGAGGGAAAACAAGGTGTCAGTGGAGAGAGTTTAAAGGTTAAACGTCTAACATGGAAGCTGATATTGATTTTTCTACTTTCAATAAACACTGCGCTTCCAAGCTTTATTTGGAGCTACATACACATTTAGTTTTAGCTATGTATGGTTTTTATCAAACTGAAGTTGAAGATACTGTGGATAAAATAATGGCAGACCAGTAAAGTTAATTCATACTCTCTTTACGCAGGGGTGGAAGTCATTGAGAAATCTTTGAGAGATCTGGCCAATTTTTGCTCTATCAATGATATTTAGTGATCTCCATATTCAACACGGTCTCCTCAAAGTTTTATCTCAGTCCAAAACACACAAGGATCTCCCAAATGATCCCAAAGATCAAAAATTGGGCCAATCTCTCAACGATCTCCATGCTGTGTAAACAGAGATCAACAAGATTGCTGAGAGTTCATTGGGAGATCGGTGAGATCATTGAGCGCTCCTTGAGAGTTCATTGAAAGTTTGTGGACAGATCGCTTTCCTTTGGTGATGGTTAAGCGATTGTTTTGATGCAGTCCAAAACAATCTCTCACTGTGGAGACCATAGAGTTCACTGGAATATCATTGAGAGATTGCTGAGAGATCATTGAAAGATTGTGGAGAGATCTGGCCATTTTTCATCTCTCAATGATCTCCACCTCTGTGGAAAGGGTTAAAAGAACACTAGAAACCTCTCAAATATATCACCTTGCTTGCCTAACAAACTGTCAATGATCTCTCAGCGATCTCTCAAGGATCTTTCAAAAATATCTATAGCTCACCACAAAAATTATACAACGATCTCCCAAACAGCTTTTTTGAGGCTTTAGGAGATTGTTGAGAAATTGAGTCAATTTTTGAGCTCTTATTGATCTCCTGGTCAGCTCTGTCTACGTAAAGGGGCGCTGAGCATCTTCAACTCTGCCACCTCCAGCGTTGCTGCCTGTCTTTTTGTCAGTGCCACCATCTCCAAAACATAGAAAATGAATCTTATTTCAGAAATGACTGCAGTTAAGAGAAAACAAAGTTCTTTTTGAAACATGGTCTAGTACTGTGGAAAAGTCTTGAGCAAACCCACATTTCATTGCACTTTGTTAAGAAACAGACAAATGTGTAGTGATGTACTGAAACAAGGGCAAACAAATGGATTTACAGTGTATCCAACAAAAACAGTGTGAACAACCATAATGAGCCAGAAAGTTAATATTTCGTATGACCACAGCCCAAAGTCTCTTAATCAAGTTTTTCTTTTACTTTCGTTCGGTTGTGTTCAGGAGTAATGGACTACTTGCATGAGGAGTTCTGGGTTTTATATTAGTTTCTGTCAGTATGTTGTCATGGTGATCTACAGTCCTGATGTGTGATGTGAAAACTACGGCAGGTTTGGACGTTAAATAATGTCTTAATTTGGAACTGTCAGTAATAGTGGACAGATGGAAATAAGGCACAGTAATTTATTAGCTTTAAATGACTCTGTTTTACTGTGTGGCTTCATTCTGTTCAGGCCACACTGCATTTGGGGCAATTCAGTCTTTTCTTTTTTGGTGTCAAATGTTTATTGAGAAGAATATAGTATAAAGGTCATTTTCATCTTAGAAATGCTGTTATCCAGGAATTAAGGGTTGGAACGTGCTCTCCCTTCCAAGTGAAGAGAAAAGACCATAAGAGATAACTTTAAGTTGAGTACTATTCAGGTGTTTGGGATTCTCAGAAGATCCAAAGATAATCAAGTGTATCTGGTCTTATTTGGAAGTTGAACATTTTTGAGAAGAGAGAAAATACTCGCACCCCAAAATCCTGAAGTGTAGGACACATGACATAACTATGAAGCAAGTTTGCCTTTCCTTGACATCATTTATCACACACTGGTGATGTCTGGAAAGATTTTTATTTCATTTAACCTTAAGTAATGTGTAGAACCTTGAGTTGTACCAGGCAGTGCCTAGCATTGATTTATAAAGTTTTGTGGAGACACGGGTGGGGAATTCTCCACAATATGTTGGAGAAGGAATAAAGTTCATGTGTCGTCCAACTTGTTGCCTCGCCTGTTTCCTTTCTCCACAGTTTAGACTTTTTTGTCCACATACCTTCTTTTTTTCCATCCCTAACTCTGTTTCCCAGTCTTTTTTTTAACATAGCTCATGTTTGTCTGACTTAGTTCCTGTAATGTATTGTATATACTGTATATGACACTGCATGTTTTTCAAGGACACAGTTTATCAAGCAGTGGTCTAACTTGTCTGATGTTGCATGTTCAACATTTTGAAGATGTGTTCTTACAAAGTGCCTTATTTCGAGATACCTAAAAAATAGCTGTCTTTGACTGACAATAAGTCTGCTGAAGCTGCTGAAAGGAAGCGAACACTTGACCAATATAAAAGTCCCCAATACTATTCAGCCCCATTCTTTCCACCGATTAAAGATCCCATCCATAATCAACAGTTTAAAGGCTGCGTTTGCTGAGATTGGTAGTATGAAGGATCGTGTTCTGAGTTTAAATTGCTTTATAATCTGTCTCCACATTTGAATCGTGCCATTAATAATTGGGTTATGGTTACAATTTGATTTATTAAGGCGAGTAGGAGACATCACCAAATCACCTAAAACACGGTTGTCAAACTTATTCCATGGAGAGCCAAGACCCTGCAGATTTTATCTCCACCCAGTGTCTTCAACAGGTGATTTCATTGAATTTCTTCCCACTGATTACTTATCAGTGAAAACACCTGCTGAAGACACTGGGTGGAAGTAAAACCTGCAGGGTCTTGGCCCTCCATGGAATGAGTTTGACATCCCTGACCTAAAGAGTATGGTAGACAGTCTTCTCTATCCATATCCAGCCAATGGGCAAGCACGATTGTTTCATCCAGCCAATAAGAGATGCAGTGTATGTTTGTAGTGAAATAGTAATGCATGAAGTCCGGTAAAGCAAAACCACCTTTTATTTTACTTTTGCACAGATGGCTCTTCCTGATCCTATGGGACTTATAATTCCATAGAAATGAAAGGATTATGTGTGGTATATGGAAAACGGGCACTTTAGTGTGAAGTGCAGTGCGGTGACGTGGACTTCCTGTCACGTCACCGCACTGCCCTATATAGTGGGCGGCTGAACATCTTACAACCTCTTTATGATGGATGTCCACGCTTGTGCCTACCATGTACTGCTGTGTATATAGTTATCAATAAAGCTGTGTTCGGCAACTTCATCGAGCCTCATTCATCACCCAGATATACATATACCGTACATAACATTTGGCAACTGAGGATTAATACATATATGCAGGCATACATTACACCACTCCATTCCCTTTCTCGAGCTCCCGGGTGAACCATCGGTTCCATGGCTTCATTGGTTGGAGGCCTATCAAACGTATATTACGGCGCTGGACCTTGGGAAGCTCAATAAGGCGAGGGTGCGGGCGCTTCTCATCCACAACCTGAGTATTGAAGGCCGGAGGATCCTACGGACGTTCGGCACGGTGAACTTGTATGAGGACATCGTGGAGCTGCTAGCTAAATGTTTCTTAACCCCAGACAGTGTGACTGATCAGAGAATTTGTTTTCGCCGGAGACGCCAGCGTGTAGGTGATCCTACGGACACCCTCGCTTTCAAGCCGACCAGTTCTCGCTCAGTGTCGGTACCCATGCCGATGAGCAACACCATGCTAGCCCCAGATGCCTCCGGTACTTGGCCACAGTTGGGTGGGGAGTCTGCAGCTACGACGGTGTACACTACAATGTTAATCGAAGAGGATGGTGCCAGACCGACGAGCATGGAGTTTCTGCATGTTCAGCAGCAGCACATCGGGTCGAGCAAAATTACACTTCGGGTAATAGACTTGGTTCGGGTTCGGGGTGATGAATGTCCACGGTAAAGATGGGCCCGATGACAGCCAGAAAAACATCAAGCACGTCTGCAGATAGTGGCAAAGTTGGGAGCAGCACGCTTCCGGTTGTTCAACGGCTCGATGAGGCATGCCAACCAGCTGCGGCATGTCCAGGACGATGCTCCAGGTGGCTAGGCTGGACGGGAGTCGGTGATGGTGGTGTGGGATCCGGGCTCTGTCGTCCAGAAGATCAGCCATCGCTCCGGGGGCCTGCCACCTCCAGGGGTGTGCCTGCTGAGGGGCTGCCCTGGGACCCCAATGCCGGTTCCATCTTTCTCACCCAAGCGACTGTGCGGTAGCACTTTGTTTATAGTTTTGTTATTATTGTGTGTTCAAAGTGTTTAGTTTAGGAGCACGACAGATATTTTTAGTTTCAATAAAGGACATTTTTAGTTTATTTGGTGGCAGAATAATCCACCATGCTGTGCAGGCTGTGTAGCAGTCCACCCACCAGTCATATTCTAGGTTGTTTTGAGTGAATGTGTTAAGCCAGATAAGCACATTAGTTTTGGGTATTTAGAGTGATTCAGGTCTTAAATTGGGGTGGGTTTCAATTGTATGTGTGGTTTTGGACTTTTCTAAGGGGGGACGAAATGTGGTATATGGAAAAGGGGCACTTTATTGTGAAGTGCAATGTGGTGGCATGGACTTCCTGTCACGTCACCACAGTGGCCTATATAGTGGGCAGCCGCCATCTTACGGCCTCTTTATGGCGGATGCCCATGCTGGTGCTGATCAAGGAAACTGGTAAGGATCTCCAAAACTCAAATCTGGCTTTGAAGTTATCTAAAGTGGATGTATAATTTTCCTCAAATAAGGAGCTGTATTTTCTAGTAATTTTGATACCTAAGTAAGTAAATTTATCTGGAGCCAATTTTAACGGTAGGTGTTTGACTATTCGTGTCAGAAGGCAACCTCCAGCAAACAGGAAGAATGACTCCTTCAGGCAGGATGGACTTTAAGTGCAAAAATGATTTATTAAACAAGTTAATCGCACAGTTCAGCACCGGGGCTGGGAACCAAAAGAGCAGACGATGGACACAACTAGAGGGGAAGTTCTGTAATGACACCACAAGGAGGAAAAGAAAGGCATGGCTATAAATAAGGTCATGGGAATTAACTAAACAACAGAGAGCTGGGAATAATCAAGGCTAAACGAAAACACAAAGGAGTGGCTGAAGAAAATGGGAAGATGATAGAGGAGACTAGGAAACATAATTGAACTAAGAAACTAAGGATAACCCAACAAACTAATGATAACAGAATCATGCAAACATTTAAGGGATAAGGGCCTGCACTTATATAGTGCTTTTCTAGTCTCAAAGAGCTTCACTAGTACTAACCCTCTAATCTAAGGGCCTATAGGAGACAGATATCTAGGGGCAATTTAGTACAATCAATTAATCTAACATGCATGTCTTTGGATTGTGGGAGGAAACTGGAGCCCTGGAGTAAACCCACGCAGCACAGGGAGAACATGCAAACTCCAAACAGAAAGGTTCCTACTCCTACCAGCCTGGGGATTCGAACCTGGAACCTTCTAGCTGTTAGGCAACAGTGTTCACCACTGCACCACTGTGCTGCCCATTTCAAAAATAACAGAAGGCATGGACAGTGGGCCTCAGTGCAGTTCTGTGATGAAAGTCGATTCACTTTGAGCAGAAATGATGGTCGCCAATTACGTTGGAGACGTCAAGGAGAGCACTATGCATCAGTCACTGTTGTCACCATGCTACAGTCTGGGCAGGTGTGTCTAGTCAATACAGAAGTGCCTTACACCTTGTGAATGGTGTTATGTAGGTAAAACATGAACCAAGGACGAGACCAAATGGTGAACTGAACACGACTTTATTGCGGACTCACAGGCAATATACAAAGTGCTCCCGTCAGGCTGAGAGGAGGTCAAGAGACTGCCCCTCTTCCGCACAACCCTCTTATACCCCAGGTGGTGGCAGAACCAGAAAAGTGAAGCCACCACTTGTGTCACACAATAATACGTCCTACGAACAACACAACATTCCCCCCCTTCAAAATGGTCCAAAACACACACACACAATCGAGACCCTCCCCAATTTGGAACCCAAATCACGCACTAAGGCTAAACAGAAATATATCAAGACCTGTAACATACACACAAAACAACTAAAGCTAGGGGGAAACAGGTGGACTACCATTCCACCCCCACACAGCCAGACGGATTATTCTGCCTTCTCTGTTAAAATAAAGTCCATTAAATGGAAAATTGCCATGCTTCCAAAATAAATAACACAAAACAATCCCATTAACAAAACTTATGTACTATCTGGTTTTCCTCTATTCCAACACCATGCAATAAACACACTGTCCCAACCATCAGTCTGCCCCAGTAGAGGAACTACCCCCAGAAAACCTTCAGATGGTTCCATTCTGGTGCACTTTCTTTTCTTCACACCCAGGGATGGCCCACGCCGAAGCCCAAACACCTCCTTCTCTTCTTTAGTGCGCCACAGCTCATTGGGATTCCCCCATGAGTCATCAGGTAGCTGAAAGTAGCCATCCTCCCAAACAGCCACCACTTGCAGCCGCCCCTGGTCGTCTTGTCATTTGCCTTAAACCCCTCTCAACCGGGCCTCCTCTTTGGGTCAGACTACATCAGCGACCCTCAGAGGAGCCCGACTTGGCTTCCAGTGTCCCCGAGTGGCATGTTGTTTTACCGTGCCAGCCAGTCCTGCCCCGCTTGCTTTCATTTTCGCCGCCGGCATCACCGTTGTGACCCCCTGCTCTCCAGTCCCTTCCAGCTGAACTCCGGGAACAGAATGGACTTGCCACTCGGCACCACCCACCGTCATGGGCATCCCAACAAACCGCCCATTTCCCTCAACTAGGGTTACTTGGGCGCTGGCATCAGGACCCTCCCGCGATGGCCCTGAATGGAATTGGTCCTGCACATTGTCCAGATTACTAGGCAAAGGTTCGTCCCACACAGCTCCATCCATCGTTTGCAGAACCAGCCAGTCCCACAGACCACAGCCTGACCACTCTTCTCCAACCCAAGACTGTGAGAAGGAACTCCACACGGTTGCCCAATCCAACAACGATCTCACCTCTCCCGTGTCAACCAGCAACGGCACTGTCACCCCGTCCAGTTCCACTATATAGCAAGAACAGCCGTTGTCACTTGGGGATACACTGCAAACAACCGTGGGAGGCGAAGTGGGGAGATCCTCCATGTATCTCAGATTCCCTTGCTCAAACCTGTAACATGCCCTGGCGAAATGATGCAAGAGTCTGCACGTGCCGCAGCGTCGTCATTGCCAGACACTCTCTAGCCTTATAACGGTGCTTGGTGGACCCACAACCCAAACACCTGGGCGATCCCGGGGCGGACTTTATCTTCATGGCATCGGAGTACTCCTCCACACTGTTGTTGCTGTCCGGATCCACTGCTTGCACCGTTGACTGTGGTTCAAAATGGCGATGTGCCACTCTTTTACTGAGCTCCCGTGATAGCCTGTCTGCCGCCTCAAACTGCTGAGCCAACTCAACAGACATAACCAACGTCATTGGCCGTCAGATGTCTCCCTTCCATTTGCCCCATTAAACTCGAGAAAAAACAAATAGAACAAACATTCCCTGAACTCCCAAAACACAAACTCAGTTGGGTCTCCAGCAGGAAAACTCCACCTTCCCTCAAGTAAACCCAATGTCCAGATTTTTACCCATCTTCCAGATCTTCATCCTGAGCATGTTGAACCCTATTTTAGCTCCAGTAATAATAACAAAACCAGAATTCTTATAGACAATTCCTCTTAGCTCTTTTTTTTGTTATAAATCCTTAAATTAACTAATATAGAATGACTGTGATATTTAAGCAGGACTACAGTTTCCCCGTCTGTCCATAACACCTTAGTAATGAGAAGAAATAAAATGAAAATGAGACTGTAGCATTAAAACATATGTTGGGTGTAAAATGTCTTAGGCCCTTTCATATAACTGTGGAGCTCAGTCAAGGAGGCCGTATAGCTAAAACTTGAGTGAGAGACTTTTGAAATGTCTCAAAATTGAACACAGTAATATAACAACAGAAAAAGTATATTTTCAGAAGGAGCTGCACAGTATGGTCACCTGTCTAAAAGTTTATAAGGATCTTCATTCCTCCATGATGATCAGAGATTCCATACGGAGCTTAATTTGGAAGTCCTCCATCTTGGACGCTATCCAATGATCCGAAGTGGCGTTCCACTTAATGGCAAGTGTCCTCTGGGTCTGTAAAAGATGTCTCAGACCCATTGTGAGAGATGCGTAGCTTTGTTGGGTAAAGGAGCCCAAACCTGGCACCAGGGGCCTCAAAACAAAGACTTGCATGGATTTCCTACTGAAAGATGACATACATTTAAATCAAGAAAGCAGTGTAAGCAAAAGAAAAAATCCAGATGTATGAAACTGTTCGTACGCAGGAATCCAAACACGTTTCTTTTATTCATACCAATCTGCTTGAAATTGAACGGACGTGAGGAAATACCGGACTCCTCCCTTGACACGCCTCCATTTTAAAATGCAATTAGATGCAAATAGGTATGCAAATAGATATATACAAGAGCTGCACCTTTGATTCTTCTGTATCCACGATCATAAATAATGGATTTAATAGAATTTCACTGACTGTGAGTTGGAGGCGCTCCTGAATGAGGTAGAGGCACGTAAAAATGTTTTGTTTGGCACGCTGTCCTCCGGCATTAGCACCGAATACAGGAAATTCAGTAGTCTGCTCACAGCCATATAAATTAGTTTGTTTCCTTAATTCAGACAGGGAGGAGGAGATGTTTATTTAACTTTTACATGTTTCGACTGACATCTGCAGTCATCCTCAGAAGCATCAGCTGATCAGTGTGAAGGGTCAGCTGATCAGTGCCAGATGTCAAAGCACAAGGTTCCAGGTACGAGACTTGCTGAGACCTCTTTTAGGGACCACAATGGAAATAAGTGTGCACACTTTCTTGTGTCATCCCATTGTTTTTAAATGTATGTTGTATCTTTTATACAATGTTATTTTAAACAATGAATGAACGACTCAATCAATCAATCAATCAATTTGTGACCAGCCAGGTGGATCAGTTGGTGGAATTAAAGGAAAACAGAAGACAATATGAATCTATTTAGTGGGTAGCCAAAGTCATCTGTCAGTTGAAACAGATCATATTAGACTCCACAACTACATATTTGTCATGAATGCCCTTCGGGGCAGGGAGGTGACACCAATGCACTGAACTGTGAGTTTGGGCAATTTATTGAAAAACAAACAACCAACGTAAAGTTCAACAAGGTGCTCAAAATACAAAATAACAGCCAGGGAGAAAACTTACAAGAATAACGAGCCAGAGAAGAAGTAGGCTCTGGTGGGGATGAAGAGAGGCTTGAAGATACACTTGATGAGTCAAGGCAGCGGCAAATGGGAATAAAATAACTCCCCTTCAATAGGGTCAAAACCATATACATAAGTGGTGACAGGTGTGGGTTGACATGAGCGGGCAAAAAGGTAACAATGAATGAAGACTGGGATCAGCTTGAAGACATGAGGGAGAAGCGGCTGGACTTGACAGCTGACAGGGCGATACCCACACAGAGCACCAAACCGGAAAGGCTGCCTGACAGCTGTCAACCCAGAGAAAGAACATCAAAGGACAAATATAAGGAATAAACATCATCAACAACAGGCTAACAAATAATGCAAATTGAAATGAAACATGAGCGTAACAAAACAGAAGCCTGAAAAGAAAAATAGAAGCAGCATTAAAACTCAAAAGGCACAAAATACAACAAATATATAAATACAATTCAATTCAATTTTATTTAAACAGCGCCATTTCACAACAACAGTCGTCTCATAGCACTTTTATCTGTAGGGGAAACACCCACAATTGCAGAAAGACCCCAGCAATGAGGCGATCCCCTGTGAGCTAACACTTGGCAACGATGGAGAGGAAAAACTCCCTTTTAACAGGAAGAAACCTCCAGCAAAACCAGGCTCAGGGAGGGGCAGTAATCTGCTGCGACTGGCTGGGGGGTGAGGGGATAGAGAAGAAGAATTCAATTCATTTCAATTCAACTTTATTTATATAGCACCATTTCACAACAACAGTCATCTCATAGCACTATCAACTGTAGGGGGAACCCCCACAGTTGCAGAAAGACCCCAGCAATCAGGCGATCCCCTGTGAGCAAGCACTTGGCGAAGGTGGAGAGGAAAAACTCCCTTTTAACAGGAAGAAACCTCCAGCAGAACCAGGCTCAGGGAGGGGCAGTCATCTGCTGCGACTGGCTGGGGGGTGAGGGGACAGAGAAGATGAAAAGAACAGACATGTAGAGAGCAAACAGCACGATGGGGACTCAATCTATGGGAGAGAACAATCAAATGTTAATGACCAGCAAAAAAAAAAATATTTCATTGAGAGTGAAGAAAGGAGTGAGGCCCAGTGCATTATTGGAGGTCCCCCGACTGACTAAACCTATTAGCAGCATAACTAAGGGAGGGTTCAGAAACACATGATCCCTCCCTAATTGTAGGCTATATCAAAAAGGTAGCCCTGTTCTTAAAAACAGAGATCGAGTCTGACTCCCGAATCCAGATTGGCAGCTGGTTCCACAGGAGAGGAGCTTGATAACTGAAGGCTCTGCCTCCCATTGTACTTTTGGAGATTCTAGGTATTACAAGTAATCCTGCATTTTGGGAGCGTAGTGCTCTGTTAGGATAATACGGTAGTATCAGATCTTTTAAATAAAAAGGAGCCTGATTGTTTAGAGCTTTGTAAGTAAGAAGAAGGATTTTAAACTTAATTCTAAACTCTATGGGAAGCCAATGAAGGGAGGCCAGAACCGGAGAGATATGGCCTCTCTTTCTAGTACCTGTTAAAACTCTTGCTGCAGCATTTTGGATCAGCTGAAGACTTTTTAAAGATGTTTTAGGACAGCCTGATAATAAAGAATTACAATAATCTAATCTCGAGCTAACAAAAGCGTGGATCAGTTTTTCAGCATCACTCTGAGACAAGATGCTCCTAATCTTGGCAATATTACGCAAATGATAGAAGGCAGTCTTAGAAACAAATTTAATATGTGAATTGAAGGACAGATCTTGATCAAAAATAATTCCAAGGTTCCTCACAGAGCTATTAAGAGAAAGAGTAACCACATCCAAACTGAACGTTTGATTTGGAAAGGTATTTCTAAGGTTTTTTGGACCAACAAGAATGACTTCAGTCTTATCTGAATTTAATTGCAGGAAATTACAAGTCATCCAAGCTTTGATTTCCTTAAGACAGGCTTCTAACTTGGCTAATTGATTACTATCATCTGGCTTCATTGACAGGTATAATTGTGTGTCATCTGCATAACAATGAAAATGTATACAGTGCTTTCTAATAATGTTGCCTAACGGAAGCATATATAAACTAAAAAGAGTAGGGCCTAGCACAGATCCCTGTGGAACTCCATGACTAAGCTTTGAGTTGAAAGAAAACTCATTATTTACATGAACAAACTGGAACCTATCAGATAAATAAGATCTAAACTACTGCAAAGAAGTTCCATTAAGTCCAACATAGTGTTCTAATCTATCAAGTAGAATATTATGATCGATAGTATCAAAAGCTGCACTAAGGTCTAAAAGGACAAGTACAGAAACCAGTCCATTATCAGATGCGATGAGGAGGTCGTTAGTGACCTTCACTAAGGCTGTTCCAGTACTATGATGGATTCTAAACCCAGATTGAAACTCTTCGAGTAAACCATTTCCCTGCAGGTGGTCAAATAATTGCATAGCAACAACTCTTTCTAAGATTTTTGAAATGAAAGGGAGATTAGAGATTGGTCTATAGTTAGCTAAAACTCCTCGATCTAGCGTTGGCTTTTTGAGTAAGGGTTTAATTACAGCCATTTTAAAAGCCTGCGGTACATGGCTTAAAGTTAATGAAGAATTGATTATATGAAGAATAAAGCTACCAATAAGTGGGAAGACTTCTTTAAATAACCTGGTAGGAATAGGGTCTAAAAGACAAGTTGAAGGTTTGGAAATTTTATTATTGAAAAAGTTCATAAAGTCCTGACTAGTAAGCTCTAAGGGAATGCTAGGATTGACAGAGTCCTGACTCTTTGTCAACCTGGCTACAGTGCTGAAAAGAAACCTGGGATTATTCTTGTTCTCTTCTATTAATGCAGAATAATAACTCGTTCTAGCTTTTCTAAGAGATTTTTTATAAATTAAAAGATGATTTCTCCAAGCTAAATAGATTTCATCTAAATTAGTGGAGCACCATTTTCTTTCTAATTGACGAGTCTTCTGTTTTAAGCTATGAGTTTCTGTGTTGAACCAAAGAGTAAGAAATCTCTGATTAGACTTTTTCTTTTTTAAGGGGGCCACCAAGTCTAGAGTCTGATGCAGAGAAGCTGTAACACTATCCACCATATTATCAATTACAGAAGGAGCAAGCTGTCTATAGCTTATTTCCGTTGTGTTGACTCATGGCATAGAGGAAACAATCTGCATAAATTTGGTAACAGCATCATCTGAGAGGCATCTACTGTAATAATATTTTTCATTAGGAGCCAAATAGTCAGAAATAGTAAAATCAAAGGTTAACAGACAATGGTCTGACAGTACAGGGTTATGAGGAGACACTACAAGATTTTCTATTTCTATGCCATATGTCAGAACAAGGTCCAATGTATGGTGGAGGTAATGAGTAGAATTTCCTACTTTCTGAGAAAACCCAATCAAGTCTAATATTTGTCACAGCTCACTCTCGCCCATCTCCAGCTCCAGCTGTGAACACACCTGCGTCTCATCAAGCCCGGGCTATTCAGCCCACTCTGCCCTGCGCTTCAGCCTGGAGTCGTCTGCTCATCTGAGATTGTGCTTCCCACACTCGCCTTCTCCTCGACGCTCCTAAGACCCTCAACCATCGCTTCCCACGTAAGCCATCATCCTATCACTCACCTTTTCTCCAGTCCTTCTCCCCTGTGCACAGGTGGATTCCTTGGCAGCGGAACCTCTCCTCATCAGCGTCTCTCTCTCACCCGCTGCGCCGAGCGCGCATTGGAGCGCTGTCCTCCAGGCAGGAGACCTGCGGCTCACCACCGGAAACATCTGCAAGTAAGCCACAGTCCGAGTATTAATTCACCGGGCTTGGCTCGGCGACTAATCTCTCCTCTGCTCTGCCCTAGGGTTGTCTGGCCATACGGTGCGCTGCTCTGCCCTCGGTGCATCCTGTCCTCCAGCAGCACATCAACTCCCGCACTCACACATCCACACTCACTCACTATTTAATACACCTTTGTTGCAATTGACTCGAGCCTGTGTGCGTGTTCCCTGGGTCTAAACTCATGTCAATATTGAATTAAATGCCACATTAAGGCAGTCACTATCTGCATCCACATGTATATTAAAGTCCCCTACTATAATTATTCTATCAGATTTCAGCACAAAATCAGCTAAGAAATCAGCAAATTTGAATAAAAATTCTGAGTAGGTTGATGGAGGACGATAAACTATGGCAAATAAAATTGGGTTTAACCTAAAATTGCTAAAGTGCCCAATACTGAGGACCAGGCCCTCAAAGGAATTATAACATGTTTTTTGCTTTACATTAACTAGTAATTTGGAATGGAAAATTGTTGCTACTCCTCCTCCACGCCCAGAACTTCTGGGATTTTGACAGTTTAAATAACCAGAGGGAGTTGATTCATTTAAACCAACATAATCCTCTTGCCCTAACCAAGTCTCTGTAAGGGATATTAAGTCAATCTGATGATCAATTAACAGATCATGAACTAACAGAGACTTGGGAGTTAGAGACCTAATATTTAATAAACCACATTTAATTTTTAAATTATGAGGAGGAACAGAGGCCAAATCATTCAATTTAGAGGCTTTATGTTTAATTTGAGTTTTACCAATATTTTGCTTAATCACTTTGGGATGCTTATATATTATATTTTTATTTACTTTGGAGGGAGCAGACAGTGATTCTCTGATGGGGAAGACAGGGGCTAAGTTGAGGGGTGGCGGATGAAGAGGAACTGCAGAGAGACGTGTAAGACTGCGACTCTGCTTCCTGGTCCCAACTCTGAGTAGTCAAGGTTTTGGAAATTTGGATAAAAAAAGATGCCAGATTGTTAGATAAATGAGAAGCGCCATCCAAAGTGGGATGAATGCTGTCTCGTCTCATAAGACCAGGTTTTCCCCAAAATGACCTCCAAATGTCAATGTAGCCCACGTCATTTGCAGGACACCGCACAGACAGCCAGTGGTTCAAGGATGACGAGCGGCTAAACATGTCATCACCGGTCAGATTGGGGAGGGGCCCAGAGAATACTACAGTGGCAGACATCGTTTTTGCAAAGTCACACACCGATTCTACATTAAGTTTTGTGACTTCCGACTGCCGGAGATGGATGTCATTAATGCCAGCGTGAATAACAATTGTGGAGTATTTACAGTTACTTTTAGCCAGCATTTTCAAATTTGACTCGATGTCGCCTGCTCTGGCCCCAGGAATGCATTTGACTATGGCCGCTGGAGTCTCTAGGTTCACGTTTCTGACTACAGAGTCACCAATGATCAGAGTTTTTTCCTCACCAGGTGTGTCGCTGAGCGGGGAAAAACGATTAGAAACATGAATAGGTTGGTGGTGTACTGGGGCTTTGCGACTAGGCTTCCTTCTCACCGTCACCCACCCAGTCTCCTCGCTGCTGAGGAGAGCTGGGGGACCGCTAACGGGGTCAGCTATGCTAGCTAGCTCCGCTGCAGCTAAGGAGCGTCCGTCAAGAGTAACTGGCGCAGACGGTGTTTCAATGCAGCGGAGCCGGGATTCCAAATCAGACAACCTCGCCTCGAGCGCCTCAAAAAGACAACATTTATTACATTTACCGTTATCACTAAAAGAGGCAGAGGTGTAGCTAAACATCTGACAGAGAGAGCACACCAGAGGAGGAGAGGAAGGAGAGCTAGTAGCCATCGCTAATGGCTAACCCAAAAGCTCAGGAGAGTGAGGAGAGCAAACCACACAGACAGACAGCAAAACAGGAAGTGATGATATGTTACCACAGGAAGTGATGAAAAGAAGTGAAGAAAAGAACAGACATGTAGAGTCCCACGACGGGGACTCATTCTATGGGAGAGAATGAACAGATGTTAATGACCAGCAAAAATATTTCATTGAGAGTGAAGAAAGGAGTGAAGCCCAGTGCATTGTTGGAGGTCCCCCGGCTGTTTAAACCAATGAGCAGCATACCTAAGGTAGGCTTCAGGAGCACATGATCCCTCCATAATTATAGGCTATATCAAAAAGGAAGGTTTTAACCCTTTCCTTTTTTATAAATTAGAAGATGATTTCTCCAAGCTAAATAGATTTCATCTAATTTAGTGGAGTGCCATTTTCTTTCAAATTGACAAGTCTTTTGTTTTAAGCCACGAGTTTCTGTGTTGAACCAAGGAGTTTGAAAACTCTGATTAGACTTTTTCTTTTTTAAAGGGGCCACCATGTCTAGAGTCTGATGCAGAGAAGCGGTCACACTATCTACCATGCTATCAATTACAGAAGGAGCAAGCTCCCCACAGCTTATTTCCATTGTGTTGACACATGGCATAGAGGAAACAACCTGCATAAATTTGGTAACAGCATCATCTGAGAGGAATCTACTGTAGTAATATTTTTCTTTAGGAGCCAAATAGTCAGAAATAGTTAAAATGAAAGGTTAACAGACAATGCTCTGACAGTACAGAGTTATGAGGAGACACTATCAGATTTCCTATTTCTATGCCATATGTCAGAACAAGGTCCGATGTGTGGTGGAGATAATGGGTAGAATTTCCTACTTTCTGAGAACATCCCATCAAGTCTTAAATTGAATTAAATGTCATATTAAGGCAATCACTATCTACATCCACATGTATATTAAAGTCCCCTACTATAATTATTTTTTTCTGATTTCAGCACTAACTGCTAAGAATTTGGCAAATCCAGATAAAAACTCTGAGTAGGCTGAGGAAGGACGACCACCTATGGCGAATAAAGTTGGGTTAAACCTAAAATTGCTAACATGCCCAATACTGAGGACCCGGCCTTCAAAGGAATTATAACATGTTTTTTGATTTTCATAAACTAGTAATTTGGAATGGAAAATTGTTGCTACTCCTCCTCTACGACCAGAATTTCTGTGATTTTGACAGTTTAAATAACCAGAGGGAGTTGATTCATTTAAACCAACATAATCATCTTGCCCTAACCAAGTTTTTTTTAAGGGATATTAAAATCAATCTGATGATCAATTAACAGATCATGGACTAGCAGAGACTTGGGAGTTAGAGACCTAATATTTAACAAACTGCACTTAATTTTTAACTTATGAGGAGCAACAGAGGCCAAGTCATTAAATTTAGAGGCTTTATGTTTAATTTGAGTTTTACCAACTTTTTGTTTAATCACTTTTGGATGCTTATACAGACGTGGGCAAAATTGTTGGTACCCCTCTGTTAATGAAAGAAAAACCCACAATGGTCACAGAAATAACTTGAATCTGACAAAAGTGGTAATATATAAAAATTCTCTGAAAATTAACCAATGAAAATCAGACAATGCTTTTGAATTATGGTTCAACAGAATTATTTTAAAAAACAAACTCATGAAACAGGCCTGGACAAAAATGATGGTACCCCTAGAAAAGATTGAAAATTATGTGACCATAGGGACATGTTCAACCAAGATGTGTCCTCTAATTAATATCACAGGTTTCTACAAACTTGTAATCAGTCAGTTGGCCTATTTAAAGGGTGACAAGTAGTCACTGTGCTGCTTGGTGACATGGTGGGTACCACATTAAACATGAACCAGAGGAAGCAAAGGAGAGAGTTGTCTCAGGAGATTAGAAAGAAAATTATAGACAAGCATGTTAAAGGTAAAGGCTATAAGACCATCTCCAAGCAGCTTGATGTTCCTGTGACTACAGTTGCACATATTATTCAGAAATTTAAGATCCATGGGACTGTAGCCAACCTCCCTGGACATGGCCGCAGGAGGAGACGGATAATACGAATGGTAACAAAAGAGCCCAGAACAACCTCTAAACACATTCATGGTGAACTCCAAGGTCAAGGTACATCAGTGCCAGATCGCACCATCCATCATTGTTTGAGCCAAAGTGGACTTCATGGGAGACGACCAAGGAGGACACCACTGTTGAAAACAAATCATAAAAAAGCCAGACTGGAATTTGCCAAACTGCATGTTGACAAGCCACAAAGCTTCTGGGAGAATGTCCTATGGACAGATGAGACAAAACTGGAACTTTTTGGCAAGGCACATCAGCTCTATGTTCACAGACGCAAAAATGAATGAAGCATACCAAGAAAAGAACACTGTCCGTACTGTGAAACATGGAGGAGGTTCTGTTATGTTCTGGGGCTGCTTTGCTGCATCTGGCATAGGGTGTCTTGAATCTGTGCACGGTACAATGAAATCTCAAGACTATCAAGGTATTCTAGAGAGAAATGTGCTGCCCAGTGTCAGACAGCTTGGTCTCAGTCGCAGGTCATGGGTCTTGCAACAGGAAAATGACCCAAAACACACAGCTAAAAACACCCAAGAATGGCTAACAGCGAAACATTGGACTATTCTAAAGTGGCCTTCTATGAGCCCTGATCTAAATCCTATTGAACATGTGTGGAAGGAGCTGAAACATGCCATCTAGAGAAGGCACCCTTCAAACGTGAGACAACTGGAGCAGTTTGCTCATGAAGAGTGGGCCAAAATACCTGCTGAGAGGTACAGAAGTCTCATTGACAGTTACAGAAGTCGTTTGATTGCAGTGATTGCCTCAAAAGGTTGTGCAACAAAATATTAAGTTAAGGGTACCATCCTTTTTGTCCAGGCCTGTTTCATGAGTTAGTTTTTTAAAATAATTCTGATGAACCCCAATTCAAAAACACTGTCTGATTTTCATTGGTTAATTTTCATAGAATTTTTATTTATTACCACTTTTGTCAGATTCAAGTTATTTCTGTGACCATTGTGGGTTTTTCTTTCATTAACAGAGGGGTACCAACAATTTTGTCCACGTCTGTATATTATATTTTTATTTACTTTGGAGGGACCAGACAATGATTCTCTGATGGGGAAGACATGAGCTAAGTTGAGGGGTGGTGGATGAAGAGGAGCTGCAGAGAGGTGTGTAAGACTGCAACTCTGCTTCCTAGTCCCAACTCTGAGTTTTCAAAGTTTTGGAAATTTGGATAAAAATGATGCCAGATTGTCAGATAAAGGAGACACACCATCCAAAGTGGGATGGACGCCGTCTCGTCTAATAAGACCAGGTTTTCCCAAAAATGAATTCCAATTGTCTATGTTGCCCACATCATTTGCAGGACGCCACACAGACAGCCAGCGGTTGAAGGATGACAAGCGACTAACAAATCATCACTGGTCAGATTGGGCAGGGGCCCAGAGAATCCTACAGGGGAAAAGAAAAAAAAAAACACTTCAAGAAAAAAGCCACTACAAGGAAAAAGCCACGACAAGGAAAAAGCCATTACTACAAGGGAAAAGCCACTTCAAGAAAAAAGCCACTACAAGGAAAAAGCCATGAGACTGAGCCTGGCAGAACTTCCAGAGCTCAGCTCATGACAGAGCCCCCCCCCCCCCAAGGGGTGGGGCCCAGGCACCCCAGGCACCCCAGGGTAACACCAAAAGAAAAAGAAAGAGCCTGCCCCCCCCCACCCCGAACAGGGCCACAACAATAATCCACCAAGGGTGGGTGGTGGTGGGGACAGACTGTTAGGGAACGAAACAAAACCTCGCTCAGGACCCACACCAGTCAAAATCAGAGGCTCAGGCCCCCCTGACCAAAGAGCTGGAAAGTTCAGGTGGGCAACCAAAGTCCCAGACCTAGCGGACAGCGAGGTGGAATGAGTCAGGAGGCATGCTGGAGAGCATGGGCCACCCAACCCAAAGGCCCAGTCCGTCAGGCGGTCGACCAGAGTTCTTGAGCCACATGAACAGCCAGGGCAGTCCAGGAGGCAGCTGCCCAGCAGGAAGAAACAATGGTGGGCAGGACAGAGGAGTCAGAGAAACCACGGCAGCATCTGGCGCAGGAGGGGAGACAACGACGACATCTGGTACAGGAGAGAGAACCACAACGGCGTCTGGTACAGGAAGAGAGGGGACCGCAATGGTCTCTGGCAA
This sequence comes from Pholidichthys leucotaenia, assembly GCA_020510985.1. Taxonomy (NCBI): domain Eukaryota; kingdom Metazoa; phylum Chordata; class Actinopteri; order Cichliformes; family Pholidichthyidae; genus Pholidichthys; species Pholidichthys leucotaenia. The sequence goes on along the minus strand of CM035843.1, from coordinate 231,811,685 downwards.
AGGAAGGGAAGAAATGATGCTCTTGGACAGGCCAGCAGCACCCTTGGTGGTCCTGGATGGGATCATCGTAGCACCCGTGGTGGCCCCGGACTGGGGCAAGGTTGAACCCGCAGCGGTCCCGGATGGGGACTATGTTGCACCCGTGGATGCTCTGGACTGGAGCAATGCAGCACCCACGGTGGCTCCAGGATGGAGCAACACTGCACCTGTGGTGGACCCAGACTGGGCCAAGGCTGCACCCTCAGTGGACCCGAACTGGGCAAAGGCTGCACCCTTGGTGGACTCAGACTGGGCCATAGTTGCACCCACGGTAGCCCCTGGGCTGGGGCGTAAAGCCCACAGTGGGCCCACACTGGAGCGCAACACCCAAGTTGGATTTAGGCTGGGATGCAGCACCCACGATGGTCCCCGACTGGAACAAAGCATCCACAGAGACCCAGACTGAAGAGGCGCTGCACCCACAAAGGTCCTGGGCTGGGACAGAGCATCCTTGACGACCTCAGCTGGGGGAGCTGGACCCACGGCAATCTCGGGTGGCGCACCTGGACTCACGGAGACATCTGGCTGGTCTAGGAATACCTCAGCGACCCTGGGAGAAAGCTCAGCAAAAACAAGCGGAGAAGCAAGGTCAGGGTCACCGGCAGCAGCAGCAGCGGAGCCCAGTGAGATGAGCTCAGGTGCAGCTGACGGCTGCATCCCGGCTCTTGTCACCAAGAGCCAGACAAGATTTCTCCAAAACAGATACAAGAAAAACGAAGGAGAGCACTTGCCTGAGCTCGAGTTCCACCGCCGTCCAGGACTCTGTCAATCAAGGTGATAATGTTTCGGGTGTGGTCTTTCAGAGGTCCAGCTCCAACTCTGCTGCAGTGACCCCTGCAGTAGGCATGGTGGTTGTGCAGTCCTGGTTTCCTCCAGCGAGGTAACCCACGCAGGTGGTTCATCCGCCGTGGATTCTGGAGGTGGTTTTCCTGCTGACGCTGGATCCTGAGTCGCTGAAGCCAGGGGACGCTCTTTCGTCGGTGCAGGCTTCAGGTCGGAGGCAGCACTCTCCCTCTCTCTGGTCCACGGCTGTGGGACTGGGACTTGGTCCTCCAGACCCATAGGTTCCTCCATCACCCAGTGACTCAACCCTGGGACTGGCGGACACTCGGGGAAAATAGGAGGAGACACGGAGAGAGCAGGTAAAAGGTGTGTAGCTGCAGCAGATGGTGAGGACTCAGAGGACTGCATGGTCTGAGCCTCACCACCAGGAATCAGATAAGGTAATTCATGTTTGAATGATTGAGAATGAAAAAACACTTGCCTATGTTCCCGGAGCGTGATGTTTTTTGCTGCAGCTGGTGTGAAATCCGCCATCTCCATGGTTGCAGCTGTCATGGGCCCCTCAGAGGACCATAGAGGAGCTACCCCTGCAGACATGATGTGGGCGGAACCGAGAAGGTAAACAAACAACCAACGTAAAGTTCAACAAGGTGCTCAAAATACAAAATAACAACAAGGGAGAAAACTTACAAGAATAACGTGCCACAGGAGAAGTAGGCTCTGGTGGAGATGAAGAAAGGCTTGAAGATACATTTGATGAGTCAAGACAGTGGCAAATGGGAATAAAATAACTCCCCTTAAATAGGGTCAAAATCAAATACATAAGTGGTGACAGGTGTGGGTTGACATGAGTGGGCAAAAAGGTAACAATGAATGAAGATTGGGATCAGCTTGAAGAGATGAGGGAGGAGCGGCTGGACTTGACAGCTGACAGGGCGATGCCCACACAGAGCACCAAACTGGAAAAGCAGCCTGACAGCTGTCAACCCAGAGAAGGAACACCAAAGGACAAATATAAGGAATAAACATTATCAAAAACAGACTAATAAATTATACAAATTGAAATGAAACATGAGCATAACAAAACAGAAGCCTAAACAGAAAAATAGAAAGCAGTATTAAAAAAGGCACAAAATAAAAAAATTAAAAAAAAATACATATAAATACAAGGAAAAAGCCACAAAACTGAGCCTGGCAGAACTTCTAGACTTCAGCTTGTGACAATATATGTCCAAAATGCAAATCTCATCCTTTATAATTATATACAACTTACATGGATTACACACACACTATTGTAAATGAATGTAGCGTGCCAGGGAAAGGGTGAGACTGTTACATTTCAAACTTTACGCATATGTTTATTGACATAACTACTGTACACACAGAGGCAGTTGGGGGCTTGGTAGAATGCTTGAAACCGTAGTTAAATCAGCAAAAAAGAGTCACTTACTCACATCACTGACTTGTAATGAAGCCTTGAAGACAGGGTGATATTTGAAGGCACACAGGCACATTGCGCATGAGGTGTGTTATGATTAGGACACTTACATGAATTTACTCACCAAGAAGCCACCCATCCACACGGTGCCAGTTTGTAGTTTGTTCCCAACAATGCTGTTCATCAGACTCATTAAGAAAACCATCTCTCACTGCAAATTGCACTTTGATGTTGGCCTGTTCAACTGCATTGTATGGGAACATGATGTACCTGGGTGACAGCCGGATAATGCCATCCCACACAGCTGGCATAGTTCGGCTCAGCGTTGACTGTGAAATTCACGATTGGTCTGCCAGCTCCCTCTGGCATGCCCCTGTTTCCAGAAACCCCAGAGTTGTCAGCACCTGCACTGGGAGGGGCAACGCAATGTCGTGCTCCAAGAGCGACCATAGCTCTGAGCACAGTTCCACAAAGACTGCCCGTGGAAACCTAAACTGGCTGACAAGCCAGTCATCATCCGGAGCAAGAAAATCTTCTCTGTCTCTAAATCACCTTTCTCTTCTCACTGTGTGATTTGCACTGTCTTCTAATAATGCTAATGCCATTGTTGTTAGAGGCATTTTCTGCACTTCTTTGCACTTGCTTTTATATCTACTCATCTAACTGCGCACACTTGGATGTTTGCTCATCATGTGTCTCTGGTGTGTATAATAATTTTCACGTCGTTGTCAGTCTCCCAACATCACCTCAAAGTGTCACCAGTGGACCAATAACAGTAGAAATGTACGTACGACAGCCATGAAGTTGGTGTGGGGCTGCACATATTTCCATGGTCATTTCATTCTTGATACATGTGAAATTTTCCGTGGAAAAGGACGTATGCCATGTTTTTGTGCATTAGTACCCTTTGTACATGAGGCCCCTGGTTTGTTGCGTAGCATCCTTCTAGCTGGTGTAAACACTGCTCGTCGTCTGACCACTTCAGCTGGGAGATCTCTGAAGATCTGAATCCGCTGGCCTTGAAATTGTAGGTCTCTCATGGACAGGGCTTTCTTCATGATGTCTTCATAAAAATGGCAGCAATGTATCCGTGCAATCAGGTGTCAAGGTGGCTCATTATCACCCGGCCTTCTCCATAAGGTTCTGTGGGCTCTGTGGGCTCTGTCTATTATCAGGGCTTCATGTAGATTTAGCACTTCTTTTAACACCTGAGCTATAAAATCTCTCGTTGTGTGACCATTTCCTTTGCCTTCTGTAATTGCAGCTACTGTCAGATTTTGCCGTTTCGACCACCCTTCCAGATTTAGGCTTTTTTCAGAGAGGGTTTCTACTTGCCCTGTGAGCTTTTTAACTTTGTTCTCCAGCTTTTGTAGCTCATCTGAGTTGCCGCTAGCTGCTTCAGCTAGCTCCTTCAGAGTTCAGCTTTGCGTGTCTGCCTGGGCTTTTAGTGTGGTTATCGCTATATCATTTTCAGCTTTAAGCTTCGCTATCCCCCTCCCCCCGAATGTTACAGCAACTTCTGAAATCTTGGCCTTGATTATATTACAAATTTCCAACTTGAAATCCACTAGCTCTGGATGTAGAGTTCTTATGGTTGAGAATACATCGCTGGTGTCCACCCCTGCAGCTCCTCCGCTGACTCTATCACTTTTAGTTGAGCCCGGGGCTTCTCCTAAACCTTGCTGGATGTCATTGTTTAAGTCCTTTACTTAAGTCCTTTACTTGTTTAACCCCTTGCACTCCGGTCAATTTCCCTAAAAACGCCAAAAAATAATGTGCCCAAAGTAAATCGAAAGCTGATCTTCAACCCTTTGCAGCATCTTCATGGGGTTGGTCTCATTTAAAAGAAAACACTTTGAATTTTTTGGCAAAACAGTCATAATCTCTCTAAGTGCTCCGGCCACTGAGTTACAGTCATCTAAACATACTGAACTTGAAGAAAATAAATTTGGCCTGGGTGTTTTTTTGGATACAAATGCTTGCAAATAACACACAGCTTCAGATCCCGGCTGGAAAATGCAACAGAAATGTAGAACCAAGTGTTATCCAGCTGAGGTCAAAATTTTGTAACAATATCACAAAAAATGAATATATTACACAGCTTTTTCCTCAGGTAGTTCCCAGGCGTTTTTGAACTGTGCCAAATTGTACCAAATGACACAGTTTGGAAAAATGTCTGTAAATTTTGAATGATTCAATATAGAAGCTTCATCTTGAGCTCTAATGAAAGGTGACACTCAGGGCTGTGTGTGTGTGTGGGGGGGGGGTTGTCCCCCCCCCCTTGCTACAGAGGACGGACATCGGCCATCACTACATGACGGAATAGACTCATGTGGCGACCGCGGCGCAGTCACTGCGGCTCCCCCCCCCCTCGCTACAGAAGCGTAGCGGGGGGGCGGGCATTCACGGTCCGGATGCGGCGAATGAACCGTGTACCGCGGTGCACAGACTTCGGACTTCGTGCGCCGCACAGTTGTAATTTACCAATTGATCAAAAGTCATTTGTTGATTACAATTTTCAGAGATAAAGAATAATTTAGCTTATAACACTTACCTCTTCACAGCAGCGTCCTGGCGAACTTCTCTTCCTCATTGTCAGACGAACGCGACACTGGTCCGCTCATGGTTCCCGGTCAAAACATAATTCCATTATTGCGATTTTGCGCTTCCATGATTGCGGTTTTGGCGAATGATTTACGACCTTTGTCGTCGGCCTCTGTCGGTCTATGATGACCATGGAAGAGAATCCTAAACGTCTATTCTGCTGGAATAAGTGCAGGTCGCACTTGTGGGTGGTCTCCGTGCTGCTAGGTCTGTAGCAGGTTCTTCCTGCGGGTCCTTTTTTCATCTGCAGCAGTCAGTCTCTCTTCACCCAGCCTTACAGAAAACAGCTTGTGAACTTCTGTGCTTCAATTGGCTGGCTGCATTCACAGCGTTGGTAGGCGGGTCCTTCTTGCTAGGTTTTCAGTCATTGGTTCTTCAAGGTTTCAGAAACCCAATTCAGAATCAGAATCAGAATCAGAATCAGGTTTATTGCCATTGTTCATGTAGTACACAAACTAGGAATTTGTCTCGGTACAGTGCTGCAACATTAAACATGATAAGATAAGAGAAATAAACTATACATGTAATAAAGTGTAGGATAAGATTAAGTGATACTGGTCAACAGTTAAAATATATATTAGCCAGCAGCAGATACTGTGGAGAACTATATAGTGCAGTCGGTAATGCAGGAAGAAAACAGTGATGATTAACATGAGTCTGGTTGAGCTGCTGTACATGGTGCACGAGAGTCACTTAGTGTTCAGCAGTCTAATGGCAGAGGGGAAGAAGCTGTTCATGTGACGGGAGGTTTTAGTCTGGATGGACCGAAGTCTTCTACCAGAGGGGAGGGGGGCAAACAGTACGTGACCAGGGTGTGAGGGATCGGCTATGATCCGGCCAGCACACCTCCGGGTCCTGGAGATGTACAGATCCTGGAGAGATGGGAGCTTGCAATTCAAGGCTCTTATTAGTTGAATGAGAGGTCAATCATATCTGATCTGTTCGTGGCTGTGTCTGTAGTGGAAGAACTTTTTTTTTTTTCAGTGCGCGCTTGGACGCAGCGCCCTTGTGTGTCCTAGAGCGCACAAGGGCGCTCTCGTGCACCCTCGTGTGCTCTGGGACACAGAGACGTGCCCGTCCGCAGTACACCGGAGTGCAAGAGGTTAAGTCCTTCCCTCAATTCATGTTCTCCTGGTGTCTCCAGCTTTCTTTTCAGAGAATCAAAATGAAGTTTTATCTAGGCATAGACCGGAGCTAATGAAGAGTGCGTCCTACCTGCTCACCGTTCAACAGCACTCTCCAGTCTCTTCTTTTTTTTATCAGCTGATTAAAATTACATTTCTTTTGCAATCATTTGTATGTTGTGGTGGAAGAACGGGAGGTCTTACTCCCACCCAGTGGCTTGGGAATGGGGTAAGGGGGTGAGAAATGGAAATATGGGAGGAGAAAAGAGAAGATGCAAAGGTAGGCGCCAGAGCGCCAGGGGGGAGAATACTATGTGAAGATGTGCCTTCATGCCTAGGATGCCAGGTGTGAATGTATTGTGTTGTGATGTGCTCTGTTGTAATGTATGTACTCCTGGTGCCAGGGAAGGGGGTGTAAGCTGTATAAAAGGTTTACTTTGGCACCCGGAGTTCAGTCTGACTTGATGATAGAGGAATAAAGTCTGTGTCTGCAATGCTCATGTCTCGTCTTGTCAATCCTCTACACTGATGACTCTGAGACATGAAAATGGAAGGCGGACTGAGCACCTCCGTGGAAACATCCACGCTAGGGTTTCCCCCTGCTGCATTTGCCGTAGCAGTAAAACTCACAGACCCGGCTGCCTGGTTCATTCACGTGGAAGGACAATCTGAGCCGACTGCCAGAACAGCTGACATCTTGGCTTTGGCAGTTGCCACAGTGCCAAGGTGTGTAGACTGATGATATAGAGTGAAGTGATGATTTAGAGTGAAGTACGAGGAGACAAAGAAGAGTGATGTCTGAAGAAAGAGTTGAGGTTTGATTGGACACAGCAATGATGATAGAAGGACTACAGCTCCTGACTAGAGAGAGTGATGATATAGAGTGAAGTATGTGGCGGTAATGCACCTGTAAGCTAGTTGCCAACCACCAATCAAATCTAAAAGAAGAAGAAGCTCAGTTCGCCCACCACAAAGTCTCCACTGATGACACGAAGTACCATTATGTGGTGGCTTTGCTGGACCCACACTCCACTCAGCACGCCATGAGCCTGCTCTGAGCCCCCTAGCCCAGGGAAAGTACAACGCTCTCAAGCAGCTGCTGTGTGGCGCTACACCTTCTCCACCAGATAGAGAGCAGAGAAGCTCATCTCCCACCCAGACTTAAGGGACAGATTGGCTGTGGAGCTTACGGAGAGTATGCTGACTTTGCTGGGCGAAGATGACAGATCTTTCCTCGTCACTCATCTCTTCATGAAGACACTGCCGGTTTCGGCATGGACGATTTTGGCCAACTCACCCCTGCTGGCTGCCAGGGACTACCGCTTGCTGGCAGAGGAAGCGGACCGCATTATCCTAGCAAGCAGGAGTTTCAGAGTCCAGGCGGTGAGACCGGGATCTTTGGCGGCTGAGGAGCTGAAGGTAGTAGCCGGGAAAGCCACTCGAGGATGCCAGAATGGAATGGCATGTTTTTACCATCAACGTTTTGGCTCCGACGCTCGGCACTGTCTCCCGCCAAGCCGCTTCAAGATCCCAGAAAAACGGGCCAGCCAACGGGCCAGCCAATGGTCAGTAGTAGCTATGACCACTAGCATCAAGGAGAAGCTGCTTTTCATAGAAGACACACATTCCGGGAGATGGATTTTGGTGGACTCTAGCTCCCAGAAGAGTCTCATTTTGCCAGTCAGAGCTGATAGGCTGGTGGAAGGCTGCAGCCCAATACTAATGGCCACCAACGGATCCCCGATCAAGACTTTTGGAGAATGACTGTGTGTTTGCATGGACAAAACTACAAGTGGGACTTCGTGGTAGCTGCTTGTTCAGTTCCTATCTTAGGTGCTGGTTTTCTGTGCGCTTATGGTCTCCTTGTCGATGTTGCTAACAGACGTTTAGTGGATGTTGTGTCTTTTACCTCACTGCCTTGTATGGCTCGGGGAGCTGGGCCACCAACACATGCAATATTTTTAGCCTTGAGGGAAATGAATCAGCGTTTGCTTTCTGAGTTTCCTGCGCTCATGGTGCTCACCTTTTCCACTACTGTGACCAAGCATGGGGTCAAGTATTTTATCACTACTAGGGGCCCGCTGGTTTTTGTGCATCTGCGTTGTCTGGATGCGGCTAGCCATCACGTGGGAAGAGTTTGCTAACTTGGAACGTCTAAGGATCATTAGGCACTCCAATAGCCCTTGGGCGTCCCCGCTCAACATGGTGCCCAAGTCCAATAGTTTGTGGTGGCCGTGCGGTGATTTCCGTCTCCTGAACAATGTCACTGAACACGACCACTACTCCATCCCACACATCCAAGATTTCTCGGTGCACCTGGCCGGGATGCACATTTTTTATAAAGTGGATCTGGTCCACAGTTACCACCAGGTGCCGTTTTGTGCCAAGGACGTCCCAAAAACGACGATGATAACACCTTTCGGCCTCTTCGAGTTTTTATGCATGCTGTTTAGGTTAAAGGGTGCAGCCCAAACTTTTCAGAGCATGATGTACACAGTGCTCTGTGACTTGCTGTTCATTTTCATCTACTTAGATGGCATTCTGGTGGCTAGCATGTCAGAGGAGGAGCACCTTGCCCATCTGAAGCAAGTTTTCCGTTGGCTGGAAGCATACGGGCTGATAGTTAATAGAGCAAAGTGTCAGTTAGGGCTGCTGGTGATCGATTTCTTAGGCCACCACATCTATCTGGAGGGCACGGTTCCACTGACGGATAAGGTACAAGCGGTGTCAGATTTCCAGCGTCCACAGACCGTGAGGGCGCTGCAGGAATTTGGGGGGATGGTCAGTTTTTACAACCGTTTCATTCCCTGGCCAGCTCAGCTGCTGCAACCGCTATACTGTGCGCTCAAGAAAAAGAAACCTGCGGGTAGCATTGACTGGACCCCCGATCAGGTCCAGGCGTTTACAGGTGCCAAAACGGCGCTCGCTAATGCAGCTTTGCTGGCCCACTCATCCTTGTCGGCGCTCATGACAGATGCGTCTGACGTCATGGTAGGAACCGTGGTGGAGCAGTACATCTCCGGTTTGTGGCAACCTCTCATCTTTTTCAGCCATACTTTGCGCAACAATGAGCGCAAGTAAAGCACTTTTGACGGAGGGCTGTTGGCCCTCCACCTGGCCATGCGTCATTTTCAGTTCTGGGTCGAGGATTGCAAATTTCGACCACAAACCCCTAACCATTGCAATGTCCAAAGTCTTGGAACCATGGTCGGCTCAGCAGCAATGGCACCTGGCCGCAATTTCGAAGTTCACTACTGACATTCAACATGTAGCCGGTAAACTCAATGTCATGGCTGACTGACTGCCTGTCGCGTGTACTGATTTCCCCGGTCTATGTGGGTATTGATTTTTCCGCCATGGTCGCGGACCAACCAGGGGACGTTGACATTTGCTCACTCCAATCTACCAGACTAAAACTGGAGGGCAGGGTGATACAAGAGGGCTGCCCCCCCTTGCTTTGTGATGTCTCTAACGGCCTTCCCCACCTGATAGTTCCGAGCTTGTGGCGCCACCGTGTTTTCGAGTCCGTCCATTTCCTGTCACACCTGGGCGTACGGGCTTCGGGTAAGCTGGTGGGGTCCAAATTCATCTGGCCCCACTTACTTAAGGATGTGAAGGAGTGGGTGGCGGCGTGCATGGCATGCCAACGGTCTAAGGTTCAGAGGCACACCAAAGCCCCCTTCAAACCTTTCCTGATTCCAAGCAGGAGGTTCGACCACGTATACGTGGATTTGGTGGGCCCCCTTCCGCCGATGCAGGGTTTCACGCACCTTCTAACAATAGTTGATCACACCATGTGTTGGCCAGAGGCTGTTCCGCTGGCTTCCATCACATCCGCCGATGTGGCCTGCACGTTTCTGTCATCCTTAGTCGCATGTTTTGGTTCCCCATCAGACATCACCTCCGACAGGGGTCCCCAGTTCATTTCGGAACTCTGGTCCGCGATGGCTGGGGGTCAAAATTCACTGCACCACTGTGTACAAAATGCAGGCTAATGGTTTGTGCGAGAGGTTTTTCAGGTCACTTAAAGCAGCACTCAGAGCCTTGTTAACAGACCTGAATTGGGTTGACCGCCTGCCTTGGGTCCTACTGGGGTTGCGCTCCTCGCCCAAGGAGGATTTGGTAGCTTTCCCGGAAGAGCTCATTTTTTTTGTCAACCGTTGCGGATCCCAGGTGAATTTTTGCCGGAAAGTCCTGGCCCGGTACCGACTCGTCCATGCGCCTTTTCTTCCGGGGCACAGGCTGGCAGCGTTCCAGGGCCAGCGCACCATTGTTTTCCCCGCACTTTTGTTCAAAAGCATTTGGAGAGCACTGAATTTGTTTTTGTTAGACACGATGCACACAGACCGGAGTGGTGGCTCAGTTGGTAGAGCATCCGCCCCACACCCGGGAGGCAGGGGTTCAAATCCCGGCCGGGTCATACCAAAGACCATATAAAAATGGTACTTTCTGCCTTCTAGCGTGGTGCTCCGCATAATGGAACGGGGAAAGTAAAGTTATGCACAGAGCTACCAGAGGACTGACCCCCCGCTGTAGCTTTCACTATTTACAGTAGCTGTGTGGCCTAGGGTCAGAGAAACGGAGATAGGCGCCGCCCCATACACCAACATGGTGTGAAGGGAATTAACTAACTAACTAACGATGCACACAGAACCCCACTGCGTCCGCCTTACGATGGCCCATTCAGAGTTTTGGAAACGGGAGTGAAACATTTTGTGTTAGATTTTGAGGGGCATAAGGAAACCACCTGCATAGACAGGCTTAAGCCCGTTTATGTGTTGGCAGATGAGCAGGTGGTGCTGGCCCAGGCTCCCCGGCGTGGACGCCAGCCTGCAGAGTGTTTGCAGGGTTGTGTTCCCCCTTCAGAGAACTGTTTGCAGGAGACCAAATTTTTCCCCTCCACACCCTTTCCTCCCTTTGTTTCACAGAGGAACACACAGTGACCCAGAGAGCAAATTTGAATTAATTTTATTAATGGAAAAGAACACCTCCACGAAGGAAAAACGCCATTCTCCAGGTGAAAACACAGCCTGAAAAAGAGACGAGAGCAGAAGATTAGGAGGGAGACAAAACAATGGGATAATAAGACGACACTCATGTGGGAGAGAAAAGAGAACCCGGCAGAAGAACCCAGCACTTACGGCAAACCTGTGATGAAGCAGGATGGCAGGAGAAGAGCTGGGTGAGGAGTCTGACCGGGTGAAGACAGTCGCTGAAAGTGATGGTGAGATGAGGCAGGTGAGCACGTAACTACCCCGAGAGACACACCACAGAGGAGGTAGCAACCTGTAGGAGGTAAGCAGAATATTACAAGGTTTTTCCAAATAAGGGAAGAAACAAAACTTACTGCTGCAGCAGGTAGTTTATCCAATGAGCCAGCGCCCAAGCATTGAAGAGAAAATCTATTTAAGCACTGGCGAGTCAAAGGAGCAGGTGAATCCAATCATGCAGGTGAAGAAGATTGCCCTCGGAGTAGGTGAAAGTTGAGCAGAACGGGTGGGGGAAGAGCACGCTCACCAGAACATGACAGTGCTCCCCCTCCACAGGACTGTCCACCAGGAACTGAGTCTTTCTCCTACCCACCTCGGCAGGAATTCACTTCGGTTGGCTGAGCAGCTCCACTTTGCAGCCATTACGGGCAATTGCTCAAGTCCAAGGTACCAGAGGGTTAAGGCCCCTTCTGGGTGTTCCGGGGGTGAAGGGATGTTTGGTGGCACAACAGGAGGTCTTACTCCCACCCAGTGGCTTGGGGAATAGGGGAAAGGGGGTGAGAAATGGAAATGCGGGAAGAGAAAGGAGAAGATGCAAAGCTAGGTGCCAGAGTGCCAGGGGGGAGAAAACTACATGAAGATGTGCCTTCACGCCTGGGATGCCAGGTATGAATGTATTGTGCTGTGATGTGCTCCTTTGTAACATATGTACTCCTGGTGCCAGGGAAGGGAGTATAAGCTGTATAAAAGGTTTACTTTGGCACCCGGAGTTCAGTCTGACTTGATGATAGAGGAATAAAATCTGTGTCTGCAATGCTCGTGTCTCGTCTTGTCAATCCTCTGCAATGTAATATCTTTTTCTATGCTGGTAGTTGGAGCAATTTTTGTTAGCCAGCTTACAGCAGGTTGTAAAACTAACTGGCAGTTTATGACTCATGTTTAAACTGTTTGACGCAGGGGGTCTGTGGGTCCTACTGGGTGCTTTGTTGTTAGTGGTTAAAATCATGCCCTGTCATTGACTGTTGGGATTGAGGTCATAGTCGCCATAGTTGTAGTCTTTTTAGTGTTCCTACCAAGAACAGAGCTGTCCCACTCAGGCTATGGGAGAGTGACATTCACTTGGTCAAACGTCGATGTGCCATCAAAATAATATTTGAAACATTTTACGATGAAAATTTGACATAATGTTGCTTTACAAATACCATGGTCAAAATAAACAAAGCTGCTCTTTTTTATTAACTGTATATTCAAAACTTTGTCCTCAAATTTTATGACTTCACAGTCATTATTTTGCATTTTAGCTTAACAGAAATGAAAAGAGGAAAACCAATAATTGATGATTCATGAGAAAAAAGGACAGAAATGAACATAAAAAATGTCTCTAAGTTGCACTAAAAGAAGCAAATTTAAAACAAAACTAGAAACGCACTGAGAGAGCACATACCTCTGTCAAGGCTCCTGCCGTCCCTCATGGATTACCTCCAAAATGTAATGACCAAGAGCCATGTCTGGTGAAAAATGCATCAAACTCTTTCCAGTAGTTTTGGAATATTCTTGCTAACACATTGTAAGAAGATAATAGCCTTGGCGGAGGTATGCATTCTCAGATTGTTACCAAAATCTAACTGGTCCATCCTTAGGCAGAGGGCTATCTATGGTGAAAATTTCATCCAAATCCATCCAGTATTTTTTGCATAATCCTTTTGAGAGACAAACAAACCAACAAACAAACATGGAGGACTGAAAACATTACCTCCTTGGCAGAGGTAAAAATGTTTAAATTTACAAAAAAGTGTGCAAATTTATGTAGAAAGTCATACAATTATAAAAGAAAATTGTACATTTACATGAATAAAGTTGAATTTTCAGACAAAAGTAGCAAATTTATATTTTCAAATTTACAAGAAAAAAAAAATTACAGGAAATGAACTCTCCATTTATAAGAAAGAATATACAAATTTACAATAAAATCACATTTACAAGTTTTTATATGTTTATGTGAACACCCTAAGCCCACAATTTCTTAAATTTCTTAAAAAAAAGTTCAGACTTACAACCCAGCCAGCATGTCCATGTGGGCCCCACCAAAGGTGAAACTTGGTCCCATGTGGGATTGTCCACATGGACTTTACCTGTTTACCTATTTTCAACTATTTTCTCTCAAATTTGCTATTTTCTTTTAAAATTGTGACTTGTTATCTTAATTCGACACGTTTATCTTGAAATTTGGAAACATTCTCATAAATTTGCAACCTTTTTTTCTCACAAATTTGTTAGTTTTTCTTAAAAAATTGTGATGTTTTCTTGCAAATTTGCTTGTAATTTTGGAACTTTCTCATAAATTTCCCATTTTTTTTACTGTAATCTTGCAACCTTTCCTCATAAATCTGTTACTTTTTTCCTGGAAATTTGGAACTAAAAAAATATCTAATATCTAAAAATGTTCAACTTTTTTTTTTTACTATAAACTTAAAGCTTTTCCTCATAAACATGGGACTTTTTTCTAATAAATGTTCAGCCTATTTACTCATACAGTATATTTGGCACTTTTTTGTTAATTTGTAACCACTTTCAAATATTTTCTTCATAAATTTCCTCTTTCTTCTTGTAAATGTGCCAAAAAAAATCTGTAAGTTTGTAACTCTTTTCAAGTAATTTTACAATTTTTTTCTTGTGCATTTGCAACTTTTTTTTCCCCTAAATTTACTATTTTTTCTCATAAATGTGTGATTTATGGGTGGCAGTGGCTCAGGAAGTGGAGCAGGTCATCCAATAACCAGATGGTTGGTGGTTCGAATCCCGCTCTCCCCAGATATCCTGCTGTTGTGTCTCTGGGCAAGACACTTTACCCACCTTTCGTCCAGGACACTGGGTATGAATGTGTATAAATGTTTGCTAGTGGTCGGAGAGGCCGTTGGCACAGATTGGCTGCCATGTTTCTGACAGTCTACCCTAGGGCAGTTGTGGCTACAGAGGTAGCTTACCACTACCATTGTCTGTGGAGTGAATGAATAATGTTTCCATTATAAAGCATCTTTGAGTGTCCATGAAAAGCACTCTATAAAGCTGATGCATTGTTATTTTTATTTTTAATTTATTTCTTCACATATTTGCTACGTTTTTGTTAATTTACAACTTTTTCTCATTTTTTCCTCATAAATCTGTTTTCTTCTTGTAAATGTGCTAATTTTTGTTTGTAAGTTTGTAGCTCTTTTCAAGTAATTTTACAACTTTTTTCTCCTAAATTTTCACCTTTTTCTCTTAAATTTTTGATTTTTTCTCAGAAATTTGTTACCTTTTTTTTGTAAATGTGTCACTTTTTTTCTTAAATTTTCACTTTTTTCTAATAAATTTATGCCCTTTTTGCATAATTTTGCCTATGGCACAAGTATTACTGAAACCTGCTTATTCATTTAAACACATGTGGGGCCCAAGTGGGTAAACAGACTATCTACCTGCACCACAGGTAAAGTCCATGTGGGCAATCACAGATGGGGCCAACATGGAACCCGTGAACAAACCCACATGGAACCCATAAGACACCCCAGACTAAATCCATGGTGGGTCCCACATGGAAGTCTCTAATTTACAGGTAAAAAAGAAAAAGAAAATAATCATAAAACACTAGCAGTGATGTCTTTTGTGGACCAGTTTCTGGTTTGTATGGACTAATAAACTGGACTAATAATCCAGAATTTTAAACATCTTCAGCTCCAGTAAATATTTACACACAGCTATTTTTTAATGTCCAAAATGTTCTTGCAGTTTTACAAGTGTGAGGTGATAAATTTGATCGAACAGCCTGAAAAAGCAAAAACTCCTGGATTGATTTTGATGAACAACACAGCTCCTGGGATCATACCCTCCACCAAAATAAGGTGGAGATACACGGAGCAGCATTTATGATAATTCCTCATAAATCTTACATTAAGGATGCAAAACACATATGGAGAAGCTGTTTTATCCAGAACTGTGTATACAGTACATTGCAGTATTCAGTACAAGCAGTTCATTCTCCAGTCGTGTTCAAGGACAAAGCCTTTCTTTGGATGTTGGCTGTATAAGCACAGTATTAGAACTTAGAAGAGATTATGCATAAAATCGCAGAAGAATACACTAACATTTGAAAGGGAGTGACCACATTATTATAATAACAAATAGAAGGATAATATAGCTACACAAAAACTGTTTAGAAAGAATGTTTTTTATCATAACATCAAAAATGCACTAAGCTGACTACAGTTTTATAAGTAGCTATGCATTATTTTCCAAAAGAAATCAGTAGTGGAACACAGAAGCATCACTGCAGCAGGAGAATGGAAGTGCACATATGGATGTGCCATGCTGTTTGCTTGGCTTGTGCCATTATTGGCACTGCTGTATGGTGTGTGTGTGTGTGTGTGTGTGTGTGTGTGTGTGTGTGTGTGTGTGTGTGTGTGTGTGTGTGTGTAGTCACTATATGTCCCAGCCCCTGCTGTTACAACTGAGATTTCATTATTCACAGAGCAGTGGGACTTAAAAAGAAAAGCAATTATGAGGAAGCAGCTCCGCTTTTGATGTTAAAACCCCGTGTTCTTCATGTTCATATGTATTCGTTAGAGTGCAGTCCGTGCTGGGGGAGGTGTGCATGTATGCAATGAATTGATAAATTCTTTGTAAGCTTCTCCATTATTGTTCTATACATACAGTACATGCGTCACTCCATATAAATGAGTCCCAATCCATAACCGCTGAAAATCTGAATCTTCTGCAACCTTCAGATTTACTGAAAGCGTCTCATTAGCTGTGCATTTTAAATGTGTGGGCTACTTAATTCCACATATTTTTTTTTAATATGGAGAGCATGCATATATCCTGGCTGCCTGTTGGTAGATTGGATTCCTCGCTACACTGCACATCACAACATGGTGCACCTTGCAGCTGACATAAAACCACGCCCTTAAAAATAGATCAAAGTCCTCCAGTCTACTGGTTCTCAAACACATAGAAGGAAGGATGAATATGGATGCCTCTGAAATGTAAGCAGGCACATATGATTTTTGGTGAAATTCTTGTTTTGTTTTGTTTTTTGTTGTTGTTGTTGTTTTGTTTAATAAAGAGCCACCTTTGAGTGTCTGTTCCATTTTTGATTATAAATTTATTCATGTGCATACCTGTTTCTGCATTCATGGAGGCTAGCATAAACTTGAAAGCTCCCAGTTGTGACATAAAAGCATGTAAAGAGAAGGTGAGTGAACCATAAAAACAAAATAATTTCCAAAGAGAACATTTACCAACTGGAAACGTTTCCCCAGAATGTGCAAAAACAGAAAAATAAAACCCACGGGGGCTGTCAGATATGATACGCAAACATGTAATGAGCGTGTTTAGTTGGAGCTTGCTTTAGCCATATTTAATTTTTAAACACTTTGCATTTACTGTGTGCTTTGATCGGAGCATCTTTACATTACTGCCTTTGTGTGAGGGGCTGAATATGTTTCACCATATCCTGGGGACTGTTGCATGACGACCTGGGTGTGGCGGTAGGTTGCCATGAGAGAACTGCTCAGTTGGTGTTGGTATGGCAGTAACCACAGCCATCAATTTAAAGTCCAAGAAATCCTGGTATAGATAAAACTGTTGTGTGTAGAATGTGTGTGTGTGGCCCTTAGGGCTTGCCGTACCCACCCTGGGTGTGATGTCAGGCGGGCTACGACCAGACTGTATATAGTTGTGTGTTCTCTAATAAAGAGTCAGTTCGCTGCATGGCATAAATCTGACTTCGACTCTGATTCCAGACATAACGTTTTAGCGATGAGGAGAAACTATGGGGGCGTATGGGCTACTGCCACCATTATTACCATTTCTGGAATATCTGGGAGAGCCAGTGATCCTGTGGCTGAACTGGTTGGCCATGTTCGAGGGTTACATAATGGCGCTGGGCTTAAGTAGACTCAACGGAGTATGAAGACAAGCACTTCTGGCCCACCATCTCGGCGAAGGTCAGTAGATTCTCTGTATGTTGGGAGAAACAGAGTCTTATGCGGATGCTATCGGGCGGCTGGCTGGATACTTTGCCGAACATACGAGGACCATGAAACTGTGGGTAATGGAGCTGTTGGCACCAAAAGAAGCTAAGCTAGCTAGCTCAGGGAAGTTAGCAGCTCATTCAGTGTCTATGAGGAAGTTACCCACGAAGCTAGGTGCATGCCAAAACCAAGCTATGAGCTACCAGCAAGACTTTGAGGTGGAACCAGGGCCACAAGTGGAGGAGCCCCCGGTCAACATGTTGGAGTCAGAGCAGAGACAGCCGGGCGCAGAGACAGCACAGTGGAGCACCTCGGACGACAGATAGGAGGTCCCAGGCAACACGGAGGTTGGGCAGGACCTCAGTGCTGGGGATCAGAGCGCCTTGGATGAGGGTGCTGGGCATTACGGCGAGGTGCCCGGGTCAACAAGCAGTGCCGACAGGCAAGCATTAGTTTTCCCCGGAGTTCGGCCCCAGGAGGCCGGAATGATCAGGGCTACAGCGGCACCAGCGGCAGCAGTGTTGAAGGCGGTCGGGAGCAGACCAACAGGCATGGAGGGACAGCTTGCCGGGCAGCAGCACTGTGGGTCCAGATGAGAGAAGCGGTCAAGGGTGAGGAGAAGGGACATTCTTACTGGGGAGGTTGGCTTCAATTCGGGGGGCAGGCGGTGGCCAGAGGCGCAGATGCCGTGGGGATGCCCTGGGCTTCTGAGCAGGTTTTACCTTTGGCTGCCGTGGACATTGGAGTAACATAAATGACGTTACTGTAAATATGTTCATGTCATATGAATGAATGTGTGTTATTTGGGGATTTTTTTGTGTATTTAGTGTATAAAAAAGCACTGATTTTAGTTGTTTTGGGTGAATGTGTTAAGCTATTCTAGTTCACTGTTTCTCTGCTATTTTCCCTAGTGCATAATTCGGGTTCTAAATTGGGGTGGGTCTGAATTGTGTGTATGTGTTTTGAACTTTTGTAAGGGGGAGGGGAATGTTGTGTGTAGAATGTGTGTGTGGCCTGTGGGGCTTGCCGTACCCACCCTGGGTGTGAAGTCAGGCGGGCTACAGCCAGACTGTATATAGTTGTGTGTTCTCTAATAAAGAGTCAGTTCACTGCATGACTCCGACTCTGATTCCAGACATAACAAAAAGTATCGTTTCACTCTTCGTCCTACTCTTTTTCTCACTCTGGTGTATATTAATTTAGTTACGACTCACCTTTTAACCCTTTTCCTCTTAATTCACTGGTTGTTTGGCTTAAAAAAAACTCCTTGGCCAGAGTGAAGGACAAACATGTATCATTCAGGTCTTGAAAAACATTTAATATTCACAGAAATACTGCATGAAACAACTGGAAATTATTTTAGTTACACTTTTGGCCACTAAATCATCATTCACCAAAATGACTCCAACGTGCAAGATGTTACATGATTCCTTTTTTGTCCTTCTGCGTCTTTGTTCATAATTAGTGTTTGACAAACAACACTTTGGTGTGAGATCCCTGTAGTGAAAGAAGTAGGAACTCATGTATGTGAGTGTGTGGAGATGGGAAGAATGTAAGGGACGAACCAGGGGGAAACAAAATAAAAAATGTGTTTAATACTGAGACCTCATGTGTGTTTCCCGCGTATCCTTGTGAGTACAGTATATGAAACCAACATATTACAATCCCCATCTTCTCTTTTTCCAGAGGAAGTGCATCATACTCGTATAGTTCTTTCAGGCCACTTGAGTTCACATATGGTGAAAGATTTTATCAGACTTTTTTGACAGTTGCCTTAGTGTACCTTGGAGGGGACATTTTATACGTTTTTCTGATATATTAAAGTGACACTCTGCCAAAAATCATATCAACAGCAAAATCTGTCCCAAATCCCAAGTCTGTGTTTTTCTGCTGTGAATGTCCAGTTAACCCCCCCCCCCCCCGGCCAAAATGCGAGTTTGGACAGAGCATTTCTAGCTACATAAGCATTCCTTGTTAGCCTGATTGGTTATAACATTAACCAATCAGGCTAAGCACTGGGCATGGCTACAGACCTGAGTTCACTCTGCCAGGGGAAGAGGGAGGAGCCGACATTGCTCTGTGGATGGAGGCTCACAGTCTACCTACCACTGACCATGACAATCAGTGTCTCTTCCCGGGGACAGCACAAAACTGATTACAGCCACCTGTAGTTTTCCACCGCTGGGGCTACCATATTCCGGAACCCCATAGTACATGTAGGGTACGGTCAGCTCAGAGACCAGAGTCCGCTGGCTGCAGTGCCCGCACATGCAGGGTCCCGGAGGCACCCACAGAGGAATGGGAGGCACACGGTCGGAAGGTCAAACCAGAGAGAGACGGGGGGATGAAGGCGCCAAAACCACCACCCGTCGTTTGACTCAGTTCAGTGAAGGGGTTTTCCAGGGGAGGGGGGGAACAAAACCCACCGGTTGTTCCATTCCATCCCCACCAGGAAGGACAGAGGAGGAGACATTAAATCCCTGCTCTCTCTGGAGGAGGGAAGTGAGTTGGGGGTGCATGGCACAATGGCTGAGGCGAAGCCACAAGCACTACGCTGAGGTCATGGTTCCACAGCAGCGAGCGAGTGCATCGGACCGCCGACCCCCAGCAAGCTGACCGGCGGGCACCCGTCAGTCCCCAGGTAGGACTACGGAGAGCCAGCTTGCGTTGGCAGGGTCAGCGGTGTGTACATGTACGGTTGAATCACTCCAATGCTTTGACTAGCCATTGTTTAGTGAAGCAGTTTTCGGTGTTCTCAGGTCAGAGGAGAGGGGAGGGCTGGCCTTGCAGCATTGCTACTAGTGGGCAGGAGTATGGGTGGAGCTAATCAGAATTTCAAAGATCCATGCATACTTAAAGTAGGTGGAAAATGTAAACGCTCTTTCCAAGCAATTCTAAGGCTGCATTCACACCAGGATAGTTCAGGGGTCTCGGTTTGATTGGGTGGGGAATGTCGAGAATTTTCACACCTTCGTTTGGTTTGGTTTGCATTCACACTGCAGTGGACCGAACTGCTTGGACAACACCATGCAATGACTGCTCGTTTGGGGCACTGTAGCCAAAGCCACCACTGATCATGAAGAAAAAATCTTGGCGAAGAAGAAAAACCAAGCTCATTGATTGGCCAGGACCGAAAACGGAAATCTGTTCCCTTCAGGTGGGTTGTTTGTCCGCCACAAATGAGATATTTTTTTTTTTAACTTTTCTCCTTGGCTTTCTCCAGTAAAAGGATTTCTTGGATCCACACGGTTGTCTTTATTGTTATTTTCTACCCAAAATGTACTACAGTAAACGCTGCTTCCTCTTCTCAGACTATGTGTTGCTATGATTGCACAAATGCCAAGGGGCACTTCTGCCCTTTGGTCCGCGGAATAGTCCATTTGCATTCACACTGCAAACGAAGGGCAATAGACTTTGTTTACAAGTGAACCGAGACCCCCATTTTCAGGCGGACCAGACTTCATTTGTTTGTTGCGCACCAGAGCCAGAGTTCCAATGTGCATTCAGACGGCACCAAACAAAACGAACTATCCATGGATAGTCCTTTGGTGCGGACCAAACAGTGGCCATTGGAATATGCCTTAAGGCAATGAAAGGGTTTTTTTTTTATGGATATAAAGCCACAATATACTATTTTGGGCAATACACATTTGTTTTTGAGGTGGTTTTAGAGCC
Organism: Pholidichthys leucotaenia; assembly: GCA_020510985.1. NCBI lineage: Eukaryota > Metazoa > Chordata > Actinopteri > Cichliformes > Pholidichthyidae > Pholidichthys > Pholidichthys leucotaenia. Next base: position 231,790,804 of record CM035843.1, on the reverse strand, counting down.
GCCGGAGTGTGTCTTAATGGTAACTTCCCATTTTGTCTACTCCCATTTTGTCTATTCTCATCTACTTTTCATATGTAGATGAGAGTGAGGACGCCGAGCTTTGCTGATTGCAACGCAGAGCAGTTTTCACCTTGAAGAAGGAGCTGAGGCTAGGAGCGGAACTAACCGCTAACTAGCCTCAAGCTAACGCTACAGCTAGTCGTAGCTAACACCGACACAAAGGAGCGACTCTGCTCCCAGTTCGTCTCATCGGCCCGGTAGATGACGGCTGAGCCTCCCGCACAGATTGTCAGAGTCTTGTGATTGGGGCTCGGCGGAGGAGCTAACCAAGGCCCCAGCTGGACAGGAGCCGGATTGGAGCTCAACTACAGCGGCGGTAGGCGGCGGAGAACAGCCGAGGAGTGGAGGAGCTAATCGAGGCCCCAGCTGGATTGGAGCTCAACTACAGCAGCCATAAACAGTGGGGCTAGCAATGGTAGGGCTAGCTGAGGCCCCAGCCGGATCCGAGATCAGCTGGACCAGATACTGACAACACCAGCAGAAATAATCCTGCTATCATCAGGTCAGTAAAAAATGCCACCAAAGAAAGAGGAAATGGAAGAGATTAAAAAATCTCTGAACTTCATGTTAGAAGAACTTACCAAAGTGGCCAATCAGCAGACCAAATTATTAGGGCTATTGGAGGAGTCTGAGAGCTGAAATTAACAATTAAGGAAAGAGACAAAAAAATTGCAGACTTGAAGCGACGCATTGAGGATCTTGAACAATATACCAGTATGGATGATTGAATCATTAGTGGACTAGACATTAAATATCAGTCATATATATATATTTTTTTTGTTACTTATTTGTACCCGTAGGTAGATTTGGTTTGCAGTCTGGTGACAAGCCACCGGCTGCTGGTCGCTGCGTGCGCGAGCGCCCTAAACCTACATGTTTTTGGTATGCGGGAGGAAACCGGAGAAATCCCGCGCAACACGGGGAGAACATGCAAACTCCACACAGCTCACTGTTGGTCGGGGGCTGGGATCGAACCCACGATCTCATAATCCCCGCGATCCCCCGGCCGAGGGTAAACTGTGCTGCCACAGTGCTAAACCACTGCGCCACCGTGCAGCCCATATGCTCATGCTACAACAGGAATGAGAGGTGAGGAGGCTTCCCCAAGTGAATCAGTCTCCGTGGAAAACCAGGTGCTTCAGTTCCTTGAAAGCAGAAACATAAAGGTTGATGAAAATGCAATTTCAGCCTGCCATACTCTACCCAGAAAGGATGATAAAACAAAGAAATCAATTGTGATGCGCTTTGTGAGCAGAAGGGTAAAAAATGACATACCGAGGCAGGCCAGAAAGCTGCGGGGAACAGAAGTTTACCTAAATGAACATTTAACAAAGACTAATGCTGAAATAGCACGGCAAGCACAGATGTTGAAAAGACAAAACAAGATACAGGCAACATGGACAAGAAACTGTAGAGTCTGGATTAAACTAAATGGAACACCTGAGGAAGCAAAGGCCATAATAATAAGAGATCTCACTGACTTAAATAAATATAGATGAACACTGATTAAGAAATTAAGAGACTACAATAATCCATGCCCACACACACGGCAAGAACCCTCCTTTCGTGACAAAACATGATAATGTACTCATGACTAACTTTAGTAGACATCAATCATCCCCAATTGGAGGAAGTCATTTGACACAGAGAGAAGAAATTCAGACTCTGAAAATATCTCATTATGGCTGAACACAAACTACAAGAGATAGACAATGATAATGATTGTGACAACCACTAATTCAATAATATTCATAATCACTGTGAATATTACACTAAAAAGCAATTTAAAAGTCAAGTGCAAGTAGATGGTAAATTATCAATAATTCACTTTAACAGCAGAAGTCTTAAAAACTTTCCACAGATGCATGACTATTTAAAACAGCTAGATAGAAAATTTACAGCTATCACAGTCTCTGAAACTTGGCTCAATGAAGAGCAAGCTTCTTTGATGGCAATAGAGGAATATCAGATGTTCCATATTAACAGATCTCAAAAAAAGGGTGGTGGTGTTGCATTGTATATTGATGAACTGTATAGGTGTAAACTTGTAAATGGAATGTCCTTTGCACTACCAGGGATTCTGGAATGTGTTACTGTTGAGATTGACCAAGATAAAACAAAAAATCTAATTATAAGTTGTATATATAGAATGCCGGGAACTTGCGTTGAGACAATCAGAGGTAAGTTAGTCGAGCTGTACAATAATATAACTAATAAGAAAATGGTTGTAATCTGTGGAGACTTCAATATTGATTTACTAAATCCAGTTCAACAAAATGTAATTACAGAGTTCAAAAGCAAAAGCATTGCTATAAAAGACTCCATCTTCATAAAGAACACAGATGAGAAAGAGGTCATTGAAATTGTTAAACCACTTAAAAGTAAAACATCTACGGATTGTGATGGTATTGACATGCTTTTAGTCAAAACTATCATTGAATGCTTAGTGAAGCCACTGACGTATATCTGTAATCTGTCTTTCCAAACAGGTATATTTCTTAATGTAATGAAAATAGCCAAAGTAATTCCGATACACAAGACGGGTGACAGAGGGGAATTTTCAAATATAGGCCTATTTCACTATTGCCGCAATTTTCTAAGATACTTGAAAAAATATTCTGTGAGAGAAGTGACAACTTTATAACGAAGAATTATTTATTGTGTGAGCAACAATATGGGTTCAGACACAAGAGGACAACTGCATTTGCTCTAATGGAATTTATAGAAAAAATATCAACTGCTGTAGAAAATAAAGAGTGTTCAGTCGGGGTATTCCTGGATCTTAAAAAAGCAATTGATACAGTGGATCATAAATTATTGTTAAAGAAACTACAAAATTATGGTATTGGGGGGTAGCACTGTCCTGGTTATGTAGTTACTTAAAGAACAGATATCAGTATGTACTGTATGTGTTGGTAGCAAAAACTCACAGTTACTGAAGGTTACTTGCGGAGTCCCACAGGGTTCAGTTTTGGGGCCATTGTTATTCAATATGTATATAAATGATATATGTAAAGTTTTGGAAAAAATGGATTTAATACTGTTTGCAGATGACACTAATTTATTATGCAGTGAAAGCAATTTGGAACAACTTTTGGATACACTCGGAAAGGAGTTAGGAAAGCTCAAACTGTGGTTTGATTCAAACAAATTAATGCTCAATTTAAGTAAGACAAAATTTATGATTTTTAACAACCATCACAACTCAGTATTTAAACTCAGTGTAAATGGTGTAGAGATTGAAAGGGTATCTGAAATTAAATTTCTTGGAGTAATAATTGATAATAAACTGTGTTGGAAGTCAAATATTAATTATATTAGCTACATATTAGCTACATATTCGCACATATTAGCTACATATTAGCTACATATTCGCACATATTAGCTACATATTCGCATATTCGCAGTACTCCGCACTGTGTTTTTATATATCTACATATTATTCCATCTAGCTACATTGCTCCGCACTGTGTGTGTTTATATACTTGCATATTTATTCCACCTAGCTGCAATGCTCCGTACTGTGGGTGTTTATATATTTACATATTTATTCCATCTAGCTACAATGCTCTGCACTGTGTGTCTGTGTGTGTGTGTGTATATATATATTTTATAGTAATATGTACATATGTATATTAGCTGCTCTTGCTTGCTTGTTTTTTTTTTTTTTTTTTTTTCTTGCCTTCTGATTGTTGCTCTGAGTGTTGCTATCCCTGTGCTGTTGCAATCCTGGAATTTCCCCGTTGTGGGACTAATAAAGGCTTATCTTATCTTATCTTATCTTATATTAAAGGTAAAATATCCAAATCAATTGCAATACTACAGAGTGAAATATTTGCTGAATCAACCCACACTATATACTTTGTATCATTCATTAATACTCCCATACATGATATACTGTACTGAAGTATGGGAAAATACATATAAAACAAATATATATCCAGTCTTTATACTTCAGAAGAGAGCTATTAGAATAATAAACCAAGATGCTTACAGGGACTCAACAAACCCACTTTTTCTTAAATTAAAAGCTCTCAAGTTGAAAGATCTGGTTGATTTTAAAAATGCAGTAATAATGTTTAAAGCGAAGAATCTATCACTGCCCGCAAATATCCAAAAGTTGTTCCAAATAAGGGAGAAACAATATCATCTCAGAGGAACATGTATATTTCAAAAACCTTCTGTCAGAACTACCACCAAGCAACACTGTGTTTCAGTGCAAGGAGTCAGACTGTGGAACGCTTTTGGATCTGAATTAAAATCATGTACAACGCTAGGACAATTTAAACAAAAACTAAAGGAAGAAATACACCAAACATATATACAAAACAATATGTAAAATCACATAAGGATTATCATATTCAGACTGTGTTGTGCTGTTGCTTAGTTTTTTGTCACATTTTGTCTTGGCTTTGTTCTGATTTGTAATCACTTTTATTTTATTTTCCTTTTGAATTCTTAGATGGAACATGGGTGGGCAATATAAGCTGTGGCTTCAGCCATCACTCATTTCGGATAACTTATGTTGAACTGTATAATCTGAGGAGTTATTGTTTAATTTGACCTTGTTGGATTTTTTTTCTTCCCTTTGTTATATTATTCTGTTCCTTTCTTTTAATCTTTTAATCCAATCTATCTGAAATAAAGATTCATTCATTCATTCATATACACTGTTCAAATATACACATTTTTATCTGAACATTTTTATTTATCGCTTTCATCAAAACGGGCAGCGCGGTGGCGGAGTGGTTAGCACTGTGGCAGAACAGCAACTCACCCTTGGCCGGGGGATCCTGGGTTCGATCCCAGCCCCCGACCATCAGTGATCTGTGTGGAGTTTGCATGTTCTCCCCGTGTCTGCGTGGGTTTACTCCGGGATTTCTCCGGTTTCCTCCCGCATGCCAAAAACATGCAAGTTAGGTTAATTGGCATAAAACTGGGGATTCGAAATTGTCCTTAGGTATGACTGTAAGAGTGAATGGTTGTCTGTCTGTCTGTGTTGGCTCTGCGATGGACTGGCGATCTGTCCAGGGTGTATCCTGCCTCTCGCTCAAAGATGCTGGGATAGGCTCCAGCCACCCCACCCCCACCCCCCCGCGACCGGAACAGGACTAAGCGGAAGAAGATGGATGGATGAATACTTACATTAAAACTCAATATATAACTAATTTTTAAGGTTAAAAAAGTGAATTTTTGAAGTAAAACTAGTATAAATTAAAGCAAGTGAATATAACAAGATTTTCAAGAATAAAATAGATCAAGTACATACTGTATAATAATAAAAATAAAATGACTTTCTCTTATAAGACAAATGTATATTATATCATGAAAGTAATGAGTTGACATAGATGTATATGTCTTGGTGTCACAATGTCACTCTGAGGTGCTAAAGTAATTATCGTATGCCACTCTGAGGTTACTGCAGAAGAGTTTGCGCAGTACTTCACCCAAACCTGGATGAGGGACTTCTCAGTAAAGACAAGGCAAAGGCAACTGCCAAGGCAAAGGCAGCCGAAGATTGCACCAACAACCGTTGGGACAACAGACTAGATCGACTTACTGGCAGGGACCACCCCAACCTGTATCAGTTGATCACTCTCCTCCAGAAGGAAGACAGCATCTCTGAGTTCAAGATTCAACAGCTGCAGAGTGGTGGACTTCCACTGACAAAGAGAAACAAGTGGCAGAAGCAGGACAGGAGAATCAAGCTCCTTCAAGAGAAATTTGCAGATGGGAAACTGCCTATTGCAGACTTTATGGAGTTGGTGACCCACTTTTGTGGCTTGTAATGTGTAAAGTTTCATATGTAGAGTGCCAAATGCTAGGTCTTTTGTGCTCAATAAAGATTTACAGAAAAATGCTATGACCATGTGAATTATTGAGTTATGTGATACTGCTTTGCTTGATTACTATGATAAAGTGTCATAAGAAAAACCATATGTTTTACATGTACAGTATCTCACAAAAATGAGTACACCCCACACATTTTTGTAAATATTTTATATCTTTTCATGGGACAACACTGAAGATATGACACTTTCATACAATGTAAAGTAGTCAGTATACAGCTTGTATAATAGTGTAAATTTGCTGTCCCCTCAAAATAACTCAACACACAGCAATTAACGTCTAAACCACTGGTAACAAAAGTGAGTACACCACGAAGTGAAAATGTCCAAATTGTGCACAATTAGCCATTTTCCCTCCCCGGTGTCATGTGACTCGTTACTGTTACAAGGTCTCAGGTGTGAATGGGGAGCAAGTGTGTTAAATTTGGTGTTGTCACTCTCACACTCTCATACTGGTCACTGGAAGTTCAAGATGGCACCCCATTACAAAGAACTCTGAGGATCTGAAAAAAAGAATTGCTGCTTTGCATAAAGATGGCCTAGGCTATAAGAAGATTGCCAACACCCTGAAACTGAGCTGCAGCACGGTGGCCAAGACTATACAGAGGTTTAACAGGACAGGTTCCACTCAGAACAAGCCTCACCATGGTCGACCAAAGAAGTTGAGTGCACATGCTCAGCGTCATATCCAGAGATTGTCTTTTGAAAATAGATGTATGAGTGCTGCCGGCATTGCTGCAGAGGTTGAAGGGGTGGGGATGTCAGCCTGTTGGTGCTCGGACCATATGCCACACACTGCATCAAATTGGTCTGCATGGCTGTCATCCCAGAAAGAGGCTCCTTTTAAAGATGATGCGCAATGAAGCCCGCAAACAGTTTGCTGAAGACAAGCAGAGTAAGGACAGGGATTACTGGAACCATGTCCTGTGGTCTGATGAGACCAAGATAAACTTATTTGGTTCAGATGGTGTCAAGCGTGTGTGGCGGCAACCAGGTGAGGAGTACAAAGACAAGTGTGTCTTGTCTACAGTCAAGCATGGTGGTGGGAGTGTCATGGTTTGGGGCTGCATGAGTGCTGCCGGCACTGGGGAGCTACAGTTCATTGAGGAACCATGAATGCCAACATGTACTGTGACATATTGAAGCAGAGCATGATCCCCTCCTTTCGGAAACTTGGCCACAGGGCAGTATTCCAACATGATAACCACCCCAAACACACCTCCAAGACGACCACTGCCTTGCTAAAGAAACTGACGGTAAAGGTGATCGATTGGCCAAGCATGTCTCCAGACCTAAACCCTATTGAGCATCTGTGGGGTATCCTCAAACGGAAGGTGGAGGAGTGCAAGGTCTGTAAGATCCACCAGCTAAATGATGTCATCACGGAGGAGTGGAAGAGGATTCCAGTGGCAACCTGTGAAGCTCTAGTGATCTCCATTCCCAAGACAGTTTAGGCAGTGCTGGAAAATAATGGTATCCACACAAAATACTGACACTTTGGGCACAATTTGAACATTTTCACTTAGGAGTGTACTCACTTTTGTTGCTAGCAGTTTAGACATTAATGGCTGTGTGTTGAGTTATTTTGAGGGGACAGCAAATTTACACTGTTATACAAGCTGTACACTGACTACTTTACATTGTAACAAAGTGTCATATCTTCAGTGTTGCTCCATGAAAGGATATAAAAATTTTTTACAAAAATGTGAGGGGTGTACTCACTTTTGTGAGATGCTGTATCTTGAGTTCTTATTATGAAAAGTGATAAATAAAAATGTCAACAGATAAAAATGTGTATATATGAATGGTAAAAATGAAAAATAGACGAGAGCAGGCGAAATGGGAGTAGACGAAATGGGAATTTTGGTGTTGATGAAATGGGAATAAACTGTCTTAACACAGTTCCCAGAGGTCTTTATGAAATGTCTGTGATGCTTTGCTCACAATATGTCAGACTTAATTTTTTCAGCACCAGTTTTACCCAGGCTTCCTCAGAATGACTTATTTTGGTGCATGTTTCTTTCAGTGCTCATGAGTCCCAGTTCATCCCACCCTCCCTGTCTGAGCAATGCAAGACGTCTAGTTGAGATGGGGAGACCTCATCTTTAGGCTACTGTCAGCTGTCAGTTCTAGAGCACATGTCAAACTCAAGGCCCGCAGGTCAAATCCGGCCCGCCATGTCATTTTACAGTATGTGGCCTGCAGAAGCTTAAGAAAAATTAATTTCTTAAAAATACGATTCTGGGCCACATTAGAGTAGTGACACTAAACCGTATGTCCCACAATACATACATACATTCTGTTATTTGTTCAATGATGGCTCAATGCTGCTATGACCTTTCCACTGTTGCTGATAAATGTTGTAACTTAACATCCTCTATTGTTATTTTCATTAAAATAGAAATAAATGTGAATTTAAATGCTTAATAAATGGAAAAAAATGTATATAATATAAAAACCATTAAAGGTGCAGTTGTAAGAGTGTAGTGTTACAACTTTAACATGCCTAACCTGTTATGTATGAAAAAAGCGAGCCGTGAGCTATCTTATGCCGAACAACCAACTGAACTTTATTACAGAAGAGATGGATATATGTACAGCGACCACAGCCGCATGACATCATCCCGCTTGACGCCCGACTCCGGCTACGGTAAGCCCCAGCAGCCAAACTCACATACCACATCCCCCCCACCCCCCAGAAAAATGGAGAACAACATAACTAAGCAAATCAACCCCCTTATTATATCTCGAACACTTTTTTTTAGAGAACTTTTGTTGTTGTTTTTTTTAACTTACAACTCGGATCTGCGGGTGGACCGCTGCTAGACTCAGCGGGCTAAGTGGATTATTCTGCCACTTTGGGGTTTTTTTTTAGTCACACTCCTAACTAAACAGGCATTCATTTTTTTATTTTTTTTTCTTACAGTCTTCCATAGGAGGAACAGTTCTTCCTGAGGGGTTTTATGGCGGGCCCGTGGCGGCCGCTTCCCGGGAGCTTTGAAGCGGGCCCGTGGTGGCCTCATCTCTGGAGTTTTGAGGTGGCCCATGGCAGCCATTTCTCTGGAGCTGTCGGACCCCCGGAGTCAATCTTCATGACGCCAGGCCCCGGGTCCCACACTGCGGTAGCTGACTCCCGCGAAGCCTCGCCATTTTGAGCAGCCACCTGGACACGCCGTAGTTGGTTCACATGTCAAACTGAACCATCTGTCAGCCGAAAGCACGCTGTTCCGAGCTTTGCCACTTACCTCAGTGGCACCCGTTGTTTCGCTGGCTGCAGCCCAGTCAGTCGCCATCCCGGTCTCTCGCCAGTGCGAACCCAAACCCAGTCCATGACTTGGAGTGGCACCTTACTTGGTTTTATGCGTTGTTGTGCTCCCAGTGGCTCTGCGTACTTGTTCAGCTTGGGACCTCCGCCGTGCTGCGGCGGCTCCACAGTCACCGTGTTCATTGCGGACCCTTCATCCATTTTCTCTGTCATCCATTGAGGCTCGTCATGGGTGCCGAAGGTGTCTGGTGCCTCTCCTGCGTCGCCTGTTGAGGCGGACTCTTCACCTGTCAGCTTGGTAGTAACCCCTGTAGTTTGTTGAGTGAGGGTATGGAAACAGTTCGGCTCTTCCTCTCTGCTGTCTGAAGTGTTCTGCTGTGCAGTTTCGTGTGTTGTGTCTGTGTCCGGCTGCTGCTGCTGTGCTTCAGGGCTCTCTACATGCTCGGGCTCCCCCTCCTGTGGCTCCAATTCTGGCTGAGGGGGAAACAAAGGCGAGTCTGGTCCTTGTTCTCTCTCCGTGTCATCTTCGTCCTCAGTGTCGTGTTCATCCACCGTGCTGTGGTCATTCTCAGTAATGAATTCTCCCTTTTTTCTTTGCTCACTCGTTGTGCTGTGCTCTTCAGCTGACTTGTCACGGATTAGCTCATCAATGTTGTTCTCGATGGGCGTGGGCTCCCTCTCCTCCAGCAGTCCGGCTGCTGCCCCACCACAACATCGTTATCCAGGTCCGCTGTGCCCCAACTGCCGCATCCAGACCATTCGAACCCAGAAAAGGTCACATCCCATAATGTTGTCACCGTGCGCTGTCACCTGGAACATGAAGTCGTACACAATTTTGGGCTTGCAGCAAACAGTCAATTCCACTGTTCCAACATTGCACAGTCTGTGAGCACCATATCCATACAGCAATGTTGGGTTCTTCTTGATTTTGTGGTTGGGGAAATATTTCTTCACCGTGGCCCAGTTTAACATCGACCACACCACCGTGTCGAGCAAGAGTGGTATGGCTACTCTGTCTAATTTAACAATGCCGTATGAATAACCACTGACATCGGGGCTTACCGAATGAATGGTCGTTGTTGGCGGGCGGGCTGGCTTACTTGGCAGGCCCCACAGTGTTGTCAACCGACACACTCTGGCGAAATGGTTCAGGCGTTGACACTTGTTGCACCACTGTCCTCTTGCTGGGCAAAACTGTGATCTGTCCTGGTGCGTTGGGGTCCCGCAGCCCTGGAAGACGGGACCTCTCGGAGCAGACCTTTGGCTCACTGCATTCGTCTTGCACTCTTCTGCTGTGCTCGCTTCTTCCTCTGTGTTCACTGAGCCAGCTAGCATCATCTGTCCGGGTAACCTCTTTGTTTGGCGCCCATTTAGCTCCGTGGCTAGCTTCTCTGTTACTTCCAGCTGCAACGCTAGCTCTACCGTGCTAGCTAGCGCCCTGTCGTTTGGCACCATTAGAATCTTAACCCACAGCCTTGTGTTACATGTGTGTTCAGCAATGTAGCTAGCAAGAAGTTCGCCAGCATCCGCTTATGACTCCGTAGGTCCTAATGTGTGGAAATTTCTCCGTCTCTGTACGCCGAGGCTGTGGACAAGAAGTGTTTGTTTCCTTACTTTGTCGAGTTCACCCAGGCCCAGCGCTGCAACTTAGATCTCGAACGCGTCCAGCCACCGTGGCCACAGGACTGCTGGGTTCCCTGGGTGCTCAAGAAATGGCCGTAGTGGTGCCACGCATGTTTTCATGGTTTTATCCTCCGTTGCTAAATGTTATGTATGAAATAAGCGAGCCGTGAGCTGTCTTATGCCGAATAACCAACTGAACTTTATTACAGAAGAGACAAATATATGTACAGCGACTGCAGCCTGCCTGACACCATCACACCTGATGCCTGACGCCGGCTACGGTAAGCCCCAGCAGCCAAACTCACATATTACATAACCTTAAACACTGTCCAGAAAAGAAAAATTGAGGCAGAGGAAAGGGAATTTAAAGACTGGTGGGAAAGTGAATGTGTGTTTCTGCTGAAAAGAGACAAACCAGTATGTCTTCTTTGCAACACAACATCGGTGCTGAAGGACATTACACCCACAGCTGTGGCACAGGTGTAATGTGGCTGACTACTGATCAAAGGGTCAGGGGTTCAATTCCCGCTCTGTCTGCAGTCTACATGTCGAAGTGTCCTTGAGCAAGACACTGAACCCCCAGTTGCTCCTGATGGGTCAGGCCAGCGCCTGTGCATGGCACCTCTGCTCACATCAGTGTGTGAATGGGTGGATAGCAAGATCTGTAAAGCGCTTTGGTCACCTAGAGATGAGGAAAAAGCGCTATATAAGTGAACAACATTTATGTTAGCATTTTGAAATCAAACACGGATCCAGGTATGCAAGATTTAGCCACCAAGAAAAACAATAAAAGCTGCAATATATAAAAAGACTGCAGTCTTGAAGCTTTACCCAAGCTTCAAGTTTTTTCAGAAGGCCCTTTAGTAGTCTTAACAGTTACAACCGGCCCTTTAACAGCAACTATCAGAATCAGAATCAGAATCAGAATGAGATTTATTGCCATTGTTCATGTAGTACACAAACTAGGAATTTGTCTCGGTGCAATGCTGCAACATTAAACATGGAAGTTTGTGTACTACATGAACAATGGCAGTAACTATGATGCTGATGCAGCCCGAGATGAAAATGAGTTTGACATCCCATGCTGTAGATGATGAAGATAGTATGTGCTAACATAACTAATGTAAAACCCCAAATTAAATGTTAGCAGGGATAGCGGTGCGTGTGTGTGGTTTGAGTCGTCAAAAGGATATGACTGCTTCCTGGGGTAAATAAATAAACTGAAACATTCCTGAATAAGTGAATGGCAAAATTTGCTAATGCTAGGTGACTGAATCTATTGCTCTCATTCCCACCCAAGGGATCTCCAAGGCAGGAGAAAAACAGACTTTAGTTGGCTAGCCATAATGCTAGCAAGCAGATGTGCCAGCTTGTTGCATCCAACATACATATATCAAAATAATCCAGAATGATGTGAGCTGTATGATCAACTGTGGATCAATTAACAAGATGGAAACAGGGCTGTCTAGTGGGATGAAAATAGCAATAAAAAACTTGGACACCAAGCTAACATTATGGCACGCTAGCAGCAATGGTAGCACTGGAAATGTAGGTTTAGAAGTTAGCGGGAATCCTCCCACCATCATTAAGATGGATGGAGATGAAGCTGAGAGGGTCGTATCGTTCCCATTTTTCATCGGTAGCAACTCCAAATAATTATGCAAATGTAATGAAAAGAGAAATTTTCATTGTTATGTCCCCTTTAAAGGAACTGCTGACAGGAATCTGCTGAATATGACCACAATATTTCTTGTGAGCTTATTTTTTTGTTCATTATAATATGGAAAAATTGAGTTTCACATGCTCAAGCTTGACTTTTGAGAATCAGATGTAGTTTTTGTGCCTTCTAAGTACGCTTGTGAATTTTAGTACTGGTAGCAATATAGGATTTACCAGGATTCACTCACTCAACCATGCAGTAACACAGCAATAAACACAATAAAGATAATAACACACTCCTAAAGCTGGGTTCACGCTGCACTTCTGCTGCCCACGTCCACTCGTCCGCAAGGCTTGTGTGATGAAAATTACGTCATTGTCTCCAGTCCGCTAGACTCTGCGGACCACGTGCAGCCCAAATTTTGTGACGACGTTGCCTGGGTGCATTGACTGCACATGTGCATGATTGAATCTCCCATTCAAGAGGTGGCGCTACCGACACAGCATACAAAGTCAAAGTAGATGAAGAAGAGGAAGAGGAAGAGGAGAATATACATGCATGAATTGTTTTGCAGCAGCAGGAGCTTGAGCGGAGAAAAGCATTGAAAAACAGTAATACCTCCTCTTCCTCGAAACAACATCATTGGTGTTGCTACAAAAAATATGTGTTGTGTGGCGGTTCGGTTAACCCCCACAACACACAGACAGAACACAGAGACAGTCAGCTCGCACTCCTGGGTTTTTTCCGCTGCATGCTGCGTTTACAGCCGTGAAGTTAAAGTGTTCATGCATCTTGTCCTTACTGTGCTCCTTCTGAGCATCTTACATATGTAGATGTGCTTTGATGTAAATCTCCACAAACAGACTGGTCAAACACAGCGCTCGGGCGCTCGGGCGCTAGAGCAAATAACAGAACAGTGAAATGTGTATTAATGTCTACAGGCAGCCCCGTTTCGTCTGGCTCACCTCTGTGATGTTAATGGTTGCCTTTCATGCAAATGTCTCATGCCTTCCTGTTATCTGTTTGATCAGACCAACTGCTGTGAATGCTTTGATGTATTGTTCTAGTTGGGTGTATATATACTGCATTGTAACCATGCTCTCATCCGCTCTCAATCTGACTTCAACCTTTGCTGCAGGACACAGACTTTGTGTCCCTCCTTCTCTGAGAGCCAGAGGATCCCGCTCCGGCCTGTACACACTTGGGCTGGGGCGGGGATCCTGTGACGGCGGTATAATTAATAAAACTCTACTTAAAACCTCCAACAACGCCGCATTATTTCGTGCCGCTGCAGTTGCTTCATTTTTATATAGCTGGCGAACAAAAATTTGCACCACCTGTAGGGCTCGAGTGAAACTACAAATGACGGTCATGCACATGTGTTGGCCTAGTAGACAAAAAAAATAAAGTACAATATATACACGACGACGTGTGCACCGGCCTCGTCCAAAGCATCTGAGCACACCAGAGCGGAGTGTTATGTATGGAAATGATGGCCAGAGTCGGACTTATGTCATGCAGCGAACTGACCTTCATTAGGAAGAACACAGAATTATATACAGAGTGCCGTAGCCCGCTTGATGTCACACACCAGGGCGGGTACGGCCACACATGCACCACACAACATTCCCCTCCCCCTTACAAAAGTTCAAGACACATACACACAATTCAGACCCACCCCAATTTTGGACCCAAATTATGCACTAAGGGAAATAATGGGAAACGGTGAACTGGAATAGCCTAACACATTCACCTAAAAACAACTAAAATCAGACCATTTCTGTAAAATAGGTAAAATAATCCCATATCACCACATATTCACATGCACACCACACATTGTCAAAACACATTCACATGAACATTAATACTATTATTTACACACACACACACACACACACACACACACACACACACACACACACACACACACACACACTGCTCACCGTGCTGCCAACAACACCAGCGCTATGGTCACACACCATGCTGAGCCCTTCGGCTGGCTCACCATCTTCGCTGACCGGGGCTCCCCCACTCGTGGCCCCGGTTCTACCTCACAGTCTAGCTGGTAGCTGGTAGCTTGGTTTTGGCGTGCACCTAGCTTTGTGGCTAACTTCCCCATAGTCACTGACTGAGCTGTTAGCTTCTCTGAGCTAGCTAGCTTAGCTTCTTTTGGCGCCAACAGCTCTTCTACCCACAGCTGTGTGGTCCTCGTATGTCCGGCGAAATATTCAGCCATCTGCCCGACAGCATCTGCATAAGACCCCATCTCTCCCAATGTGAAGAGAATTCTCCGAACTTCCACGCCGAGATGGTGGGCCAGAAGTGCTTGTCTTTGTACTCCGTTGAGTCTACTTAGGCCCAGCACCACGATGTAGCCCTCGAACATGGCTGCCCAGCTCAGCCACAGGGTTGCTGGCTGTCCCGGATATTCCAGAAATGGTAATAATGATGGAGGTAGCCCATAAACCCCCATAGTTTCTCCTCATCGCCAAAATATAATGTATGGAAATGATGGTCAGAGTCGGACTTATGCCATGCAGCGAACTGACCTTTATTAGGAAGAACACAGAACTATATACAGAGTGCCATAGCCCGGTAGACTTCACACAACGGGGCCAGTACGGCAACACACACACACCACACAACACGGAGGTGTAGCATAAACAAGGCTTAAGTCTTCCACTAACACTTGGCCATGTGGTTCCAACGTTAGCGACAGTATGATCACAAGGGATTTCATATTGTTGCTGGATCATCCAAAGTTTCACCAGATCATATTTGTCTATGATGGAACACTTCACAAATATCCACTGCCAAAATGAATAGGGGACAAACGTTTATGTCCTCACAGCATCTGCTAAAAACACAACAGAATCTGAATACATGAGCGCTGAAGGTCACATCACGTCATGTAAGATAAGATAAGATAAGCCTTTATTAGTCCCACAATGGGGAGATTCCAGGATTGCAACAGCACAGGGATAGCAACACTCAGAGCAACAATCAGAAGACAAGAAAAAAACAAGAGCAGCGAATATACATATGTACATATAAATATATAAACACACAGTGCGGAGCATTGTAGCTAGATGGAATATATATATATATATATATATATATATATATATATATATATATATATATATATATATATATATATGTGTGTGTGTGTGTGTGTGTGTGTGTGTGTGTGTGTGTGTGTGTGTGTGTGTGTAGTTTTCATTTGTGGTATCTGTTCATTGTCTGTCCGACAGAGAGAAACTGGGTGAATCCTGGAACAATTACATCTTTATTTTTGCTTTAATAATAGAATGGAGGTCAGTGCCAGATAGGATTACCTGAGCTTAGTGAAGACTATCACTAGCCAATATGAAGCCCGAAGGGTTACTCACTTGGCTACTCCTCTGCTTTCAGGGCCACTAATCTGTTTTACAAATAAAGCAACTAAATCATGGATAATTGGGAATATTTTGTCTTGTTTGAGTAGAGAATCGCTTTATAAGGTATTTAAGGTATGATAGAATTTAGATAACAGTGTTCTTTTGAAAGCAGCATTATGAGAAGAAGAAGGCACATTCAAGAAGCATGAATATTTTTTAAGTGTAATTCCTATGTCTGTGTAATAAATATGAATCCGCTTCTCCAAAGCAATTTCTTGGTAGGTTCCTGAACTTCCTGCAGCCTTCTAAAATGCCTGTTAGACAAACGGTAGACACTCCAGGAAGTTTCCGCCGCATGACTGGTGGAAATAAAAAATATAAAACATCAAATACTGGAGTTTTGTCACAGCTCATGGCATCTTGCAGCCCAAGGTGTCAGTGAAGTCACGCATGAGGTTACGTTACCATAAGGGCGAGACTTGTCTCAAGAGTGCTGCTGGGATAAAGTGATTTTCCTGTGCTGAAACCTAACCATGCAATGAAAGTGAAAGCAGAAAACAGATGAAAACGGACAGAGGCAAAGACTCCTTTACACAAATGGTCCACTGTTTGGCAACTTGTTCTTTTATGCTAAGCTAAATAAATGCTTCTCTAATTACCCACATTTAATTGGACATACAGGAAATGACTCTTGATCTTATTCTCACTAGAAATATTCATACATGAATGAATGAATGAAAGAATGAATGAATCTTTATTTCAGATAGATTAAAAGTAAAGATTAAAAAGAAACAAAATAATATAACAAAGGGGAAAAAAATCAGACAAGGTCAAATTAACAATAACTCCTCTGATTATACAGTTCAACATAAGTTATCTGAAATGGGTGATGGCTGAAGCCGCAGCTTATATTGCCCACCCATATTCCACCCAAGAATTCAAAAGAAAAACAAAACAAGAGCGATTACAATTCAGAACAAAGCTAAGACAAAATGTGACAAAAAAAAAACTAAGCAACAACACAACACAGACTGGATATGACAATCCTTATGTGATCTTACATGTCATCTTGTATATACGTATGTTTGGAGTATTTCTTCCTTTAGTTTTTGTTTAAATTGTCCAAGCGTTGTACATGATTTTAATTCAAGTCCAAAATTGTTCCATCCCAGAATTTTAAATACATAAAAATAACAACAGAAAAACAAAATACCCCAACCTTTACCCAAGTTCTGTACAGGAGAATAGATCCAGTTTCAACCATCATTAAATCACAATGAATGACTGTTATTTATAGGTATTCAAAAACCAAGAAATATGGTTCGCCAGAGTGTATCAATACAGACATCTAACCCTGAGCTAGTGCAGTGGCGTGTATCAAAGCTGGTCTTACCTTTTCTTGAGAGGGAAAAACCTGGAAGAGTTAAAATGGCTAACAATAGAATGGCTGTGTGCTTATAAGAGGCGTGAGCATTTTCATGTTTATTTCAATAATCACATGAGCAATGTACTCATTTCAGAAAGTTAAAACAATAAAAACACAAATTTTCAGTGAATGGGGCCTACTGAAACTTTAAAGACACATTCTGGTGGACAGGGGATTTACCCTATAAAAACAAACCTAATCTGTCTAAAATGGTATCTCATGCCCTTTTATCTACAAAAAAGCTTTCATTGTCTTACAGTTTTGTGTCAAAATATTTTCACTTTTCCTCCACGTTCACGCGCCAGGTTCTGTGACTTGGCCCACCTACATACCACAAGGCTAATAGTTACTAGCGCTACATTAAACAGAATAAATCCTGTGATAAAAACATTTACCGGTTGAAGGACACGCCCAGTTGTATGAACAGTGTCCCAGGATAATGACTGAAACTGCATCGGCCCTTAAAAGCAGTTTTATGGTAAAAGCCATCTTAATTTGGGTCAAGTTTTCAAAGCAGCTGGTTAAAAAAATGCTATCTGGCCTGGAGGCTAACTTCAGTTAGGCCAGAGAGTCCTGATTGGCTCATCACTAAGGAACTGTGTGGTTACGTCACCAAAAAGTCTCCATTTAAACTTGTCTTTTTCAGGGGGTGGGGCTTTACTGAAACTTTAAAGCAAAAAAACACAGACACGACATGTTTGAGTGATTTTGTTCTTGATATCTTGCAAGTCATGGCGGAGTGTCACTTTAACAGATTTGTTATGTTATTTTTAACAGGTAATGAGTTACAAACTATGTGCCAGTGCAAAGACCTACTGTACATCAAAAAATAGTAACTGAAATCTTCAGAAGCACCTGATTGAACATCCTTTGAAACTAGTTCCTAAGGAAAGACTCGCTCTTCACTGGGAGATTGATGAGATTGTTGAGTAGTCGAAGGGCGCTCAGGGAGGACTCAATGATCTCATTTGTCTCCCAATGATCTCTCAGCAATCTTTCAATGAATGCCAAAAATTTCCATCCCAAAGATGAAGATAGCTGAGAGATCAGTGATTCAAGGAAAGATCAATAGAATTCATTGAAAGATTGCTATGAGATCATTGGGAGATTGATGAGACCGTTGGGTGGTCCTCGAGAGTTCACTGAGTTTGTTGAGAGATCGCTTTCCTTTGGTGATTGCTGCTCATGATCATGGAGATCACTGAGAGATCTTTGAGAGATCTTGGCAATCACTGAGAGAACATTGAAAGATCGTTGAGAGAGCTGGCCATTTTTCATCTTTCAATGATCTCTGAAGGATATCCACCCCTGTGTAAAGGAATTTGTGCAAATGTGTGATACATCTGTTTTCTGCAGATACCAAGAAAAAGGCAAACCACAAAGTGTCACCACAGCCTTGTTCATTTCTTTTGAAGTAAAATGGAATCACAGCAGCTCTATTCTGCTCTCTGGACACTCTTCAGCTGATGGCAGGCCATCAAACACATGGTCCAGTACTGCACACAGAGCTGCACAGAATGCAAACACAGCATGGGAAGTGGCCTGCATGACTGCTGACGTCACACTTTGCTGCAAAAGTGTGTGGTAGAAATGTGTGTACCCTAGGATTATTTTCTTCTCTTTGCACTGATCTGAAAGGTTTGATACAGATTGTTGTCATCCATAGAGTAGTTTTCTATCACTTGTTGCTTTGAAGAATAAGAGTTTCCAAGAATCAGCTTTCATTTGATCGAGAGAGGTAGGACTCATCACTAGCCTGTTGAAGAAATTTACTTGTGAAAGTGTGCCTGAGTCTACACCAGAAACAAAATAGCATGTTACCCAGCTGTCTGCAGCCACTCCCGCCTGACATATTTCTGAGTCCCAGTCACCGACGCCCTGTTTGTGCCAAGGCTTTGTAGGCAGAATTTTTTTGTGGCTTTGAGACCAAGCAGCAACACATTGTTTCCATCTCAGCCAGTGGGTTTTTAAGTCCATCTGAAAAGCCTCGTCTGTGCCACATCATCCTGACCTACATTCATCCCTGCTCGTCACCTCCAACCACCCTTTTCTCCTTCTTCCTCCCTGTGTCTGTCTTCACGAGGGGCGAATGAGTTCACTCTCTGACCACGAGACAATACCTCATCCTTCCTCTTCTGAATCACAGGCTGAGAGGAGGTGGAAAGCAGCTCCATCTCCCCTGCTCCCTCCTCCTCATCATCTGCCCTAAAACAAACAGCTGTGGCTCCGTTTTGAGTCTGTGAATCAGCCAAACCCTACCTGCTGTGCACCAACAGGTCTCCAGAAGCCTGTTGTCAAGTGGCCCACACTGATACGGTGCTGCGGGGGGAGAAGGCGACACGAGTGGTGCAGCTGGTGGAGATTGATGGGGCTGACTTGATGAACTGTAAGCTGGAGTACTGACAAGCTGATTAACAGGTTGAAGAACATGGCTGTCACGCCAGTTTACAGCATGATTTGTTAGAAGGTTAAGAGGGTGACTTACAGGCCTTTTCCACCAAGATGGTTCCAGTGCCTGACTTTGCATCAGTTCTTTGGTTTTTGACCAGCTAAGCACTAGTCCCAGGCTCTCAAAAGTGGTGCTAACCTGGCCCCAACTGCTAACTGGACCAGCGCTAAGAACCAGTGGACATTGTGAACATCCACTGGCATGAGTGTGGTTAACTGACCAGCTTCAAAACATTACTGACCGCCATGTTGCATTCCAAACAGCAGAGCAAGTGATGGATTCCAAAACCAAACAGATTTGGAACAAAGAGGAGACACATTTCCTGGCTCTATGGACATGAGCAGAAGTACAAAATAAGCTGGAGGGGGCCACTCATCTGATGAACTGTTTTAGGGGATAGGCCAGCCAACTGGGATCATCAGTAACTGCAGTGGATGAGACCGTACAACAAACTGCTCAAAACGTTACTGGTAAGTGTATTGTCTTTAAAATGCCAAAAGTTAATGAATATACAGTATATCCGCTTGTATTGATATGTAACAACCAAAGTGCGGATATATATAGTATACTAAAATACTATAGTATTTTCCGTTAGCTATGCTAACAAGCTAACAGTGCTTTTACTGCAACCAAACATTTCTCCTCACCATAAAGAAATGAACAGGCCATCTCTGCTGACAAATATATATATATATATATATATATATACTGTATTATATTTATTTATTTATTTTTTTTTTTAGCGAATGCAAAGTAAATCAACAATATATAAGTTTCACTCCGCTCCGCGAGTGTCTCTCCACTTTGTGTCTCAAGCGTGCGCTCGAGGAAGCATTATTTTAAGGTGAAACTTATATATTGTTGATTTACTTACAATAAAATGCTCAAACACAAAAAATTGTCTACAAGCATGATGGGCACCGAACTAATAAACATGGACTCTGAGCAACATAAAGCAATTTCTCTGTTGCTTTCTCCGACTGCGGGTTGAACGTCCATAAGCAGCGCTCCACAGTCGATCCACTTTTTTTTTTTTTTCTGACTGTTGCCAGCCAGATCTTCGACATGTCAAGCCAAGCGTGCACTTTGAGCGATATCATAGCGTGATTAATACATATGTCAGCTATATCAAGTGTTGTGGGATGTGTCTGGTGCGTGTGTTTGGATGGGGCAGCTCGGTGCGTGGATTTGAGTGAGTGGGAGCGTTTGCGCAGCAGAGGCGCCCCCCCCCCCACACACACGAAAGGTGTGTGTGATTTGGTGCGGATAAGTAGAAAGAGCGAGGCGACCGGAGCAGGTAGAATTTGTTGCTGACAACAGTGCGGTATATAAATAAAGCCCCAACGCTTCAGCAAAACAGCCTGCACTTCTGTGTACCACAAGAGTGAGGTTTAGTCGGGAATTGACCATGGAGGAAGATACATCTCCCCTGCGTCCCAAAACCACGGTGAGGAGACAAAAGGCAGGAACGGTCAACACAAGCGTGCGATCACAGACATGTCTCATGCGCGCGCTTTGAGCGATATTGTGCTATTATCACAGCGTGATTAATACATATGTCAGTTTTATCAGGCATGCGCTCTAGCGCGTGATCACAGACAGAGTGAGGGAAATGTGGCTGCCAATCCACGCCAACGGCCTCTCCGGCCACCACCGAGCATTTAAACATTTTAACACATTCATACCCAGTGTTATGGGCACTGGAGGCAATGCGGGTGAAGTGTCTTCCCCAGGGACACAACGGCAGGATATCTGGGGAGAGTGTGATGCGAACCGCCAACCATCGGGTTATTAGACGACCTGCTCTACCTGCTGAGCTGCTACCGCCCCACTTTTTCCTCAACTTTCCCTCTTTAGGAAAGCTATGGAGGCTTACCCCGCTCTCTTTATTTCCCTTTGATTGGAAATTACATCCAAAAGCCGCGCAATGTGGCATTTTCACTGACAAATGGCAGTAGTTTATAGCTTCGCTTCTTGGCTTGTATAAGACAGAAAAAACGGCTGCAACCATTCTACGTCACTACCCACAATGCATTGCGATGTAAACAAAAATAGTAATAAAGTTTTTTAAAAATATATAAAACTGGGAATTATTTTCAAAAAAAATTAAATTATAGTTATGTTACTAACATCAAAATAAAGCATATAGAGCTAACATGCCAATATAATCAGAGTTCCTTTTAAGTAGTCAGGCTGATGAGGAGAGCAGGTGTGCACGCAGCTGTGGAGGATTAGGCAACAGGCAGGCAGAGCGGTTCACCACAGTACTCCCCCCCCCCCCCACGTGACGCCTCTCGGCGACTGATCTAACCTACCTGGGTGCGTCCGGTGGAAGTCCCTGATGAGTGATCCAACACGAAGTAGGGATGCACCCAGGACCTCCATTCCGGACCGTAACCCTTCCAGTCCACCAGGTACTGGAGGCTGCGACCCCGGTGATGGACGTCCAGAATGGTGCTGACCTTCCATGCAGGATCTCCATCAATCACAACCGGTGGAGGTGGCGTCTTGGGAGAGGGGCACAGAGGGCTGGAGCAGAACGGCTTCACCTGGGAGATATGAAAGGTGGGACAGATGCGGAGGGAGGGGGGGAGAGCTAGGCGCACAGCCACTGGATTCACAATATGGGTGATATCAAATGGACCAATGAAACGCTGAAAGAGCTTTCTAGACTCAGCCTTGAGGTTGATATTTTTAGTAGAAAGCCATAGCTGTTGCCCAACCCGATAGGGTGGAGCCGAGGTCCTGCAACGGTTGGCGATGGTGGAGTTTCGATTCGCCGTGTGCCGCAGCGCAGCCTGAGTAGCTTTCCACAACTGGCGACAGCACCTCAGGTGGGCATGCACTGAAGGTACGGCAATGTCTTCCTCCTCCTCAGGAAACAGCAGAGGGTTGTAGCCCAATGAAGCCTCGAATGGAGACATACCTATGGCGGATGAAACGGTGGTGTTGTGAACGTATTCAACCCATGGCAAGTAGGAGCTTCAGGACGCTGGGCTGGCGGTGGTGACGCACCGTAGTGCCTCCTGCTCCTGATTGGCACTCTCACATTGGCCGTTGCTCTGTGGGTGGTACCCCAGCAACAGGCTCACCGTAGCCCCAATGGCATTGCAAAAGGATTTCCATACCTGCGAGACGAACTGGGGCCCATGGTCAGACAAGATGTCCAGAGGAATGCCGTGAAGCCTCACCACGTGGAGGACGAGCAGATCTGCAGTCTCCTTCACTGTGGGCAGACCTTGCAGGGGGACAAAGTGGGCTGCCTTGGAGAATCTGTCCACTATGGTGAGGATGACGGTGTTGTTAGCAGAGGATGGGAGACCGGTGACAAAATTCACGGCCACGTGGGACCAGGGCCTGCCAGGGATAGGGAGAGGATGGAGCAGGCCAGCCAGAGGACAGGAGGACGTCTTGCCGGTGGCACACTGGGGACAGGCGCGGATATACTCCCCGACATCCTTCCGGAGTGACGGCCACCAAAAGGTCCTCTGTAGAAGAGTCACAGTACATGCCATCCGGGGATGGCATGAGAGCTTGGAGGAGTGGGCCCAATTTATCACCTCACCCCGGACGGCAGAAGGCACATACAACCTCCCCGTCCGGGTCCGCCTCGGTTTCCTGCATTCTCAGAATCCTCTCCTTAATACCCCATGAGAGGGCGCCAATGATGCACGATGGGGGAATGATCAGGTGAGCTGGTACCTCCGCAGCATCTGAGGCAAATTGCCTAGATAGAGCATCAGGCTTGGTGTTCTTGGATCCCGGGCGGTAGGTGATGGTAAAGTCGAATTGGCCAAAAAGCAGGGACCAGCGGGCCTGGCGCGCATTCAGTTGCTTAGCCATCCTGAGATATTCCAAGTTCTTATGGTCTGTCCAGACAATGAATGGCTGGGAGGCCCCCTCCAGCCAATGGCGCCACTCCTCCAGTGCCAGCTTCACCGCCAGGAGCTCCCTGTCCCCGATGTCATAGTTCCTCTCTGCCGGGGAGAGATGGTGGGAGAAGAACACGCAGGGGCGAATCTTGCTGTCCACTGGGGAGTGTTGAGACAGCACAGCTCCTACACCAGAGTCCGAAGCGTCCACTTCCACCAAGCACTGTAGAGTGGGGTCCACCTGCACCAGAATCGGAGGAGAGGAGAATAATGATTTTAGTACCACAAAGGCAGCCTCAGCCTCCTCTGTCCACCGGAAGGGCACCTTGGAGGAGGTGAGGCGAGTGAGAGGAAGGGCAGTGAGGCTGTAATTCTTTATGAAGCGGTGGTAGAAGTTGGCGAATCCCAGAAACTGCTGTAATTGTTTCCGGTAGGAGGGAGTCGGCCACTCTACCACTGCTTTTACCTTGGCTGGGTCCACGATGACTTCGTTTTGTGAGATGACGAAGCCCAGAAATGAGGTGGCTGGAGTGTGGAACTCACACTTCTCTGCCTTCATGAACAGTTTGTTCTCCAGCAGCCACTGCAACACTCACCTCACATGCACCCGGTGTTCATCGAGGGACTGAGAAAAAATCAAGATATCATCAAGGTAAACAAAGATGAATAAGCCCAGAAAGTCCCTCAACACGTCGTTGATGAGCCGCTGGAACACAGCAGAAGCGTTGATCCGCCCAAACAGCATGACGAGGTACTCGAAATGGCCACTGGGGGTCCGGAACACCGTCTTCCATTCATCCCCCTCTCGGATTCGCACCAGGTGGCAGGCATTGTGGAGGTCTAGTTTAGTGAAACAGGAGGCCCCCTGGAGGGAGTCAAACGCCGTGTTGATCAGCGGGAGTGTGTATTTGTCCTTAATGGTGATGTTACTGAGTTCCCGGAAGTCGATGCACAGTCTCAGCAAGCCGTCCTTCTTGCCCACGAAGAAGAATCCTGCCCCCACCACCGAAAACGATGGATGAATTATGCCCAAGCTCAGGGACTCCTTGATATAGGTCTCCATGGCCTCCCGCTCCAGAACTGACAGGCTGTACAGCTGACTAGATGGTAACGGAGCTCTGAGCCGGAGGTTAATGGCACAATCGTATGGGCGGTCAGGGGGGAAGAGATAAGGTTTGGGACTTGCTAAAGATGGCCCCCAGATCGTGGTACTCTGGGGGAACCCTGGACAAGTCAGACGGGGGGGGGGGGGGGGTGTCAGAGACACCGAGAGGCACGGAGGGCGAGCATGCAGCGGACTGGAGACAAACACTAAGTTAAAACGAACTCCATGAGACAAGGTTCCCAGAGCGCCAGTCAATGGTGGGGTTGTGCAACCGGAACCAGGGACATCCCAAAATGACCGGGGAGGTAGAGACCAGAAGCACAAACAACCTGAGCTGCTCACGGTGATTTCCAGACACTATAACAGAGACCAGGGCAGTGTGTTTTGACACCAAAGCCAGTGGAGCCTTGGACAAAGCTTAAGTGGTGTCTTTAACTGGTGGCAGGTGAGCTCCAATCAGGTCACCGGTTCTTCAGAGATGAAGCTCTGCTCGGCCCCTGAATCAATAAGTGCATGTGTGGAAATCTCAACATGATTATGAACAAAATGAATGGGTAACAGGAATTTAGTGAGGGGACTGCTTTGGAGTAAGTCCGTGAGTCCCCCTACAGTGACGCACGAACTCCCTCTTTTGGCCAGATGGGGCAAATAGCAAGCTCATGTTCATCGCTGCCACAATACAGACATAGACCCAACTCCCAGCGGCGCTGTTTCTCCGCCGGTGGCAACTTGGACTGATTTACTACCATCGGCTCAGGGGAGTCTAATGTATCAGAGGGAGGAAGGGCCAGCAGGGGGAGCTGCGGGGAGCAGCGAAACTGAGTGCCTGAGCGACCGGGAGCTTTACGCTCATTGGCCCGCTCCCTTAACCAATTGTCCAAGCTAGTGGTCAGGGAAATGGGCTCGGTTAACTTACTGGGTTTCTCCAGATGGGCTAGCTCGTCCCTCAGGCTAGGGCTAAGGCTACAGATGAAGATGCTGCAAAGGGAGGCATCCTCCCCCCCACCTCCGTGGCTACCACCCGAAAGTCTACGGCATAATCAGCTACCGATTTGTTCCCTTGCCTTAAGTTGAGTAGCTGGGAGGTAAGCACGCTATCTCAGTCTGAGTGGTCAAACACCTCGTTTAAACTCACTCACAAACTGGTCATATGTTAAATTAGCATAATTTTTTATTTAGCGAATGCAAAGTCCCTTAAGCCAAGCAGTTTGCCTCCTGGTTTGCTGTATGGAGGGTGTGTAATCCTCCTTCCAGTCTTTGGAGCGGGCAAGCCTCTATGATGTGTTCCATAGTTTGCTCCTCCTCCACATGCGCACAGGGGGCTAGGGCTACTGCCCCATCTGTGAAGGCTGGCCAAGCAGGGGCCATGTCCAGTCCTAAAGCGATTGAGTGTAGACCACTGTCTCCTTGGGAGGTTGGTGCCCGGGACCTGTTGGTTGGGGTTTATCACCAGCTGTTTGTTTGGGACCTCCTTGGTTTCCCATTCCTCTTGCCAAGCTGTCTGGATGGTAAGTCAGCTGGGGGAGGGTTTTTCCAAATCGGCCGTCTGGATGAAAGTCGGGCAGTGGGTGGGGTGTAGATATCTGCATGGATTGGTAAGTGAGGAAAATCTTTAACTTTTTGGAGCATCCTTTGAGTTAATGCTGCTCGCCGGATGTGTGGAGGGGCTATGTTTGACAGTACAGAGAGCCAGGGGAGTGGTGTTGAGCGGATTGTTCCAGTTATAGTTCTCATGGTTGAGTTGAGCTGGGTGTCTACATGGTGTGTGTAAGATGACCTGGACCAGACAGGGGCACAATATTCTGCTACAGAGTATGAAAGGGCCAGTGCTGAGGTGCGCAGGGTGGAGACTGCCGCCCCCCCCATTTTGCACCAGCGAGCTTGCAGAGCAGGTTGTTTCGTACTTTCACCTTAGCAGCCATCCCCTTTAGATGTTCCTTGAAGGATAAGGTCCTATCAAGGGTCACTCCAAGATAAGTTGGATTTGGGGCATGCTTAAGCTTGAGTCCGCTCAGGTGGATGTTTAGTTCTCTGGCAGCTTTTGCATTGTGGAGATGAAATACACTGGAGACGGTTTTTGCTGGGCTTGGTTTTAGGCGCCAGATTTTGCAGAACTGGTCCAGTTTAGCAAGATCTTCCGTGAGCACCCGTTCCAGTGGTTCAAAGTCTGGTGCTTGGAATGCCAAACAGATTTGTAGTAGGCAGGTCGTTTATGTAGAGGTTGACAGAGTTGGAGCTAGAACTGAGCCTTGTGGGAGTCCGTTTTTCTGCATTCTCCATGCACTTGTGTTCTGACTGAGGTGGACTCTGAACCTTCGGTTGGTCAGCAGGGTTTTTTATAATTGCTGTTGCCCAAGCAGGGATCGCCTTTATAAGTTTCAGGAGGAGGCCTTTGTGCCAGACCATATCATAGGCGGCTGTAAGATCGAGAAACACAGCCCCTGTCTTCAGTCTGCTCTCGAAGCCATTTTCAATGAAGGTGGTTAGGGCCAGTACTTGTTCTCCTGTACTGCGGTCCTTGCGGAAACCTGCTTGATCCACACTTAGAATATCCTCTATTTCTGGGGAAATGCGTTGCAGTATTAGGCGCTCCATGATTTTGTAAGGAACGCTGAGTAGGGAGATTGGGCGGTAGCTTGCTGGTAGTTTGTGGTCTTTGCCAGGTTTTGGGATGGCAATGACCTTTGCTGTCCCGCCATTCTTTGGGATCGAGTTCGTTTTGTGTGATCCTTGTGTAGAATTGTGTCAACCAGGTTAGGGCTCGGGGGCCAAGATTCTTCATGAATTCCTGGGTTGATGTAATGCGGATCCTGCTGCCTTTCCACATTTCAGGCCCTGTAAGGACTTTCTCCATTCAAGCAGCCTCGGAAGGGTTCAGGGTTCGTATCCTTTACAGGCATTGTTGGGTGTTGTTTTAGCTCAGGGTTGTAACTGCTCTTCTGGTGTCTTTGTCTTGGGGTGGCTTTGTCGATAGACAGTAGGTGGGATCGCTGCAACTTGGTTGGGTTGTGACAGATGCTCGTGATTTGGCTAGGGGGCTTCTGTGCAAGCTCCTAGGCGATGAGTGAGGCTCCACATTTCCTGCTAGAGTGGGTAATAGCTCTGGTCAGCAACTGTCTCCCTCCCATTTCTTTCGCCGGGCTGTATTTAGCGATTCAATGAGAGGGTCTGCTATCTCTGGGGTCCCCTGATGTTTGATAGGATTGTAGGAGGGGCCAACACTTTCTCCGTCCAAAACATGGGGACATAGAGGGGTCGGTAAGCCCCTCGTGGGATTGCAGTATGGTCAGCCTTGAAGATTGCGCTGCAGAAGCGGTTGTATGCTTCATCTACAGTGATGGTGTGGAGTGGGATGGTAACAATGCTCCGTCCAGAGTTTCACTGACTTTCTTCCGTTGGGGGCTTTGCGGAAGTTCCAGCGCATCTTTCCTTGGGGCTGTATATGACTGGAAGGTGTAGGCCAATGTGACAAGCAGGGGCCGAGTGTTGGCTGTGTGGAAAATCATCAAGAATGAGGATCTGTGTAGGATATGGCTCCCCCATTCAAAGAGCTGACCCAACACAGGTCAGGTCGAATAGTCCTTCTTCCACCTAGCAGAGTGGAAGGTTCCCTCTTTGTTTGGGGTCGTATATCAAAGCGAGGTCATTTCTGGATGCCCAGTCTGAAAGTGCCTCCCCATCACTGTCCACTGCTGGGTACCCCCAGTCAGGGTGGATGGCTGTTAAAGTCCCCCACATAGATGGCAGGGTGGGGTAGGGTGGATAAGACCTGCAGATCCCAGTTGGCATTAGGGGGCTTGTACACATTGACAATATGGAAGCCACCAATGATTATGGGTGTCCTGAGAAATGTGTTGTTATCAGGTGATTGGCTTCAACTATGTCATGAACGCACATAGGTGGCACGTCCATGTTTAGCATGTAGAACATAGCACAGGAGGTCAAAGCCTTGATTGGTGAAGCGGCCCAGCTTCCTCTGTGCCAATATGAGTCTCTTGGAGGCAGATTACATCAATCGAATGTTGGAAGGCGAGGACCTTCGATAAGGCTTCGCTTGGCTGCTGATAGGCCTTCAACGTTTAGTTGTAATATGCGAAGGGCAGATCCTACCACAAAGTGCTCTTGGGGCTGTTTGCTTTCGGCTTTAGGACTGTGACTAGGATTCTTCTTTGACTTGGCACAGAGGTGTCGTCTCTTCGAATTTAGTCTGCCTGGTAGGATCATTAGCTTCCCCAGGCAAGCCCGGGTACTGGCGGAGGGCGCGACGAGAAACGCTGATCCATTGCCCCCCATTGATCCATTGGGCTGATCCATTAGCGTAATCAGCCCAAGCCATAACCCATGTAAGCCCCGGCTAACGCCCCGCCCCTCCAGCAGATTAACTACATAGCCAATGCGGCTGTGACTGAGTAGGAAAATCCCCTGGAACCCACTGGAACACTATCCCACATTGTAACAGGAATCCCCTAGCTTCCCCTAGCTTACCGTTGAAGCGTGTGGGCGTGGGGACTGGAGTCAGCCGGGATGGTGGAGACAGAGAAGGATGGAGCTAGCTGGAGTGGCCAATGCTACTCGAAGCCAGGGGAAAGGGTCTGGAGACCTGACAGGCGATCCAGGCAGGAGTTTATCTGGACAGCTGTGTGCGTGTGACCTGTTGTTGGTGTGATAATTGGTCTACTCAATCCTCTAAGATGTTAATTTTGTGTGCTAGCGCACTGTCTGCTGGGTTGTTTTGACGAAGTCGTACTGACATGATTTGAGACCCAGGACGCAGACACAGACTCAGAAATAAACTCAGTTATCTTTATTGTGCTGTGTATGTATGAGAGTGTGAGTGTGTCTATGAATGTAGCAGCCGGGGCGAGCAGAGCACCGTACAGACTGGCAACCCTAGGGAAGAGCAGAGATAAGGGGGGTTAGTGCCAACACTCTGGAGAGATGATACAGTTATGTTCAATCTTACTGTAGGCGAGTTGGTGAGCAGCACAGGCTTGGTCCCGAAGACTCCGGCCAGAGAGACAGTGTCTTCGGCCCCGGTTGCAGAGGGAATGAAAGGAGGACTTGGTGAAGTGTAGGGTGTGCTTGGTCCACCGCCAGGAGGAGGAGGTCCGCCACCACGGATTTCCACATGTGCACAGGGGAGCAGAGCATAGAGTGGTAATGAGGATGAAGGAGGCCTACTTGGCGTTGGGAAGCTGGAACTCCCAGGAGAACAATGAAGTAGAGGAGGAATCTCAGGAGAATGACGAAGTCGAGAAGGAATCTCAGGAGAACGACGAAGTAGTGTAGCGTCTTGCCAGACCAGGGACTTAGATGACTCCATGCAGACCAGAGGGCAGCACGGCTTAAGTAGTCAGGCTGATGAGGAGAACAGGTGTGCACGCAGCTGTGGAGGATTAGGCAACAGGCAGGCAGAGCGGATCACCACACATATAAGCTTTGGTAATATTGATATTGAATAAAAATGCCTTCTATGTCTGCACATTTAATGGAAGGCTTAAGTTATACACTGCACAAACTAAAACATTTTTTTTGTATTTACAGATTTATCACACCTGGATGATGAGAGAGAACCACCCAGACCTGTGGTGTCCAGCTCACCTTCACCAGCACCAAGCTTGTCCTCCTGCTGCTCTTCCTCTTCTCACCAAATTTGGTATATACTGTATGTTCAGATCATGGACCCATTCACACAAAGGGGGGGAGTGAATTAAATCAATTATACACTTTAATTGAATGCTCTGATGCCACTAACAGTAAATGGAATGTTTACAAGACACCATTCAGTCTTGGAATTGACGATTCTACGGTTGTTCAAGTGTTGTGGTTATTTTATATTGCTTCTTCTTTTTGTACTTTTCTAAACATGGAAACAGAAGCGGAGGACACAAACACAGACCTCGCTCGCTTGACTACCCTGCGAGAGGTCAGATGCGAGACAGCAGCGAGCCAGAGCAGGAGGGAGAGAGCAGATGACCTCCTCTTTGCTGCGAACGCATCCAGCAAGATGGCGGAGTTGTGCCTACCAATACCCTTGTTGGACTGACCGCATGTGACACGTAGTGTCAGTGCTTGAGGCAACTGCCCCCATAACAAAAGAGAACTATCGCCAGACACTGCATAATTTTGGCTGATGTGTACATTATACTTTTCATATGTAACAGTCTTAAATTTTTGCACATTTTATAATAAAAGCTTTCTTTCCTTAAGTGTTTTTCTGCTTCCTCATTAAGTAGTTATCCCTCACACCAAACATATGCATGAAATGTAAACCTATTAGGATAAACAATGTAAATCACTAACATTATAGTGGGGGGGAAGTGAAAGTACAAGTGCTGAATTACTGCCCTTAAGTTAATTTTTTTCAGGTATTTGAAAATATATCCAGGTGTTTGTGGACTTTACTCACATATTTATGAAACACTTTTTTCACATTTTCTAAAGAACAAGCAGCAACAAACTTAAATCTATGCACTTTTTCTGTGGAAATGTTCCAAGTTGCCAGCCTTCAAAAATGATAATGAGATTATACTGTATTCTTTTGACAACATACCACATGACATTCTGTCAGCTCTGGACAAGATCATTTCTGGGGAAAGTACTTTTAACTTGTACACTTTAGAGTCTGTCCCTTGTTACCCCTACATGAATAAAAACTTGAATCAGTACTTTAACCAGAATAGATTGCATACAAGTACATAAGGTGTAAACCTTTAACAACTCTGTAAATGTGCCTATAAATATATACATACACCATAAAACATCAAAACAGAGTACACTGAGGACCAGCTGTCAACTGATTTTTTTTAATTCATTAATGCTTTTGCACTACTTCACACAAGTTATATTTTGTAAATGATATGGCAGGCACTGAACAGGTTATTGCTCCCCACTGCTAAAGTACTCCATTAAAACTGCCCTAATGTCATTCCTTTCTACACTGGCATGGTCAAGTAGTGGTGGAACTGGAGGCTGACTGTGATCAAATGTGTCTGGGAGTCCAAAGTTGTCACCATGTTCCTGACAAATATTATCAAGTATGCAGCAGGTGAGCACCAATTTCTTGCTCAGCTTCAGTTTGCAGTCATTCCTTGTCAGGAGGGACCTCCATCATCCTTTCAAGCCACCGAAGAGCCATTTCCACAACTGAACGTGCACGGCTCAATCCGGTAGTTGTAGTTACGTTGTTCAGGGGTAAGGTCTGCCTGTGTCCGAAAAGGGTTTCATTCAGCCACTTCTGCATGGGGTTGGCTGGGCGGGGTGAAATCCAGTGTCATGCCAAAAAGTGATCACCGTCTACAGGAGCCAGGTGCGCCTAGCTTGTTAAAGGTGGACTGCCTGGTCTCAGTCCACCTACAATGTGTTTAAATGTTCTGAGGTCTTAACCACGTCTGAAAAATGATAGTGTTGGCCAAAGTGTTTGCAGTTTGGATAGCAAAATGTGTAGAATTATCAACTGCAATTGATTGCAATATTTATATGCAAAAACCTTGTTGTTTTGAGAGGTACATAGAATATATATTTATATAGTACATGCCATATATTGCAGTAAATCTATGCATTTTTCATGTAACCTTGTCACCTGCATTATTTAATTGCTTTTAAGCCTCGATTAAGTTTCTTTCTGTCATGGAATGACCCCTCGCGGACCATTAATGAGACAGCTGTAGGCAGCCAATTTTGTGTTTGCATATTATTATTGAAAGATAACAATCACAAAATAATGAGCCACGTGGGGCAAAACACGAGTAAAGACTTAAGCAAGGCACAGTAATAACACACACAGGTACAGGAGTAAACTTACTGGGAATACCAAGGATGAAGAAAGTGACTGGAGCCGGGGTTAGGTGACTCCATTCGAACGCTGTGGAAAACCAGCGTTGTAAGAGGTCGCAGCCCTGGCGTAACCTCGGCTGCTCCCTTAAATAGGGCTTAGAGGAAACAGACAATGAAAACTAATTAGTGGGATGTGATCCAGCTGTCCTCCTTGCGCAGCTCGAGTCGACAGCCGGAAGCCCCGCAGAGACGCTGTCAAAATAAGAGCCCGGAAGGCCATAAGGAAAACAGAACGGGAGGAAATACTGCATGACCGAGTGGCGGGACAAGATCAGCGTTCAGACCATGACAGTTTCGGATTCAAAATGTATCATAATGTTAAATATATCTATTATACCTACCTAAGTACTGTTTACCCTGTTGAAATATACGTATATTTAACGGCTAATATAACACCATAACAACAATATGGCAACCTGGCCGATCATTTTTTTGCAGCTGATCACTTTTTGGCATGACATAACAGGCAACCTCCATCTCGTAATGCACCGAACACCACTTATTACAGAAATGATATAAATTTTTAAAAGTGTAGTCAATTGCTAGCTAGTTGAGCCTACAGACTTGAGCTAACAACGGCTGATAACTGAAAATATTGATAATTACCGGTCTCCTTAAACATAGCCCCATTCTCTGCGATAAGAATAAAACTGTTTTTGGATGGTTAAGTACAGGTTTGGAATAATAAAAGCAGCGCTCCCAAAGAGACAACAAACTCCTCCATGTTGACAAGTTAGCGCTGCCTCTTCTTCTCCCTCTTTTTACTTCTTCTTCTGTGGTGTTCTGTGAGGTTGCATAAAGCCACTTCACACTACGTAATGACGTAGCCCTGACATAATCCCCGACTAGTTTCCATATCAGTGAAAACAACTGGTTCTTATGAGGCACTACAGTTGAACTGGTTAAGCACTGGCACAAGCCCCATAACCAAACTAGCACTGGTTATTATTTGGTAGAAATGAGGCATTACTGACATGGCATCATATTAGCTTAGGAACTCATCATTGATGGTTGAATCATTGTGTCGCAAACTTGATGAGTTTGCCTGGAACAGGGGTCTGCACCCTGCGGCTCTGGGGCCACATGTTGCTCTTTTGCCCATAAGATTAGATAAGATAAGCCTGTGGTGACCCAGCACACTGCAAACTGACACTATTTCACATTCAGCAGGGCTGGAGGAAACGGAGGACAATTTACATACGAACAGAGAGCCCCAGGGGGCAATCAGAACAATGGATTGTTGTGTATACATCCCTGGATGAGGGAGAGGACATCCAGTCGCCAGTTGGTCATGCTAATGATATGTATTGACCGATGTGTATTAGATGGCAATTACCTCCACACTGGTGACTCTGGACGTGCTTGGTGCATCGCGTGACGTTGCCATTTTCTCCACACTGGTGACCGGACGAGAGATAAGGAACCGGCTTATTCCGCTCACCGCGCTGTGAGTTCCAGTGGACCAGAGAAGGCCTGCACCGCGTCATCCACATCTGAGCGCCTTCTCCGGAGCGGGCAGCTCTGGGACCAACACACACCATGAACGGCGACATGAGCCAAATGGAAGAAGCAGCCTGAATGGGGAAGATCATCGGCGCTGTCTGGGTTGATTTCCACCAAGCTCCCCGACTCTGACTCACCTCCCGACAGCGGACTTTCTGCGCACAGAAGCCCCGCGCGCATACCGCAGGATTACGAGGACAGTGCAATTTCCAGCTATGTGGTCACTGCGCCAGGCGCGTCCATGCACCAGGGACAAACTGGCTCCAGACTATTACATCGTCCTCCGCCGCTGCACATGCCCGGGAAACATGGGCCGATCGCCATCTTCAGAACCTTTAGGGCTGCTCACGCACCTGAAGCAGACATGCAGCCCGCACACAGGACTTTGTATGGGTTTCTCAGCCGCGGCGCACAACAGGAATTTAACCGATTGCTTTCCCTGATGACTTTAGGGCTGCTTCCGCACCTAAAGCCAAACCGTCAAGTCCCTCACACAGCTTCAGTTTTTTTTAATTTTTTTAATTTTTTTTTTTTTAACAGCCGCTACGCATCCTCGGGGAATTTGGCCATTCACCTTCCCCACATCCTCTCAGGACTGAGCCACAAGAGGAGTCAGAGACTTCATTTTTCACAGCCGCTGCGGGTCACCACCAGGTTTACCGAGGAAAGCCCCTCACCATCACAGATCCACATGCATTTTTGCCCAGCCCAGACACCTTTGACTTCCCGGGCTGGCACTCACTTACTCCCACCCCTCTCCCCCTCCTCCTCCACAGCGCTCTTCCCACACCTCACTCCCTAAAGCTGGCTGATCGCCGGTTTGTTCCATTACGCTCGACGTGCACCAGCCCCGTGCGCCCACGATCCACAGCTGTTCAACGTGCTGGAACTCGGAGCGGAGCACACTGTCTTTTCCACCCCTCCCCCATCCCCCTCACGGACTGACATGCCCTCCAACACTCCTCTACAGCAGGACAGTTCTACCGGAGCTGGAGCCCAAAGGATGGGGGGGGGGAGCGGGGGGGGGGGGGTCACAGCCCCTTTCTGAGTGTTCTGGGGGGAGCCATGTGGTGACCCAGCACACTGCAGACTGGCACTATTTCACTCTCAGCAGGGCTGGAGGAGACGGAGGACAATTTGCATACGGACAGAGAGCCCCAGGGGGCAATCAGAACAATGGACTGTTGTGTATACATCCCTGGATAAGGGAGAGGGACATCTGGGCGCCAGTTGGTCACGCTAATGATATGTATTGACTGATATGTACAGTATATCACTATGCTAATGTGCCATGCATTGTCTCTGTCTGTATAACATGTATAAAAGAGCTTGCTATACATGCTTCAGGATCACAGTAGCACATCGAGCTACAAAGCGCGTCTCAATATGTTGGAGGAAATAAAACCTTGTACCCTTCCAGCTCATCACATCTCGCCTGGACTATTACATTCCACAAGTCTTTAGTCCCACAATGGGGAAATTCCATAGATGGTGGCTCCCTGAGGCCTTGAGGAAAAAAAGCACAAATTTTCAAGAAAAGAAGCAATGAATTTACAAGAAAAAAGGTTTGCATAGTCATGAGAAAAATATCCCAGAAAGCAGGGAATGAGAAAACCTGAAATTTTATGATTTAGGGAAAAAATGCTATAATTTTCTGAGGAAAACACACCCACAAATTTGTAAGAAAAATTTCACAAAATTCTCGAAAAGAAATCAAAAATGTACTGACAAATGTGTTTTATGACAATAAGTAATAAATTTATGAAAGAAATTATGTCAAATTTACAAAGAAAAATATAATAAATTTATGAGAATAGCTGAAAATTTATGCAAAAAATACTCAAAATTTAGGGAAAATGCAGAAAATTTCATGAGGGGAAAAAAACACAAAATGGCAAAAAAAAAAAAAAATTGCCAGAAAAAGACAAATGGTGCAACTATATATGAAAAGGGCAGCATTTTTTTTTAACCTTAAAAAAGGTAACTTTATGCCAAAAAAATATCAAAATTTACAAAAAAGCTTGTAACTTTATTGGGGAAAATATCTCAAATTTACATGGAAAAAGTCTTCAGTTTGACTTGATTGAACTTGAAGGTTTTAAATTTGCAAAGAAAAATATGCCAAATTTAGGAAAAAGCAAAACACATTATGCCAAAAATACAACAAATTTTGAAAAAAATTACAGTTGAATTGGAAAAAAAACCACAATTTTGCAAGAAAAACAGTGTGGAAGATGTGAAAATGACGAGGCAGCGTTCTTTCTCAGAGTCAGCTTTATTCACATCTCCATCATTAAAAGCAGAAAAAAGAGAGAATGAAACAGTAACTCTCATCCTTAAATATCAGGGACTTCACACCTCATAGAATACATGTCCCACAGACCACCTTGCATAATAAAGACAGTCACAATGCATTTCACCACCTTGCATAATAAAGACAGTCACAATGCATTTCCCTCCATGATATAACTTCCACTGTCTCCCACGCATCCTTTAATCGACCCCCCACAGTCTCCAGCCTTGCATAACAAGGCTAAGCTTCCTGCCTTTGTTCTGACCTGAAATGCGAGTCACAAAACTGATCCAACAGGTCCATTGAGTGTTCACCACACGAGCCCCCCCCAGCATTTTAGAAAAACAGAACAACAAGAAAATAACCCCATGCATGCCGTGATAGCATCAATACACATCAGTCCACATGCTGGATAGGCTTCAGCCTCCTGCCAAATCTGCTGTAGCTGGGGTTCACCGTCTCTGCGGCACTGTCCCGCTGGGGATTTGCCAGCTGGGGGCGGAAACCCTTTGTCAGTCTCTGCGGGTGTTCTGGGGAAACATTACTTTGGGAAACATTACTGTGTGAAACCCTCCATGGTGGTTTATCTCGCCGTGGGGCCTTTGCCAACAGCACTTCCTCCTCTGCCACCACAAAAGCGGGTTTAAATCTGTCTATGCCAATTTTCTCTTTCCTACCCCCCAAATCTAGCAAAAACTGCTTGTCCCCTGTTTCTAGCACTCTGAATGGTCCGTCATAAGGCGGTCGCAGCGGGGTTCGATGCTCATCGTGTCTAACAAAAACAAACTCTGCGTTCTTCAAAGTTTTAGGCACAAAAGCGCACGGAAAACTGTGGTGCGCGGGGCCGGGCAGCATGCTTGATTCTATGTTACTCTGCAACAGCTGAGACGGGGAGGCGTTTGGCGCAGGGTTATCTGGGAGAAACTCCCCAGGCAGCCGGAGTGGCTGCGCAAACACGAGTTCTGCTGGGGAGGCTTCTAGATCCTCTTTAGGCGCAGAACGCAACTCCAATAACACCCATGGTAACTTGTCAACCCAATTTGTATCCGTCAGTGACGCTCTGAGAGCCGCTTTCAATGACCTATGAAAACGTTCGCATAAACCGTTAGCCTGCGGATTGTACGCGGTTGTGCAGTGAATTGTGACACCCAGGCTGCGGGCCATTGTCGACCAAAGCTCGGAAACAAATTGAGGGCCTCTGTCGGACGTAATGTCCGACGGAACGCCGAAGCACGCCACCCAAGCTGTTAAAAACGTGCGCGCCACTTCCTCGGCCGTGGTTGATGCCAGTGGGACCACTTCAGGCCAGCGCGTGGTGCGGTCCACCATTGTCAGAAGATGTGTGCACCCCTGTGACAGCGGGAGGGGTCCAACGAGGTCCACATGAACGTGATCGAACCTCTTGGCCGGAATGTGAAACGGTTCCAAAGGAGCTCTCGTGTGCCTGTGTACTTTGGCTCGTTGACACGCCGCGCAGGCTGCTGCCCACTCATTGACCTGTTTGCAGAGGCTCGGCCAAACAAATTTCTCTCCCACCATTTTGACCGACGTGCGCACTCCAGGGTGCGCCAAAGAATGAACCGAGTCAAAAACGTGGCGGCGCCACGCAGCCGGTACTACTGGACGTGGCCGTCCAGTCGAGACATCGCAGATTAGGGGGGCATACTGTCTTGCAGCACCCTGCTCTCCAGCCTTAACCCTGTTGGTCCAGACTGGAGCACGCGCACGTCCACGTCATTAACCTGCTCTGCGGCCATGGCTGCATAATCTAACCCTACGCTGACTGGGGCCGCCACAGCGCGCGAGAGGCAATCTGCCACTACATTGAGTTTGTCTGCCACATGCTGAATATCAGTGGTAAACTCTGATATCGCGGCCAGCTGTCTCTGCTGCCGGCCTGACCACGGTTCCGAGACCTTGGCCATCGCGAATGTTAGCGGTTTGTGATCAACGAACGCGGTGAAAGCACGTCCTTCCAGCCAGAACTGAAAGTGGCGGATGGCCAAATGGAGAGCGAGCAGCTCCCTGTCGAACGCGCTGTATTTACATTCGCTATCGCGCAAGGTCCTGCTGAAAAAGGCGAGGGGCTGCCAAACCCTGGCTACGTGTTGCTCCACGACCGCCCCTATGGCCACATCTGATGCGTCAGTGGTGAGCGCTATGCGGGCCGTTGGGTCTGGGTGTGCCAACAACGCAGCCTTTGCCAAGGCTGCTTTCACCTCCGCGAACGCTTGGTCGCGCTCCGGGGACCACTCGATCTTATCCACGGGTTTCTTTTTTTTGAGTGCGGCATACAGCAGCTGCATGAGCTGCGCCGTGCGGGGGAGAAAACGGTTATAAAAATTCACCATTCCCAAAAACTCCTGCAACGCCCTGACTGTCTGCAGCCGGGGAAAATTTGCCACAGCGCGCACTTTGTCAGGCAGCGGGACTGCTCCTTCGGGGGAGACGCGGTGTCCTAAAAAATCGATCTGCGCCACCCCGAACTGACACTTCG
This sequence comes from Pholidichthys leucotaenia, assembly GCA_020510985.1. Taxonomy (NCBI): domain Eukaryota; kingdom Metazoa; phylum Chordata; class Actinopteri; order Cichliformes; family Pholidichthyidae; genus Pholidichthys; species Pholidichthys leucotaenia. Next base: position 231,751,986 of record CM035843.1, on the reverse strand, counting down.
CTGAGTTGATTATTAACCCGTGATCTCCCAACCTTCGGAAAACTGTGGCCAGGTGTTTTTCGTGTTCATCTTCGGACGCGCTGGCTACTAAAATATCGTCCAGGTAGACGAACACGAAAGGGAGATCGCGAAGCACCGTGTCCATCATGCGTTGGAATGTCTGGGCAGCCCCTTTAAGTCCGAATGGCATGTGTAAAAACTCTAATAAACCAAACAGAGTTATTACTGCTGTTTTGGGTATGTCCTCAGCGCGCACTGGAACTTGGTGGTAACCGCGGACCGAGTCTATTTTAGAAAAAATGCGCGCCCCTGCCAAATGAACCAAGAAATCTTGGATATGTGGGATTGGGTAGCGGTCGTGCGCTGTAGCGTTGTTTAACCTGCGAAAATCCCCGCAAGGGCGCCATGATCCGTCAGCTTTCGGGACCATATGTAGGAGGGAAGCCCACGGACTGTTTGAACGTCGGATAATGCCCAACCTCTCCAGGTTGGCGAACTTCTCGCGCGCTATGGCTAGTTTAACTAACTAACTAACTAACTAACCTGCACTTATATAGCGCTTTTCTAGTCACAAAGACCACTCAAAGTGCTTTCATTAATACTAACCCTCTATTCTAAGGGCCTATAGGAAACAGATATCTAGGGACAATTTAGAACAGCCAATTAACCTAACATGCATGTTTTTGGCATGTGGGAGGAAACCGGAGAAATCCCGGAGTAAACCCACGCAACACGGGGAGAACATGCAAACTCCACACAGATCACTGTTGGTCGGGGGCTGGGATCGAACCCACGATCCCACGATCCCCACAATCCCCCGGCCAAGGGTAAACTGTGCTGCCGCAGTGCTAACCACTGCGCCACCGTGCGTCCAAGCGCCGAGCTTTTGCAAAAACGGGCGGTCCAGTAGTGGTAATAAAATGCTCCACCCCGTGCTTAGCGACTGTTGGCGAAAATGTGGGGACCGTGAGTGCTGGGAACTGAGTGAGCAGTGTGTGGAACTTGCCGCCTGCTGTTGTGACGTTGGCTTGTGCTGTAGGCGGGGCCACTCACACTGCACAGGGGACAGAATCAAAAGAAAATGCATTAACCAGGCGCCTGTTAGCGAGATCAACCAACAATCCATGTGAGCACAAAAAATCAGCCCCCAGCATATTGAAATTTACTGTTGCTACAACAAAAGTCTACTCATATGCACGGCCGTGCAGAGACAGAAGCAGAGTCTTCTCACCAAAGGTCTTAATCTCCGAGCCGTTTGCCGCTGTCACCAGAGGACCTCTGGAACCCGTCAGTCTGTCCGCGTAGGAAGGAGTGATGAAACTCAACTGGGAGCCTGTGTCGATGAGGAACTGCCTCCCGGAGTGTGCGTCCGACAAGTAGAACAGCTTGTTCTCTTCCCCGAGGGCCGCGGCTGCTACCGACCCCCCGGTCTTGGCGTTTCCCGAACACCCGAACTGGCACGGCGGTATACACTTGCGTGCCCTCTCTGCGAAACGGCGATGGTAGAAACAAAAGACGTTCGGTCCACGGTCCCTGGCCCTTGCCGCCGCCGTCGTCGGTGAGTCTGGCACCGCTGTCTCTGGCCTCCTGTCGTCTGCGGTCGTCGCGCCGAGTTCCGCTGCAGCGGCCGTGGCTGCGCGCCGCTTGGTGGCGTTGACAATCGGCTGCGCCTCTCGGCCCAGCGTGCGGTAGTCCCGTAGGGCCAACAGTGGCGAACTAGCCAGAACCGCTCTCGCTGCTGATGGTAGAGTCCTGGGGAAGAGGTGGGTGAAAATGAAGTGATCATCGTCAGAGTCTTTCAACCTCAACAACTTCTCCATCAGGCTCGCGGGCATGTCGTTTTCCCCCTCCGTCAGCGCCAGGAGCCTCTCTGCTCGCTCCTCCGCCGAGGGGGTGAATTGCTGGATGAGTGCAGCCTTCAACGCGTCGTATTTGTCGCTCTCCGGCGGCTGGTCAATCAGGCTCTCCACGTGCTGGGCCGTGTTGTTGTCCAGCTTTGCGACTACGTGGTAGAATTTCGTGACATCGACCGATATCCCCCGGAGGTTGAACTGCGCCTCAACTGCGTTGAAACAGGAGCGCGGATTGTTCCGCCAGAAGTCCGGTAGCTGGACTGTAGCGGTGTTCGCTTGGCTGGGGGCTCCTGACGCGGCTGGCCAGGGGGGATTTCTTTCTTCCATGATACGTCTCAGGGTCACCAGTGTGGAAGATGTGAAAATGACGAGGCAGCGTTCTTTCTCAGAGTCAGCTTTATTCACATCTCCATCATTAAAAGCAGAAAAAAGCGAGAATGAAACAGTAACTCTCATCCTTAAATATTAGGGACTTCACACCTCATAGAATACATGTCCCACAGACCACCTTGCATAATAAAGACAGTCACAATGCATTTCACCACCTGGCATAATAAAGACAGTCACAATGCATTTCCCTCCATGATATCACTTCCACTGTCTCCCACGCATCCTTTAATCGACCCCCCACGGTCTCCAGCCTTGCATAACAAGGCTAAGCTTCCTGCCTTTGTTCTGACCTGAAATGCGAGTCACAGAACCGGTCCAACAGGTCCATTGAGTGTTCACCACAACACAAACTTAAAATTTTACCAGAAAAAGTAGCAGTTTTGTGAGGAAAAGGGTAACTTTTCTTTTATTTTTTTTTAAAAACTGCAAAATTGGAGGAAAAAATTCTGCTGTTTTACTGCAGTTGTTATGCTCAGAGATTTTTGTGGCTCCATGCAGATTTTTTTTTATACAAAAATCACTCACAGTGGCTCTGTGTGGAGTATAGGTTACCAACCCCTGGCAGAGAATGAAACAAGTGAATGATGTTGTTATGTCTGGAAACAGAACAGCGGAGGCAGGAGCTGTACTGAATGATAACTTATTACAACTACTGTGAACATAAGCAAACTACAAGCTGCACATAAGCTAACTACAAACTGGTACAGGCTCTGCTGCATTTGGAGGTGAGCCGCCAAAAGACCCAGTCTCCCGCCGTCAGTCGTCCTTTATACACACAGTGTGGTGAAGTCATCCGGGACTGCATCTTCACATCCATGGCGTCTGCTGTGGTATTTCCAAGATGTGGCACCCCCCACCCCCCCATGAAAAACCAGAACCCTACTGGTGATGGTAAACCTAAGCTGGGTGATATTATAGTGGCATACGGTTAACACAACCCAATACAGTCAGAACTATATGATGTACAGTGGTGTGAAAAAGTGTTTGCCACTTCCTGATTTCTCATTTTTTTGTATGTTTGTCACACTTAAATGTTTCAGATCATCAAACAAATTTAAATATTAGACAAAGATAACACAAGTAAACACAAAATGTGGTTTTTAAATGAAGGTGTTTATTATTAAGGGGAGAAAAAAAAACAAACCTACATGGCCCTGTGTGGAAAAAGTGATTTGTCAGCGGCGGCGACCAGTCGGCGGCGACCAGTCTGTTAACGTCACAACACGGCACAGCTCAGCACTGCTGTACCCTGCCCTGGAGCGGGGCTGAGAATCGCGGCTGTTAAACCGTGTTGGGGCTTGTGGAAAAGCGTACAAAGCGTGCTGAGCCGTCCCGTGTCGCGCTAAAGCGTGCTAGTGGAAAAGGCCCTATGATGGCTGTTGGCGGTGGGTATGGGCCACAATTCTGTTTTTTGCATGTCTTGAGGTGATGCACACCTCACCCAAATTTTATGTCTGTACGGCAAAGTTTATGGTCTCCAGTCTCCATAGACCTTGTACGTTTGGCCCCACCCACAAAAATTAGGGGTGAGGGGGCACATATGTTTTCCAGTTTATCAAATTTCTTGCCGGGTCTGAGGGGTCTGCCAAAAAAAAATTGTGTTTTGGCTAATGCTCAGAGGGTGAAAAATTCATTTGTTTAGGCGGAAGAATTTCTTCGAGCTGAGCAATTATAATAGGGCTTTCGCCGACTGACGTTGTCAGTGGCTCAGGCCCTAATTAATCCAACATTTTGGCACCTGAACAGGGACCCAGATAACCCCGTCCTGCTTCCGGCGCCCCCGCCCGATCTCAGCAGGTGCATAGCTGAAGGAAAGTCCTCAAAGGCTTGGTTTTGGCTACAATGAGGCATCCGGACCGGGGATGCTGGAACGGATTGAGTGACGGGTCTACCCTACAGGCGGGAGACGTGTGAGTACTTTTATGTGTTTAAGCTTATGGACACTGGGTTTCAGTCCCAGTAGGGTTAAATACTCATATGTTTATGTGTGTGAAACTGAGCGTTTGATACTGCAAAGTCTGAACGTTTCTGTTTGGCGCAGCCGGAAAGAGGCCGGTTCGACAAGGTAGACAAGGTAGAGACAAGGTAGAGGCTCGGTGGTCCCGGTAATCAAGGCCACGAAGGATAGCACTTGTTATGTATCGCAGAAAGTGGATCAGCAATTGTTATCGTGTGGAAAATCAATGTAAGAGTCTCCAATAACACCATAGTGAGCACTGATTGGATCAGTGTAAGAGTCTCCAATAACGCTGTAGTGAACATTGATCGAAGTGAACCGGTATAAGGAGGGCTGACCTTAAAATAGAGCTGGTTTAAAAATTACTGCAGTTTTGTTTGTTTGTCTGATTGCTCTGTGTTTTACGGTTTGTCCTGGCAAGAGAGAAAAAAGAGATTCCGCGGAGGCGGAAGAAGCAGGTGCCACGGAGGTTTGAAGCTGTGGTTTTCTGGTCACTGTGAAGTGTAAAAGGACAGTTACGTGATTATTGTTTCACGGGGTAATGATAAAATTGTGTGTAAAGTGGTGAATCAGTGTATGACAGCTTGCAAGTGATAATTTGGGGGATAAAATGAATTGTGTCCTCACAGCAGTGGAAGAAAGGTTGACATGAGAGCGTGGGGTTGTCAGATTTGTTTTAATAAGTACTTTGGGAGTGTTTTTCCTAACTTCAGGTTGCCATATCAGCTTGTTTTAAGTGATTTCCAGACTGTTTTACTAACGTGTGTGTGTGTGTGTGTGTGTGCTAATCTGAAGCTCGCAACTGTGTGTGAGCAGCTGCCCAAGAGTGACCTTGGAGTGAGTCAGGGAGTGAGAGAGAGCTGCATATGTGTGTGTGTGTGTGTGTGTGTGTGTGTGTGTGTGTGTGTGTGTGTGTGTGTGAGTTGTCGACTCGTGTTTTTGAAACTGCTGTGTGTGTGTGTGTAAAAACTGCTGCTTTATGGCTAATTTGAGTGAAGGAGAAACGGGGACAGAAAAAAATGGGTAGTTTCAAGGTAGCTTTGACAGTGATTTTTTTTTTCAATTTTTGTGGGTCTTTTTTGCTGGCTTTATGATAATTTGTGCCAAGCAATCTAATGCTGCGCTACCGTACTGGCAGAATTTTTGAACTAACACTATCAATTACCAGAGTTTTTGTTTATTTTGGGTGAAAATTGCCTGCTAGCAGGGCAGGGAAATTTGGATATTTCACCTTTTATTTTTTGAGGGATGCCTGAGGGCAGGTAAACAGCATTGGGCAATTTTATTCATTTTTTTTTTTTTTTGAAGTGTCAGTGCAATTTTTTATTAGCTCACAGTTGCATCATCTCTCCGACCGAGGGGCAACAGTGAACTTCACAGGGAAAAAGGGCGACGGACTAACGGTGAGATTTGTTGATAAATTTAAGAGATTACCTACAATAAGAGGAACATACCTGACTAATACAGTATATGTATCTCCTCTTCCCTGCACGGTCTGGCATGAGGAGGGGGGCCGCACTTTGGTCCCTCCTCATCCTCCTTCTCCGTGCTCTTCTGCTGCTAAGCCAAGGCCCTACCCCAGGACTCCAGCAACTGATATCACCCTGCCTCTGCTCCCCTCTGCCCCTCCTGCCCACAGCGGCCGCGTCGGATGCTAATGAGTTAAGTAATTGAATCAGCAATGTGATGAATTCAACTGGATAATGGAATACTGCTGTCACTAGATAATACTTAATGATTCAAGTTTTAAATACAGCTTATGTGGGACGATATGAATCACAAACGAGGTGATGATTGGAAAGTTGCTTATACACATGATTTAACTGAGGCTGCAAATGATCAAACAAATGTTTTAATGTTTCTTTACCATATTATTGTTCTCTTTTAAATATAAAAGTCGCTCTTAATGAATGACTATGTGACTTTAAAACTTTTTATCCTTTTACTGTTCATGACAAAAGGGCAAAGCTCTGAAAGGTTGAAAGAATGGGAAACAAAAAAGAGGAAAGAGTTCCAGTACTGGGCTCTCTGACTAGATTTGATCCTGTTGGTATTAAACTGATAAATAAGTTGGCTTACTGTCTTGTAAATTTAAATGAATGAGAGACTGTGTGAAAGCTGAGATTGTAACACACAGTGTATAGGTGCGGGACTTTATGAGGACAATCAACTATGCAAATCTATACTGGAATAGTGTAAAATCATAATTTTTCCTGTTTTACTATTTATAACAATGTGCTGCAGTAGAAGGAACCATTTTATTTATTCTCTAACCTACTGAAAATAACTCACCAAATTTCAAAGTCAAGACTATCATTCATGGTACTTATTTAGAGGGAAAAGGCAGCTATCCAAAGAGAAAACAAAGATGTTGCTTTTGATGACTTTTTGGATCAAATAATGCAAAGAAAACGAGTTCATGTTACCCCTTAAATGTTATAATGCTTTAAATTTTAACTTAGAAAGGGAACTCAGAAAGTTCAAGTCTGAGTTATCCATTTAAACAATTTATATTCAGTGAAATTTTTTCCTTTAATGAAATGGAATAGGCTTAATGGCTCGGTACAAGGGATAACAGTCATTGCATTACAACATTTTTCTATGATGACATAATGCATGGGAAGCACCTTGTAGAATTTAAGCCCTCAAATTCCATCAATCCATCCTTTAACACTTATCCAGTCACAAGGACAGCAGTCTAAGCAGAGAAGACAGACTGCTGCCCGGTTGACATATCACCATGATCTCTTCTGCAGATAATTGGGAAGAGTTCAAACCATTTAAAATGAGGAGAGAAAAGATCTCTCCCATTCCAGCAAAAACATTAGAAAATAAACTTGGGTCATTTTTTAGATGTACAGGGGAAAAAAGAACCATTAGTTAGACTAAAAATGTCATCAACATTACAATAAACACTGTGACAACTTAAAAGGAAAAAGTTGAATGACTACAAGAGTAACACTCAGAAAATTTATGAAAGCACGATTGAACTCCTGTTTGTGTGCTTACTGACGCAAAGGGGGGGAGGCCCAGAGCTTCCCCCGATTCTATTTTTCAGGGTGGCACCGACACTGGACCCCTGTGGTGGTGGTGGGGGAGGCAGAGAGAGGTGTAGGATGGGCTGGCTGCGGCAAGGTAAACGTGACGATTGTCATCAATTTGGACATCAGAGCCATTGGCAGAGGGCAGCGGTGGGATGGGGGAGGAGGACCTCACGAGCTGACCACGACATGTGACAAGCAGACCCGAAGCTAAGTAGAACGGATGACACTAACACTGACATTACAAAGATCAATTTATCTGACTTTGACTTGAGTTCAAAATGGAGTGTTTACGTGAATTGACATTGCAGGTCTGAGACATTTCAATAAAGCTTCTCACCTGAGGACGATATGACAGTATCACATTTCATAAATGTGACGGGGATAAGGAATAGTTGTATGATTTTAATGTGCTAAGGTCCTGTACTCGCGGTGCTTGGCTTTCAGCTGAGCCAGGCCCGGTGACTGCAGGCCAGATCGAAATTTATGAAGAAAAATAATAAATAAAGCACTTCTTGTGCGGAATGAAGCCGACATCTCAATTAACCTGTTGAACTCCGGGATTCCGCGGGCAGTCATGTCTCTGCATCATAGTGCGTCTCAGTGTGCACTGAAAAAAAAAAGCTGCATTTCTGTTCTTCCAGTACAGACACAGCCGCAAACAGAAAGCCAAAGGAGTGTTTGATTGGTTTAGATTTGACTGACCTCTCATTCGACTAATAAGAGCCTTGAATTGGGTTTCTGAAACCTTGAAGAACCAATGACTGAAAACCTAACAAGAAGGACCTGCCTACCAACGACCGCGAATACAACGAGCCAGTTGAAGCAGAGAAGTTCGACGATTGCAACGCGTGCGTCCCCGTGCATAAAATCTTTTTTGTCTAAGCCGCTGGGTGACTCACATAGACCTGTGTGTAACAGTAGCGTTAGCCACTCTCAGCCGTTAGCCAGTCTTTTTTTTTATTACTACTGTTCTTATTTGTTTTGAAAAATGGTTCGCAAAAACTGCAATCATGGAAGCGGAGATGGTTTGACAGGGTCGGGTGACCAGAACCACGAGTCCGTAACAACCGGACCAGCTTCATGTTCGTCTGACAATGAGGAACAGATGTTCGCCAACGACACTGCTGTTGTGGACAGGTAAGTGTTATAAGCTAAATTATTCTTTATCAATGAAAATAGTAATAAAAATGACTTTTGACCAATCGGTAATTACAACGGTCCGTCATGGCCACAAGTTTTTTTGTGCGCCGAGCTCCTCTGTGGCGGCGGGGGGGAGAGTTGTTATCCTCTACATTGCAGATATTTTAGTATAATTTTTATTGCACTGTAGGTTATTTTTTCTTGTAAAAAAAGGCCACACATTTTTTACGTGGCATGTTTCTTTGTGTGTGGGGGGCTTGTTTGTTCATTCATGAATGAATGAATGAACAAACAAGCCCCCCACACACACACACACACACAGCCCTGAGTGTCACCTTTCATTAGAGCCCAAGATCAAGCTTCTATGTTGAAGCATTCAAAAGTTATAGACGTTTTTCCAAACTGAATCAGAATCAGAATCAGAATCAGGTTTATTGCCATTGTTCATGTAGTACACAAACTAGGAATTTGTCTCGGTACAATGCTGCAACATTAAACATGATAAGATAAGAGAAATAAACTATACAAGTAATAAAGTGTAGGATAAGATTAAGTGATACTGGTCAACAGTTAAAATATATATTAGCCAGCAGCAGATACTGTGGAGAACTATATAGTGCAGTCGGTAATGTAGGAAGAAAACAGTGATGATTGACATGAGTCTGGTTGAGCTGCTGTACATGGTGCACGAGAGTCACTTAGTGTTCAGCAGTCTAATGGCAGAGGGGAAGAAGCTGTTCATGTGACGGGAGGTTTTAGTCTGGATGGACCGAAGTCTTCTACCAGAGGGGAGGGGGGCAAACAGTACGTGACCAGGGTGTGAGGGATCGGCTATGATCCGGCCAGCACACCTCCGGGTCCTGGAGATGTACAGATCCTGGAGAGATGGGAGCTTGCAGCCGATCACCTTCTCAGCAGTGCGCACGACGCGCTGCAGCCTTAGTCTGTCCCTGGCAGTGGCTCCTGCGTACCACACGGTTATGGAGGTGGTGAGGATGGACTCGATGATGGCTGTGTAGAACTGCACTAACATCAACAACTGCACTAAACTGTGCCATTTGGCACAGTTTGGCACAGTTCAAAAACGCCTGGGAACAACCTGAGAAAAAAAGCTGTGTAATATATTCATTTTTTGTGGTATTGTTAAAAAATTTTGACCTCAGCTTGATAACACATGGCTCTACATTTCTGTTGCATTTTCCAGCCAGTATCTGACAGCTGTGTGTTATTTGCAAGCATTTCTATCTAAAAAAAACCACCCAGGCGAACTTTATTTTCTTCAAATTCAGTATGTTTAGATGACTGTTACTCAGTGGCGGGAGCACTTAGAGAGATTATGACTGTTTTGCCAAAAAATTCAAAGTGTTTTCTTTTAAATGAGACCAACCCCATGAAGATGCTGCAAAGGGTTGAAGAACAGCTTTTGATTTACTTTGGGTATGTTATTTTTAGGCGTTTTTAGGGAAATTGACCAGAGTTCAAGGGGTTAAGCAATATGTCCACTTTTCAGAAGGAGTGGAACATGCACTTTCACAAATTGGAAATTGCTTGAAGTTGACAGGAAAAGCACATGTAGGCCTGATGGCAATTGCAGAATTGGTTACAATAAAGTCTGGATCACATTAAATCTGCACAGGCAGCTGGGTTAATTGCTCCATCTGAAATTTGTAAATTAGGTCAAGGGAAAATGCTCACAATATAGACAGATAGTCAGTACCATCGATCAATTCATAAAACAGTGGAAGAAAAAGAGGCATGATTACAAAGATGTCATTTTAAAGGTGTTACACTGTACAAAACTTTAATCTGAATTAACCATTTGTAAATGTGCCACTGTGGAAAATGTGAAAATGACGAGGCAGAGTTTTTCTCACGAGTCAGGTTTATTCACATCTTCCATCATCAGCAAAACAGAAAAAGAGGAAGAAACACAGACATTCATCCTTTAAATACCTCAGGAACTTCAAAGCACACAGTCACATTGTATTTAATCCCAAGTAACAATGCAACTTCTTTCAGATCTTAACACCTCCTCCCAAAGCCTCTGGCGGCCAGGAAAATCCCCCCAGGCCGTCTCTTTGCATACCAAAGACAAAACTTTCACATCCTCCTGTTATCTCCAAAGAGACCCAGTTCTTTGTTCAATCTAAGATGTGAAGCCTAAAGTGGTATACATATGAAGCATGAAATGATATACATGTGTGCATATGTGTGCCACATGACCCCCCCAAACGTCTAAGATGGAACAACGGAATAACAGTCTGCATGTCATGATAAACCATTACACATCAGTCCAGTCTGCATGTCATGATAAACCATTACACATCAGTCCACGTGCTGCTTGGGCCTCAGTCTCCTCCCGTATCTGCTGTAAGCGGGCTTTACCACTTCCGCGGCGCCGTCCTGCTGGGGAGCTGCTGTCTGAGGGTGAGAACTGGTAGTCAATCCCTGTGGGTGTTCTGGGGAATGTCCCCTAGGGGGTCTGCCGCGCCGAGGAGCCCTGGCCAACAGCACATCCTCGTCCGCCAACACAAAGGCGGGTTTGAGCCTGTTTATGCCAATCTTTTCTTTCCTGCCCCCCAAATCTAGCAAAAAATGCTTATCCCCTGTTTCCAGCACTCTAAATGGTCCATCATAAGGTGGTCGCAACGGTGGGCGATGAGCATCGTGTCTGACAAAAACAAACTCCGTGTTTTTTAAGGCCTTAGGCACAAAAACGTGCGGAAAACTGTGGTGAACGGGGCCAGGCAGCGTGTGCGATTCCGTGCCACTCTGCAACCGCAGAGCCGGGGAGCATTCTGGCGCAGGATTATCTGGGAGAAATTCCCCGGGCAGCTGAAGTGGCTGCACAAAAACTAGCTCAGCCGGGGAGGCTTCTAAATCCTCTTTAGGTGCAGAACGCAACCCCAATAAAACCCACGGTAGCCTGTCTACCCAATTTGCATCCGTAAGCGACGCTCTGAGCGCCGCTTTCAATGACCTATGAAAACATTCGCATAACCCATTAGCCTGCGGATTGTACGCGGTTGTGTGGTGGATCGTTACCCCCAGGCTGCGGGCCATTGCTGACCAAAGTTCGGAAACAAATTGAGGACCTCTATCGGACGTAATGTCCGACGGGACTCCAAAGCGCGCTACCCATGCTGTTAAAAACGCGCGCGCCACCTCCTCGGCTGTGGTTGACGACAGTGGGACCACTTCCGGCCAGCGCGTGGTGCGGTCTACCATTGTCAGAAGGTGTGTGCACCCCTGTGACGGCGGGAGGGGGCCTATGAGGTCCACGTGAACATGATCGAACCTCTTAGCCGGGATGTGAAACGGCTCCAAGGGAGCTCTCATGTGTCTGTGTACCTTGGCTCGTTGACAAGCCATGCAGGCTGCTGCCCACTCTCTAACTTGTTTGCGCAGGCTCGGCCAAACAAATTTCTCTCCCACCATTTTGACCGACGCGCGCACTCCCGGGTGCGGCAGAGAATGAATCGAGTCAAAAACGTGGCGGCGCCACGCAGCCGGTACCACAGGACGCAGTCGCCCAGTGGAGACATCACAGATTAGGGGGGGCATACCGTCTTGCAGCACCCTGTTCACCAGCCTTAACCCTGTTGGTCCAGACTGGAGCGCGCGCACATCCGCGTCGCTACCCTGATCCGCGGCCATGGCTGCATAATCTATCCCTACGCGGACTGGGGCCGCCACGGCGCACGAGAGACAGTCTGCCACTACATTCAGTTTACCCGCCACATGCTGAATATCGGTAGTAAACTCTGAGATTGCGGCCAGCTGCCTCTGCTGCCGGCCTGACCACGGTTCTGAAACCTTGGCCATCGCGAATGTCAGCGGCTTGTGGTCAACGAACGCGGTGAAACGGCGTCACTCCAGCCAGAATTGGAAGTGGCGAATGGCCAAGTGGAGAGCTAACATCTCCCTGTCGAATGCGCTGTATTTTCGTTCACAAAGTCCTGCTGAAAAAGGCGAGCGGCTGCCAAGCCCCGGCTACATGCTGCTCCAGGACCGCCCCTATGGCCACATCTGATGCGTCAGTAGTGAGCGCTATGCGGGCCATTGGGTCTGGATGTGCTAACAACGCAGCATTTGCCAGGGCTGTTTTGACCTCAGAATGCTTGCTCTCGCTCCGGAGACCATTCGATCTTATTTTTGGGTTTTTGTTTTTTTAGTGCGGCATACAATGGTTGCATGAGCTGCGCTGCGCGGGGGAGGAAACGGTTATAAAAATTCACCATTCCCAAAAACTCCTGTAACGCCTTGACTGTTTGCGGCTGGGGAAAATTTGTTACCGCGCGCACTTTGTCAGGCAGTGGAACCGCTCCTTCTGGGGAGACCCGATGCCCCAAAAAATCAATCTGCGTCACCCCGAACTGACACTTCGCTGGGTTGATTATTAACCCATGCTCTCCCAACCTCCGGAAAACTGCCGTGAGGTGGTTTTCGTGTTCATCTTCGGACGCGCTGGCTACTAAGATGTCGTCCAGGTAGACGAATACGAAGGGGAGATCGCGCAACACCGCGTCCATCATGCGTTGGAACGTCTGCGCAGCGCCTTTAAGCCCAAACGGCATGCGCAAAAACTCGAATAGGCCAAACGGAATTATTACCGCTGTTTTGGGTATGTCCTCAGCGCGCACTGGGACTTGATGGTAACCTCGGACCAAGTCTATCTTAGAAAAAACGCGCGCCCCCGCCAAATGAACGGCAAAATCTTGGATATGCGGGATTGGGTAGCGGTCGTGCACTGTGGCATTGTTCAACCTGCGGAAATCTCCACAAGGTCGCCACGAGCCATCAGCTTTCGGGACCATGTGAAGCGGGGAAGACCATGGGCTCTACGAACGCCTGATGATGCCCAACTTTTCAAGGTTGGCGAACTTCTCGCGCGCTATGGTCAGTTTAGCTTAATCCAAGCGCCGAGCTTTTGCAAAAACGGGCGGTCCGGTGGTAGTAATAAAATGTTCCACTCCGTGTTTAGCGACGGCTGCTGAAAATGTGGGAACCGTGAGTGCTGGGAACTGAGTGAGCAGTGTGTGGAACTTACCGCTTGCCGTTGCGATGTTGGCTTGTGCTGTGGGCGGGGTCACTCGGGCTGCACAGGGAATAGAATAAAAAGAAAGTGCATTAACCAGGCGCCTGTTTGCAAGATCAACCAACAAACCATGTGAGCACAGAAAATCAGCCCCCAACATATTGAAACTCACTGCAGCTATAACAAAAGTCCACTCAAATGTACGGCCGTGTAGGGACAGAAGCAGGTTCCTCTCACCAAAGGTCTTAATCTCCGAGCCGTTCGCTGCTGACGCCCCATGACCTCCGGGACCCGCCAGCCGGTCAGCGGAGGTAGGCATGATGAAACTCACTTGGGAGCCTGTGTCCACGAGGAATTGCCTCCCCGAACGCGCATCCGTCAAGTAGAGCAGCTTGTTCTCTTCACTGAGGGCCGCAGCTGCTACCGACCCCCGGTCTTGGCGTTTCCCAAGCGCTTGAACTGGCACGGTGGTATACATTTGCATGCCTTCTCTGCAAAGCGGCGATGGTAGAAACAAAGGGTGTCTCCTCCACGATCCTTGGCCCCCGCCACCGCCGTCGTCGGTGGGTCTGCTACCGCCGTCTGTGGCCCCTTGCCATCTCCGGCCGTCGCGCCGAACTCCGTCGCTGCTGTGGTGGCCACGCGCTGTTTGCTGGCGTTGAGAATCCGGTGCGCCTCCTGGGCCAGCGCGCGGAAGTCCCGCTGGGCCAACAACGGCGAACTGGCCAGGGCCGCTCTCGTGACCGACGGTAGGGTTCTCATGAAAATGTGGGTGAAGATGAAGTCGTCGCCATCTGAGCCCCTCAAGCTCAGCATGTTCTCCATCAGGTCAAAGGGCGTGTCATCTCCCAAGTCATTCATAGCCAGGAGCCTCTCCGCTCTCTCCTGGACTGAGAGAGTGAAGCGCTGTATGAGCGCAGCCTTCAACCCGCCGTATTTGTCGTCGGCCGGTGGCTGCTCCACAAGGCTCTGCACATGCCGAGCCGTGCGGTTGTCGAGCTTGGCAATCACATGGTAGAACTTCGTGTTATCTACCGTTATCCCCCGGAGGGCGAACTGTGCTTCGACCAAGTGGAACCAGGAGCGCGGGTTGTCTCGCCAAAAGTCCGGTAGCTGGACGGTAGCAGCATACGCTTGGCTGGGAGCTCCTGACCCGGCTGGCTCGGGGGAATTTCTTTCACTCATGATACGTCTTAGGGTCACCAGTGTGGAAAATGTGAAAATGACAAGGCAGTTTATCTCACGAGTCAGGTTTATTCACATCTTCCATCATCAACAAAACAGAAAAAGAGGAAGAAACACAGACATTCGTCCTTTAAATACCTCAGGAACTTCAAAGCACACAGTCACATTGTATTTAATCCCAAGTAACAATGCATCTTCTTTCAGATCTTAACACCTCCTCCCAAAGCCTCTGGCAGCCAGGAAAATCCCCCCAGGCCGTCTCTTTGCATACCAAAGACAAAACTTTCACATCCTCCTGTTATCTCCAAAGAGACCCAGTTCTTTGTTCAATCTAAGATGTGAAGCCTAAAGTGGTATACATATGAAGCATTTTTTTTTTTTTTTTTTTTTGTTACTTGTTTGTACCCGTAGGTAGACTTGGTTTGCAGTCTGGTGACAAGCCACCAGCTGCTGGTCGCTGCGTGCGCGAGCGCCCTAAACCTACATGTTTTTTTTTTTGGTGTGAGGGAGGAAACCTGAGAAATCCCGGAGTAAACCCGCGCAACACGGGGAGAACATGCAAACTCCACACAGCTCACTGTTGGTCGGGGGCTGGGATCGAACCCATGATCTCATGATCCCCGCGGTCCCCCGGCCGAGGGTAAAACTGTGCTGCCACAGTGCTAAACCACTGCGCCACCGTGCAGCATGAAGTGATATACATATGTGCATATGTGTGCCACACCACACACATTAATGGCTCAGACTGAATCTCTAAGGAAAACACTTTTCTACAAAAAGCAGCTGCACAAGGTCACATAGGAACTCACGCAGCAACTCCTTCTCCTAACAAACACACTTATCCCCGATGACTACAGACCTGTAGCGCTCACCTCTGTAGTCATGAAGTCCTTTGAGCGCCTGGTCCTGCCCCACCTCAAGTCCATCACCACCCCTCTCCTGGACCCGCTGCAGTTTGCCTACCGAGCCAACAGGTCTGTAGATGACGCAGTCAACCTGGCCCTCCACTCCATCCTGCAGCACCTGGACTCCCCGGGAACCTACGCCAGGATCCTGTTTGTGGACTTCAGCTCCGCATTCAACACCATCCGCCCCGCTCTGCTCCGGGACAAGCTGTCCCTGCTCAACGTGCCTGACTCCCTCTGCAGGTGGATCACCGACTTTCTGACGGACCGGAGGCAGCATGTGCGGCTGGGAAAGACTGTCTCAGACTCTACTAGCATCAGCACCGGATCACCCCAGGGCTGTGTACTTTCCCCCCTACTCTTCTCCCTTTACACCAACTCCTGCACCTCCAGCCACCAGTCTGTCAAGTTGATCAAGTTTGCGGATGACACCACCCTCATCGGGCTCATCTCCAACGGTGACGAGTCTGCCTACAGGAGAGAGGTGGCCCAGCTGGCGTCCTGGTGCAACAATAACAACCTGCAGCTGAACGCTCTGAAGACAGTGGAGATGATTGTAGACTTCAGGAAAGTCACTACCCCTCTGCCCCCCCTCACCCTCTCAGGCTCTCCCATCTCCACTGCTGATTCCTTCCACTTCCTAGGCACTACCATCACCAGGGACCTCAAATGGGAGCCGACCATCAGCTCACTCATCAAAAAAGCCCAGCAGAGGATGTTCTTCCTGCGGCAGCTGAGGAAGCTCAAGCTACCCACCAAGATGTTAGTGCAGTTCTACACAGCCATCATCGAGTCCATCCTCACCACCTCCATAACCGTGTGGTACGCAGGAGCCACTGCCAGGGACAGACTAAGGCTGCAGCGCGTTGTGCGCACTGCTGAGAAGGTGATCGGCTGCAAGTTCCCATCTCTCCAGGATCTGTACATCTCCAGGACCCAGAGGCGTGCTGGCCGGATCATAGCCAATCCCTCACACCCTGGTCACGTACTGTTTGCCCCCCTCCCCTCTGGTAGAAGACTTCGGTCCATCCAGACTAAAACCTTCCGTCACATGAACAGCTTCTTCCCCTCTGCCATCAGACTGCTGAACACTAAGTGACTTATTGACTCTCGTGCACTATGTACAGCAGCTCAACCAGACTCATGTCAATCATCACTGTTTTCTTCCTGCATTACCGACTGCACTATATAGTTCTCCACAGTATCTGCTGCTCGCTAATATATTTTAACTGCTGACCAGTATCACTTACTCTTATTCTACACTTATTGCATGTATAGTTTATTCTTTTATCTTATCATGTTTAATGTTGCAGCATTGCACCGAGACAAATTCCTAGTTTGTGTACTACATGAACAATGGCAATAAACCTGATTCTGATTCTGATTCTGATTCTATCACATCATACACTGTTTCAGCAGGCCTCTGCTACATGGGATTCCCATGTAGCAAAGGGGGGAAATTACAATTGCAATTAGAAAAAAAAAAACAAAAAAACTAGTAAAGACAGATAATGTACAATTACCAGTGAAGTAATTAATGGTAGGTTCCAAGGTTGTCATAGCCAGGAGCGGCACTGGGGTTAAGCTCCCAGTGCTCATAAAATGCTCCTTATGGCGTGCGTCTCGAAAAGCCTCTGACAACTAAGTTCAACTCCTAGCCTGCCCGTGTGGTTTAGTCTCTAAGCCCGGCGGAACTGCTTTTACTAATAGGAGAAGGGGCGAGGGCGGATCTCTGGCGCCTTAAAACCAGATGCTTCGGGTAGATGGTGGCTCGTCAACCTGGGAAGGTAGCCCATCTAGGGGAAGGTAAACCCTGATTTCAAACCTCTGCTGCCTTGCGGCATACCCGGTCACAGGAAAGGCTTCGGGAGTCAACCCTGAGGAAAAATCCGGAGTCGGAGCCCCTAAGGCAGTTCTATGTTGTGCTCAACATTGTTCTGGCAGCTCCTGCAACGGCGCTGGTGCCAAACTGTAGCAGCCCCTGCTGTTCCTTTGGATTCATCAGTGACGTGGAGAGGGGGGGACATGCTGCATGGGCAACATCTTGTCTCCATATCTTCCTGCCCAGGCTTGAATCCTACCAACGCCCAACGCTGGAAGGTAGAACACCGGATCACTGGAGAGGACACTCCAGCTTCGCCTTTGGCGTAGACAAACACGGGGAATGACAGTTACCGGTTATAAGCCACTGCTCAATTGGCGTAGAGCGTGGCGCCAGGGGTTGTTCCCCGACGGTGAGAGGGATCATCAGATCTCACTGGACAGCTACCGCCCGCCTCAAGCTGGGCAGCCCCCAGCCAATAAGGTGTTGTCCCGCCACAGCTTGCTTTCCTCATTGGGTGCATGGGGATAGGAGAATTCCAAACAGCAGCTGAGAACCTTCGCACCAGGCAAGACAATAAAACAAAAGAGACCAACTCTAAAACTGGGAACTTGGAACGTCCGCACTATGATGACAGGACTCGCTGCTAACCTCAAGGACATCAACGACACCAGGAAGACTGCCATCATCAATAATGAGCTGAAGAGACTGGGAGTGGATATCGCCACTCTCCAGGAAACACGGTTAGCTGATGCAGGCACACTGAGAGAGAAGGACTACACGTTCTACTGGCAGGGAAAGGGCAGTGACGAACACAGGGAACACGGAGTGGGCTTCGCAGTGAAGAACACTTTGCTGAGATGGTGGAACCGGGCAGCACTGGCTCTGCACGACTCCTCACCCTCCACCTGAACACCACCTGAAGGCCCAGTCACCCTCGTCAGTGTGTATGCCCTCAACACAGACAGCCACACCAGAGGCAAAAGACGAGTTCTACGAGAATCTCGCAACAACTGTCAGGATCATCCCCAACTCTGAACAACTCATTCTCCTTGGAGACTTCAATGCCAGAGTGGGTGCTGACCACGACTCCTGGCCCTCCTGTCTTGGACCTTTTGGCGTGGGCAGAATGAACGACAACGGACAGCGGCTGCTCGAGTTCTGCACATATCACAATCTGTGCATCACAAACTCGTTCTTCAAGACCAAGCCCCAACACAAGGTTTCCTGGCAACATCCGCGCTCAAAGCACTGGCACCAGCTAGACTTGATCCTGACCAGGCGCACCTCACTGAAGAACGTGCTAATCACCCGTTCGTTCCAGAGTGCAGATTGCAACACAGACCATTCATTGGTGTTGTTGCAAGGTCAAAGCCGCAGCTGAAGAAATTCCATCGTGCTAGGACAACCTGGAAAGGCACGGATTGACACCAGGCAAGATGGCCCAACCAGAAACTTGTTGAGCAGTTTGCCTCCACCTTTGAGAAGGAACTTGGTGTACCACAAGGAGGAGATCTGCAAAGCAGAAGTGGGAAGAGCTGTGAAACACCATCTACCGCACAGCCTTGGCTACCTTTGGAGGAAGACCTCGAAGTCACAGGACTGGTTTTGATGCCAAGTTGACCGAGATGACCCCCGTCATTGAAGCCAAGCGCTCAGCACTTGCTGAGTACAAGAAGTACCCAAACGAGAAGAATCTCCAGATTCTCAGGGCTGCGAGAAGCAAAGTTCAGCAGACTGCTCGGCGCTGTGCCAACGAGTACTGGACTCAGCTCAGCCAAGACATTCAAACTGGTGCCATAACAGGGAACATCCGTGGTATGTACGATGGCATCAAGAAAGCACTTGGTCTGGCTCAGAGCAAGACGGCCCCCCTCAAATCTTCCACTGGGGAGATGATCACAGAGAAGAACAAGCAGATGGAGAGATGGGTGGAACACTACTCCGACCTCTACTGTAGACAGAACACTGTGACACCGTCAGCCCTTGATGCCATCGACTGCCTGCCATCCATGGACGAACTTGACGCCGAGCCAACCATCAACGAACTCAGTAAGGCCATGGATAGCTTGGCCGCTGGCAAGGCACCCGGCAACGACGGCATACCCCCTGACCTGATCAAGCACTGCAAGACCGCCCTACTGCTGCCATTGCATGACGTCCTCTGCCAGTGCTGGAAGGAAGGTGCTGTACCACAGGACATGAGGGAGCGCAAAGATCATCACCCTCTACAAAAACAAAGGGGAGAGAAGCGACTGCAACAACTACAGGGGCATTTCCCTCCCTCAGCGTTGTTGGCAAAGTCTACGCACGAGTTGATCTCGTTCGTCTACAGAAGCTTGCCGAACGTGTCTAACCCCGAGTCTCAGTGTGGCTTCGCGCTGAGCGATCGACGGTAGACATGATTATCTCCATCCGCCAACTCCAGGAGAAATGCAGAGAACAGAACATGCCCCTGTACGTCGCCTTCATCGACCTCACCAAAGCGTTCGATCTGGTCAGCAGAGAGGGCCTTTTCAAGATCCTGCCAAAGATAGGATGCCCCTCCAAAGTTGCAAAGCCTCATCGAATCGTTTCACACCAACATGCAGGGGATAGTGCAGCACGACAGCAAAGTCTCAGAGCCATTCAACATACGCAGCGGAGTGAAACAGGGCTGTGTAACTTGCGCCAACCCTCTTGGGATTTTCTTTGCTATGCTCCTGAGGCATGCCTTCAGCACAGCAACAGAGGGGAATCTACCTGCACACAAGATCTGACGGCAGGCCTTTTCAACCTCGCCCCGCCTGAAAGCAGAACCAAAGTACGCGAGGCTCTAATCAGAGACATTCTGTTCGCAGACGACGCTGCCAGTCGCAACCCACACACAGCAGGAGCTTCAGACCCTGATGGACCGCTTCTCCCAGGCATGCAAGGACTTCGGGCTTACCATCAGCCTGAAGAAGACTAACGTCTTGGCGCAAGGCACGGAAGCACCACCAACCATCACCATTGATGAACTACAAGCTGGAGGTCGTGAATCAGTTCAGTACCTGGGGTCCACGATCAGCAACAACCTCTCCCTTGATACAGAGATCAACAAGAGGATTGGAAAATCAGCCTTCACACTCGCTCGCCTCACCACACGAGTGTGGGAGAATCCCAAACTCTCTGTCAAGTCGAAGATGGCAGTGTACAACGCCTGCGTCATCAGCACACGGCTCTATGGGAGTGAGACGTGGACCACATACGCCCGGCAGGAAAAGAGACTGAACTCCTTCCACTTGCGCTGCATTAGCCACATCCTGGGACATATCCTGGCAGGACAAAGTGCCCAACACAGAAGTTCTGTCCCGCGCCGGCCTTCCCTCCATGTTCACTCTACTCAGGCAGCGCAGGCTCCGCAGGCTAGGCCACGTTCACCGTATGGAGGATGGCAGAATCCCCAAAGACTCCGCTATGGAGAACTGGCAACTGCAGGAGAGACGTTTGGCCGCCACACAGCTGCGCTTTAGAGACGTCTGCAAGAGAGACATGAAGGCCCTGGATATCAACACAGAGCGCTGGGAGGACCTTGCAACGGACCGCTCCAAAAGGAGAGGCACCCTGACCAGACAGCTCAAGGCGGGTGAAGAGAGACTGACTGCTGCAGCAGATGAAAAAAGGACCCGCAGGAAGAACCGCCACAGACCCAGCAGCACGGAGACTACCCACAAGTGTGACCTGTGTGACAGGGACTGTCATTCGCGTATCGGCCTGTTCAGCCACAGGCGGTGCTGTTCCAGCAGAGTAGACGTTTAGGATTCTCTTCCATGGTCATCATAGACCGACGGAGGCCGACGACCCCCAATTAATGGTAGTAAAAATAATTAATAATGTATGACAAATGGGTGAAACATTTCACAAGTATACAAAAAGAGAAGCAGCTTGGTAATGAAGTCAACATTCACCAGAAAAAGTCAAATTTAAGAAAAATTATGTGAGGAAAAAATTATTGCAGATTATTATAAAAAAAGGTCCTAAGGTTTTATAAAAAAAAAAAAAAAATACAGCAAAAGTAAGGAGAACAAAAAAAGCACAAAAAGGAAAAATATCATGTTTATAATAAAAAAATAAAGTAAACTAACAAGGAAAAGGAAAAGCTGCAATTTTATGGGAAAAGTTCAAAATTTCTAAGGAAAGTCCAATTTATTCTGATGAAGTTTACTGTAGGACTCAATTTGAAATTTGCTACAAAGACAAAACAAATTTTTACTCAGTTATGTAAGAAGAAGACAATGCTTAAGGAAACTTAAAGCAAAAATAATTTGACCTTCCCTGCATAAACTTATTCTTTTCAAAACCTTTGCATGGATTTCATTGAGTAAATAAGTGTGAAGGCAAAAAATATTGTTTAGTGATCACATATTTACTGAATGGACCAAAGGCCTTCCCTTGCACTCATCAAAATACTGCTATGGCAGCACAGAACACCCTTAACTGAAATAATATCAAGAACTGAAATGATTTACTCAGATAATGAATACATTTTGTAAATCAAATCATATCATACTTAGGTACAGTACTCAACATTTACCTGAAAAACCATTTAGCTTACCTCCACATATCTGTAGGATTGTGGAGCGTGTAAATGAAGAGGCAGATTCGTCTCAGACAATTTATTACACACTCTCACATCTCAAGCATAGACAGAATGGGCATTCAGCAGAAACTCCTCTATTAAATATCATGGCATTCTTCCAGCATTGTCTAACACACAAAAGATGACCTTTGCGTCACATCACATTCAACCCCCTCATCCTTACACCTCACTGTTTATCTCACTAGGAAACCCCTGCTCTTTGTTCACACAGTCTCCTGTCTGAGATGGTACATAATCAGCTCTCCCCAGGTGCCACCCCCCCCCTGCATCTTAGATAGGACAATAGGATAACAGTCCACATGCTGTGATCGAACAATTAACATCAGTCCACATGCTGCTTGGGCTTCAGGTCTTCTCCCATATCTGCTGTAACCGGAATTCCCCGCCTCAACGGTGCTGCCTTGCCTATGGGGGGTTGTTGTTTGGGGGAAAACACTTCTGTCTGTCCATGTGGCTGCTCTGGTAGTTTCGTTTCCCCTGGGGAGCTCTCCCTGGGGGTCTTCCACGCCGAGGGGCCCTCGCCAAAACAGCATCTGCTCGTCCGCCACAACGAAAGCGGGTTTGAGTCTGTCTATGCCAATTTTTCTCCTCCTACCCCCCAAGTCTAGCAAAAAATGCTTATCCCCTGCTTCCAGCACTCTGAAACGGTCCATCATAGGGTGGGCGCAGTGGAGGGCGGTGGGCGTCATGTCTGACAAACACGAACTCTGCATTCTTCAAAGTTTTAGGTACAAAAATGCGTGGAAAACTGTGGTGGCAGGGCCAGCGGTGTGCCTGTGTCTGCACTACCTGCAAAAGCTGAGATGGGCAGCACCCGGCGCGGGATTATCTGGAAAGAAATTCCCCGGGTAGCCGAAGTGGCTTGCGCAAAAACGAGTTCAGCCAGGGAAGCTTCCAGATCATCTTTAGGGCGCGGAGCGCAACCCCAATAAAACCCACAGTAGCCTGTCTACCCATTTTGCTTCCGTCAATGAAGCCCTGAATGCCCGCTTTCCATGATCTATGAAAACGCTCGCATAACCCATTAGCCTGTGGGTTAGTACGCGGTTGTACGGTGAATTTGTAATACCCAGGCTGCGGGCCATCGTGGACCAGAGTTCGGAAACAAAATTGAGGGCCTCTGTCGGACGTAATGTCCGACGGGACTCCAAAACGCGCCACCCATGCTGTTAAGAAAGCGCGCGCCACCTCCTCGGACGTGGTTGCCGCCAGCGGAACCGCTTCTGGCCAGCGCGTGGTGCGGTCCACCATTGTCAGGAGGTGCGTGCACCCCTGTGATGGCGGGAGGTGGGCCCACGAGGTCCATGTGAACATGGTCGAACTCTTAGCCGGAATACGAAACAGCCTCCAAGGGAGCCTTCGTGTGTCTGTGTACTTTGGCTCGTTGACATGCCACGCAGACTGCAGCCCACTCTTTCACTTGCTTGCGAAGGCTTGGCCACACAAATTTCTCTCCTACTATTTTGACCGATGCGCGCACTCCTGGGTGCGCCAAAGAGTGAACCGACTCAAAACACGCGGCGGCGCCCACGCGGCCGGGACCACGGGACGTGGGCGACCCATGGAGACATTGCAGATAGGGGGGGCATGCCGTCTTGCAGCACCCTGTTTCTCCAGCCTTAACCCTGTTGGTCCAGACTGGAGCGCGCGCACGTCCGCATCGCTAATTTGCTCCGCGGCCATGGCTGCGTAATCTATTCCCACGCAGATCAGGGCCACCACGGCGCGCGAGAGGCAGTCCGCCACTACATTCAGTTTACCCGACACATGCTGAATATCGGTAGTAAACTCTGAGATCGCGGCCAGCTGTCTCTGCTGCCGGCCCGACCACGGTTCTGAAACCTTTGCCATCGCGAATGTTAGCGGCTTGTGGTCCACGAACGCGGTGAAACTGTGCCCTTCCAGCCAGAACTGGAAGTGGCGAATGGCCAGGTGGAGAACCAGCAACTCCCTGTCGAACGCGCTGTATTTACATTCACTGTCGCGCAAAGTCCTGCT
Organism: Pholidichthys leucotaenia; assembly: GCA_020510985.1. NCBI lineage: Eukaryota > Metazoa > Chordata > Actinopteri > Cichliformes > Pholidichthyidae > Pholidichthys > Pholidichthys leucotaenia. The sequence goes on along the minus strand of CM035843.1, from coordinate 231,728,033 downwards.
GAACAAAGGCAAGCGGCTGCCAAGCCCCGGCGACGCGCTGCTCCACGACAGCCCCTATGGCCACATCTGAAGCGTTAGTGGTGAGCGCTATGCGGGCCGCAGAGTCTGGATGAGCCAGCAATGCGGCGTTTGCCAGGGCTGCTTTAACTTCCGAGAACGCCAGCTCTCGCTCCGGGGTCCATTCGACCCTATCCGCGGGTTTCTGTTTTTTGAGCGCGGCATATAATGGTTGCATGAGCTGCGCTGCGCGGGGAAGGAAACGGTTATAAAAGTTCACCATTCCCCAAAATTCTTGTAGCGCTCTGACCGTTTGAGGCCGGGGAAAATCCGCCACGGCACGCACCTTGTCGGGCAGCGGGACCGCGCCTTCTGGAGAGATGCGGTGCCCCAAAAAATCAATCTCCGTTACGCCGAACTGGCATTTTGCCGGGTTGATTTTTAAGCCGTGCTCCTCCAACCTCCGGAAAACCGTCGTGAGGTGAGTTTCGTGTTCGTCTTCGGACGCGCTGGCTACCAGGATATCATCCAAGTAGACGAACACGAATGGGAGATCGCGCAACACTGCATCCATCATGCGCTGGAACGTCTGTGCCACTCCTTTTAATCCAAAAGGCATGTGCAGGAACGCGAATAGACCGAACGGAGTTATTACCCGCTGTTTTAGGTTACGTCCTCAGCGTGCACTGGGACCTGGTGGTAACCATTGGACCAGGTCTATTTGGAAAAAATGCGTGCCCTGGCAAGGTGAACGGAAAAAATGCCTGTATGTGGGGAATCGGGTAACGGTCGTGGCGCTAGGGCGTTGTTCAACCTGCGGAAATCACCGCACGGCCGCCACGATTCCCTCAGCTTTAGGACCATGTGTAGCGGGATGCCCAAGGGCTGTTTTGATCGCCTGATGTTGCCTAACCTTTCCAGGTTGGCGAACTCCCTCGCGCGCAATGGCCAGTTTAGCTGCGTCCAAGCGCTGAGGTCGTGCAAAAACCGGGGGCCCGGTGGTGGTGATAAAATGCTCCACCCCGTGTTTAGCGATGGCCGCCGAAAACGTTGGGACCGGCGAGTGCTGGGAACTGAGTGAGCAGTGTGTGGAACTTACCGCCTGTAGCTGTGACGTTGGCTTGTGCTGTTGGCCGGGTCACTCGAGCTATACAGGGAAGAGAGTCGAAGGACAGTGCATTAACCTAGACGCCTGTTAGCAAGATCAACCAGTAAACCCATGTGCACACAGAATATCAGCTCCCCAGTATGTGGTAATTCAGTGCTGCTATGACAAAAGTCCACTGATATGTACGGCCGTGTAGAGATAAGAGCAGAGTCCTCTCACCGAAGGTCTTAATGTCCGAGCCGTTTGCCGCCAACATCTCGGGGCCGCTAGATCTTGCCAGCCGGTCAGCGTAGGTCGGCCGGATGAAGCTCTTCTGGGCTCCGGTGTCCACGAGGAAATGCCTTCCAGAGCATGCGTCCGTCAGGTAGAGCAGCTTGTTTTCCTCCCCGAGGGTCGCAGCTGCTACCGACCCCCGGTCTTGGCGTTTCCCGAGCGCTTGAACTGGCATGGTGGCGTACATCTGCATGCCTTCTCTCCGAAGCGGCGGTGGTAGAAACAAAGCGTGTCTCCCTCGCGCTCCTTGGCCCCTGCTGCTGCTGCCGTCAGTGGCTCCTCGCCTCCTCTGGTCGTCTCGCTGGGCTCCGCCGCTGCCGCGATGACTGTGAATGCCCTGGTGGCGATGATGATCCGGTCTGCCTCCTGGGCTAGCGCACAAAAGTCCCGCGCGGCCAGCACCGGCGAATTGGCCAGGGCCGCTCTCGCCGCTGTCGGAAGGTTTCGGAGGAAGAGGTGGGCAAACAGAAAATTGTCTTTGTCCGTGCCCCTTAATTCCACCATCTTCTCCATGAGGTCTATGGCCGAACCATCTCCCAACTCGGTCCGCGTCAGAAGCCTCTCTGCTCTCTCACCGTCCGAGAGTGCGTAGCGCTGGATGAGCGCAGCCTTGAGCGCCTCGTATCTGTTGCCGGTTGGTGGCTGATTGAGCAGGCTCGCTACGTGCTGAATTGTGCGGGCGTCGAGCACTGCGACCATGTAGTAAAATTTGGTGTCATCTGCCGTTATTCCCCGGAGGGCGAACTGCGCCTCGATGAGGTGGAACCGGAGCGCGGGTTGTGCTGCCAAAAATCGGTAGCTTGACTGCAACCGCACATGCGTGGCTGGAGGTTCCCGTCGAGGTTGGCTCCGGGGATCTTGTCTTGTGTTCCATGATACGTCTTGGGTCACCAGTGTGGAGTATGTAAATGAAGAGGCAGATTCGTCTCAGATGATTTATTACACACTCTCACATCTCAAGCATAGACAGAATGGCATTCCAGCAGAAACTCCTCTCTTAAATATCATGGCATTCTTCCAGCATTTTCTAACACACAAAAGATGACCTTTGCATCACATCACATTCAACCCCCTCATCCTTAACACCTCACTGTTATCTCACTAGGAAACCCCTGCTTTTTGTTCACACAGTCTCCTGTCTGAGATGGTACATAATCAGGCTCTCCCCAGGTGCCACAGGATCAACATAATGCACAAATAGGATTGTGAAAGAAGGCTTAGGAAAATAGTAACAAAGAAAATAGGAAAATAATGAATGGTAAACCCTACCTACTCTCACCATTAAGGCCATTTAACTTAGGTGATGAAGAGGGGTTTTTGGTTGATTACATGTAAAGACTGTCAACTGACAGACATGTTATCCATGCTGCCCTTCCCAGGAGGGACCATGTAACTAAGGAACCAGAGGGGGTGCACCCATCTTGGCCAAACCAGGGGGACCTCATCCTTATTAAAGCTACCAAGAAGAAGAATTGGACCGATGCTCCCTGGCAAGGACCATGCAAGTTATCCTGTTGGCACCAACAGCTGTGAAAGCCGAAGGACATGACTCTTGGGTGCATTTAACACATTACAAACTTTACCCCACTCAAGACTGTCAGCAAGAGACTAAGTTTCTCCAACTCAATCAGAATGCAGCTGCACGTATCCTTATGAGAACAGGGAGAAGAGATCACATTACTCCAGTTTTAGCTTCTTTACATTGGCTCCCAATAAAATATAGAATTGAATTCAAGATATTGCTCTTAACCTATAAAGCTCTTAATGGTATGGCTCCTTCTTACCTGCAAGAACTCTTACAGCCGTGAACAAAATTGTTGGTACCCCTCTGTTAATGAAAGAAAAACCCACAATGGTCACAGAAATAACTTGAATCTGACAAAAGTGGTAATAAATAAAAATTCTATGAAAATTAACCAATGAAAATCAGACAATGCTTTTGAATTGTGGTTCAACAGAATTATTTTAAAAAACAAACTCATGAAACAGGCCTGGACAAAAATGATGGTACCCTTAACTTAATATTTTATTGCACAACCTTTTCAGGCAATCACTGCAATCAAACCATTTCTGTAACTGTCAATGAGACTTCTGCACCTCTCAGCAGGTATTTTGGCCCACTCCTCATGAGCAAACTGCTCCAGTTGTCTCAGGTTTGAAGGGTGCCTTCTCCAGACGGCATGTTTCAGCTCCTTCCACAGATGTTCAATAGGATTTAGATCAGGGCTCATAGAAGGCCACTTTAGAACAGTCCAATGTTTCACTCTTAGCCATTCTTGGGTGTTTTTAGCTGTGTGTTTTGGGTCATTTTCCTGTTGCAAGACCCATGACCTGTGACTGAGACCAAGCTGTCTGACACTGGGCAGCACATTTCTCTCTAGAATACCTTGATAGTCTTGAGATTTCATTGTACCGTGCACAGATTCAAGACACCCTGTGCCAGATGCAGCAAAGTAGCCCCAAAACATAACAGAACCTCCTCCATGTTTCACAGTAGGGACAGTGTTCTTTTCTTGGTATGCTTCATTTTTGCGTCTGTGAACATAGTGCTGATGTGCCTTGCCAAAAAGTTCCAGTTTTGTCTCGTCTGTCCATAGGACATTCTCCCAGAAACTTTGTGGCTTGTCAACATGCAGTTTGGCAAATTCCAGTCTGGCTTTTTTATGATTTGTTTTCAACAGTGGTGTCCTCCTTGGTCGTCTCCCATGAAGTCCACTTTGGCTCACACAGCGACGGATGGTGCGATTTGACACTGATGTACCTTGACCTTGGAGTTCACCATGAATGTGTTTAGAGGTTGTTCTGGGCTCTTTTGTTACCATTTGTATTATCCGTCTCTTCCATTTTTCCTCCTGCGGCCACGTCCAGGGAGGTTGGCTACAGTCCCGTGGATCTTAAATTTCTGAATAATATGTGCAACTGTAGTCACAGGAACATCAAGCTGCTTGGAGATGGTCTTATAGCCTTTACCTTTAACATGCTTGTCTATAATTTTCTTTCTAATCTCCTGAGACAACTCTCTCCTTTGCTTCCTCTGGTCCATGTTTAATGTCACCAAACAGCACAGTGACTACTTGTCACCCTTTTAAATAGGCCGACTGACTGATTACAAGTTTGTAATGTTAATTAGAGGACAAATATTGGTTGAACATGTCCCTATGGTCACATTATTTTCAATCTTTTCTAGGGGTACCATCATTTTTGTCCAGGCCTGTTTCATGAGTTTGTTTTTTAAAGTAATTCTGTTGAACCACAATTCAAAAAAGCATTGTCTGATTTTCATTGGTTAATTTTCGTAGAATTTTTATTTATTACCACTTTTGTCAGATTCAAGTTATTTCTGTGACCATTATGGGTTTTTCTTTCATTAACAGAGGGGTACCAACAATTTTGTCCATGTGTGTATGTATTTCTGCATGCCCATATAAAACAGGTGTAAGCAAGGGTGTAAGCAAGCACGTCAGCACTCATTCAGTGATGCCTGCCTTTGATCTTTGATGCAGTCATAGCGAGTCCTATGATCTTTGATGATGTCATAGCAAGTTCTGTGATCATGAGTGATGACTGCCTTTGATCTTTGATGATGTCATAGCGAGTCCTATGATCTTTTAGCAAGTCCTATGATCACAACATCATGACAGAGATTTCTTACGTCATAGGGGGTCCTATGATCTTTGAGCGAGTTCTGCAGTCTATAAGATGTCATAGAGAGAGCCCGTAGAGACCATAGGAACATCAGCCTTATGGTTTATCTGACATCATATAGACATCATAGGAACATCATAGGCAGTTATGGTTTATCCGATGTCATATAGACACCGTGTAGACATCATAGGAGCATCATAGGTGGTCCTATGATCGTCAGCGTCATTGGAACATCACAGGACATCATGCAGACATCATAGGAACGTCATAGGCGGTTCTATGATCGTGACACACTGACAGACAGACACACTGACAGATTTCTTGAATTTATACAGTGATTATAATGTAGTCATAATGTAGTCATATTGTCTGCGGTTGTTTCGCTGTCTGTTAATAATAATAATAATAATAATAATAATAATAATATTGATAATAATAATAGTAATGGATTGCATTTACATAGTGCCTTTCATTCAAATTTTTAGGAAAGGTGTGTAATGGCTCAGTGAGCAGATGATTAGATTTTGGTGATGATCTCAAAATGCATACCTCCGCCAAGGCTGTTTTCTTTTCACACAGTGTTAGCAAGAATACCGTCATGAGCTAGCCGGCTTGGTTTTCCCCAGCTCGGCCCTGATCTCTCTGTGGGGTTTGGCTTCACTGTTTATGTGCATTTTGAATCTCAATTTAGAATCATCTTTCTTAGGCACCAACACCACAGGAATGCACCACTCACTGTTGGAAGGCTCGATGATTCCTGTAGCCAATATCTCCTCCACTTCCTGCTCCAAATCAGGCAGTTTAGTTGGAATGCAGCATGTAGTGTCCCTGATAGGTTGTTGTTGTAGCGAATGTAGAGTAATCTGGTGTTCAGTTAGTTGTGTGCGACCTGGCATCAGACTGAAGAGTTCTGAAGTCATCAGACCTTGCAGGTCCTGATATTTGTCTGTTGTCAGATGACTAAGGTCTGGAAGCACACATTCATCTAAAGTAGGGAGATACTGCTCCTGTAATTCCTCCTCATCCACCACAGTATGTGCCCATAAAGTCATAGACTGTTCTGCTTGATCTTTCCATTCTTTTAAAACATTTACATGGAAAATTTGATGTCTTTTCCTACAGTCTGGCAAAAGAAGCTCATAGGTGATGGGGCCTATCTTTTTTACAATTTCATATGGCCCCTGACATTTAGCCAGAAGACTACTTTCAGAAGTTGGTAACAACAAAAGAACTTTTTGACCCTCCTGGAAGACTCTTCTTTTAGAGGTGTTGTCATACCTGTGCTTTTGTCGCTGTTGTGCCTGGGCCAAATTATTATTGACAAGTTCCTGAAATTTTTCCAGTTTGTCTCTTATTTTTAGGACATAGGAGAGTTCACTGCACTGCTGTTGTGGTACAGGACCCTCCCAAGCCTCCTTCAACACATTCATGGAGCCTCTGACTGGATGTCCATACAGCAGTTGGAAAGGCGAAAATCCAGTTGATGCTTGGGGAACTTCTCTGTATGCAAACATCAGAAATGGAAGCCACTGATCCCAATCTGACCCTGAATCATTCACAAACTTCCTCAGCATGGATTTTAAAGTTTTATTAAATCGCTCAATGAGGCCACCTGTCTGTGGATGATGGGGACTGGTCTTCACGCCTTTAATTCCAAGAAGGTTATATACCTCTTTCAGCAGTTTTGAGGTGAAGTTTGTTCCTTGATCTGTAATGATCTCTTTGGGAATTCCCACACTGGAGAAAAGCTGAATGAGGCAGTTGACAATCTGACAGGCCTTTATGTTTCTTAATGGAAAGGCTTCGGGATATCTTGTAACATAATCGCACATTACTAATTGACATGAGTTTGGACCCAGGGAACACGCACACAGGCTCGAGCAAGGTTCAATGATTTATTACCAATAATTGGTTGAGTGAGTGCGTGAGTGCGAGATGTGAATGTGTTTGTTGGAGGACAGGATGCGCCGAGGAGAAGCAGCGCGCCGTACAGCCAGGCAACCATAAAGGGCAGAGCAAACAAACAGGTTAATAGCCGGAGAATACTCAAAGGATCTTACACTCAAACTGGTGCTTACTTGCAGGTGGTTTGGGTGGCTGGCGTTTGGCTTAGCCAAAGGTCTCCTGCCTGGAAGTCCAGTGCTCCAGTGCGCGCTTCGGCGCGGGGAGAGAAGAGATGGTGACGAGGAGGGAGAAATCCGCCGCCAGAGGATCCACCTGTGCACAGGGGGAGAGAGACTGGAGAAAGGATAAGGAGTGAGGGAGATGATGGCTTACTTGGTTCGTCGTAGAAGGACTCTAGAGATGCGAAGGAGTAGACGAGTGCTGGAATGCGAGAGCATTGGTGAGGCAGACGGCTCCAGGCCGAGGCTCCAGGCAGAGGCGGGCTAAATAGCCCGTGCTTGATGAGGCACAGGTGTGGCACGCAGCTGGAGCGGGAGACAGGCGAGAACGAGTTGTGACAGTACTCCCCCCCCCCCCCCAAGCAGCGCCTCCCGGCGCTGGCTTACCTGGGTTGCACCCGGTGGAACTCCGTGATGAGGCGCTCGTCCAGCACGACAGTGGGCCCACCCAGGATCTCCATTCAGGGCCATACCCCCCCGGCCCCAGTCCACCAGGTATGCAGTCCGCGACTCCGGCGGCGGGAGTCCAGGATGGTGTCGACTCTCCACGCCGGGGTCGCTGTTGATCATCACGGGAGGAGGTGGGGCCCTGGGGGGAGGACAAAGAGGGTTAGACACCAGAGGCTTAATTTTGGAGACGTGGAACATCGGACAGATGCGGAGGGAGGGAGGTAGAGCCAAATGCACAGTCACCGGGTTGATTATCTTCGTGATGGGGTACAGTCCAATGAAGTGCTGGGCCAGCTTCCTCTTCTCGGCCTTCAGGTTGATGTTCCGTGTGGATAGCCAAACCTGCTGACCCGCCTGATAACGGGGAGGGGCCCTTCTGTGGCGATTAGCTGTTCTGGTGTTGCGCGTCGCCGTGTGTAAAAGCGCCTGGCATGTAGCGGTCCAAAAGCGCTGACAGCGCCTGAGATGAGCCTGGATGGATGGAACTGCCACCTCCCCCTCCTCTTCAGGGAACAGCGGAGGGTCATAGCCCAGAGATGCCCGGAAGGGAGACATCCCGCTGGCTGAAGACAAGGTAGAACTATGTGCGTACTCTATCCAGGGCAGATGGGTGCTCCAGGAGGAGGGGTTGGAGGAGGTGACGCAGTGCAGCTTCCAGTTTCTGGTTTGTCCGCTCGCACTGCCCGTTAGACTGGGGGTGGTGACCGGATGACAAGCTCACCGTAGCCCCCAAGGCGTTGCAAAAACACTTCCAGACCCTGGACACGAACTGAGGCCCCCGGTCAGAGACGACATCCACCGGAATCCCATGCAGCCTCACGATGTGTTGAACCAACACTCCGCTGTCTCCCGTGCCATAGGAAGGCCGTGGAGTGGCAAGAAGTGGGCGGCCTTTGAGAACCGGTCCACGATGGTCAGGATGGTGTAAACGAGTTGGACGTCGGGAGACCGGTGACGAAATCTAGGGCTACATGGGAGCAGGGTCTTCCCGGGACTGGCAGGGGGTGGAGGAGCCCCACGGGGGGGAGGTCGACATCTTACCAGTCGCACATTGAGGGCAGGCACGACTGATAATTGGCAACGTCGTCCCGGAGGCCCGGCCACCAAAAGGACTCTGGAGAAGCTCGATCAGCCGGGAGACCCCAGGGTGACAGGCGAGCTTAGAGGTGTGAGCCCAATGGATGACGTCACCCCGGACCGCCGGTGGCAACGAACAGCTCCAAGCTGGACCGCTGCCAGGATCGGGTTCGGTTTCCTGTGCCATCCAGACCTTGTCCCTGATGGACCATGAGAGACAGCCCCCCGACACACCGATGCCGCAGGATGGTGTGATCCCGGTCTCTCGGGGGCTTCTGGGGCGAACTACCTGGACAGAGCGTCCTGCTTCCCATTCTTGGAGCCGGGGCGGTTAGGTGATGGTAAACCTGAAGCGGCCAAAGAACAAAGACCAACGCGCCTGGCGGGCATTCAGGACACTTGGCCGTCCTCAGGTACTCCAGGTTCTTATGGTCTGTCCAGACCACAAAAGGTTGAGCTGCCCCCTCGAGCAGTGGATGCCACTTCTGCAGCATGAGCTTCACCGCCAGGAGTTTCTCTGTCGCCGACGTTATAATTCCTCTCCGCGCGGACAGGCGTCGGGAGAAGAAGGCACAGGGGTGACTCACCCTGTCCACTGGGGCGCTGAGAGACAATACCGCCCCCACCCCTGTATCGGAGGCATCCACCTCCACGAGGCATTGCAGCGTGGGTCCACCTGAGATAGGACCCAGGAGGAGGAGAATTCTGTCTTCAGGGCAGCAAAGGCGGCTGCAGCTTCCTCAGTCCACTGGAACGGCACATTGGGGGAGGTGAGGCGGGTCAGGGGAGAAGCGATGGCACCAAACCGCTTTGACCTTGGCAATTTCAGTGGATGATCTGGTTTTGTGGTGCACGATAAAGCCCAGGAAGGTCTTGTCAGCGTAGAACTCACATTTCTCCGCCTCACGTAGAGTCTGTTCTCCAGGAGACGTTGGAGGACCCACCATCACGTGAACCCGATGCTCCTCCCGAGACCGGGAGAAGACCAGGATGTCGTCCAGGTAGACGAAAACGAATAACCCCAAGAAGTCGCAAAGGACGTCATTAATTAGCCACTGGAAGACGGCCGGAGCGTTGGTGAGCCCAAACGTGCATGAACCAGGTACTCGAAATGGCCGCTGGGCATCCGAAACCCTGTCTTCCACTCGTCGCCCTCCCGGATCCGAACGAGGTTGGTAGTGCGCTGCGGAGGTCCAGCTTCATAAACCAGAAGCCCCCTGGAGGGAGTTGAAGGCGGAGTCATCAACGGCAGCGTATACTTGTCCTTGAATCGTGATGTCATTCAATGCCCGGAAGTCGATTACAAGGCCGAAGCGACCCGTCCTTTTTGCCGATGAAAAAAAAAACCCTAGCCCGACCGGGGATGAGGAGGACCGAATGATGCCGGCGCTGAGCGACCTCCTTGATGTAGGTGGCCATGGCCTCGCGCTCCGGCGCCGACAGGCTGTACAGCCGACTGGAGTGTAGAGGGCGCCCCCCGGTGGAGGTTGTATTGGCGCAGTCATAGGGGCGGGGGGGTGGGGGTGGGGAGAGACAGCGCTTTGGACTTACTAAAAACGGTTCCCAGGTCGTGGAACTCTGGGGGCACCGTGGAGAGGTCTGGAGGGGGTGAGTCAGAAGAGGAAGGAGGAAGCGACGGGGCGCAGGCAGCGGACTGGAGGCAGTTGCTCAAGTAGAAGGTGCTCCAGGAGAGGACACTTCCAGACCACCAGTCAAAAGCCGGGTTGTACAGGCGCAGTCAGGGGTAGCCCAGGATGACGGAGGCAGCAGAGGTGGGCAGCACAAACAGGCTGAGATCCTCTCGGTGATTTCTGGAGATGATGACAGGGACCGGGACAGTCCGGTGCGTAACTCTCTCCAGGGGGGCAGCAGAGAGAGAGACCAGGTTAAGAGGAGCCGGCAGAGGTTGGCACGGGATGCCCAGATGGGTTGCCAGGCTCCTAGAAATAAAGCTCTGCTCTGCCCCCAAGTCCACCAGTGCGTGTGTGAGGTGTTCAGTGGAGTTATGGCAGAACCTGATTGGTAAAAGGCACTTAGATAGGGCTTTAGATTGGGACGCGTCCGCGAGGCCCCCTACAGTGACTCGCGGACTCCTCCTTTTGGCTTCACCGGGCAAGACTCCACAGAGTGCTGGTCGTCTCTGCAATACATGCAGAGACCCAGCTCCCTGCGGCGCTGTTTCTCCGCCAGTGGAAGCTTGGCCCGGCCAATCAGCATTGCCTCCGGCTCATCGGCGGACTCAGGTGCGGGCAACGCCAGGGGGCGAGATTGAGAGGTACGGGGAAACGCACCGCTCGAGCGGCTGGATGATCTCCGCTCGGCGGCCTGTTTTCTCAACCTGTTATCGAGGCTGATTGTGAGGGAAATTAATTCAGAGAGCTGCTCTGGCGGATCCCGGCTGGCCAGCTCATCCCGGAGGCTAGAGCTCAGCTACGGGTGAAGATGCCTGCAGAGGGCAGCATCTCCCCACCCAACTTCCGCTGCTACCACCACCCGGAAGTCGACAGCATAGTTGGCGGTGGACCGACTACCCTGCCGAAGTTTCAGTAGCCGGGAAGTTAGCACACTGTCACGGTCCGAATGGTCAAACACCTCATTGAAATCATGAACGAACTGAGCGTAGGTTAAGTTCGCGTAGCTGGGCCTCACCATTACGGCGTAGGCCCAAGCTAACGCTCGCCCTTCCAGAAGGTTAGCGATGTAACCAATTCGGCTGTGATCAGTGGGGAAGTCCCCGGGGACGTGCTCAAACACGACTCACACTGGAGGAGGAATCCCCGCGCTTCACCGAGCTTGCCGTTGAAGCGCGTGGGCATGGGAATTGGGGTGAGCCGGGTTGGCAGCCCCGGGCTAGCTTGGCTAGCGGGAGGACTGGCGGAAGCCGAACCGCTGGGAGGAGCCAGAGGGAACGCCTGCTGGGGATCCAAACGGTCCAGCCGGCGGATAATTTGGGTAAGTTGATTTAATATCACCTGTTGCTGATGAGTAAGCTGATCTACTCGAGCCTCAATGATGTTTAACCGGTATGCGAGCCCGCTGTTTGCTGGGCTGCTCTGCTGGAGCCATACTGACATGAGTTTGGACCCAGGGAACATGCACACAGGCTCGAGCAAGGTTCAGTGATTTTATTAACAATAATTGGTGAGTGAGTGCGTGAGTGTGAGATGTGAATGTGTTGTTGGAGGACAGATGCGCCGAGGGCGAAGCAGCGCGTCGTACAGCCAGGCAACCTGAAGGGGAAAGCAACACACAGGTTAGTAGCCGGAGATACTCAGTGGATCTTACACTCAAACTGGTGCTTACTTGCAGGTGGTTTGGTGGCTGGCGTTGGCTTAGCCGAGGTCTCCTGCTTGAAGACAGCGCTCCAGTGCGCGCTTGACGCGGGAGAGAGGAGATGGTGACGAGGAGGGAGAAATCTGCCACCAGAGGATCCACCTGTGCACAGGGGAGACTGGAGAAAAGGTAAGTGGATGAGGGAGATGATGGCTTTACTTGGTCGGCGTAGAAGGACTCAGAGATGCGAAGGAGTAGACGAGTGCTGGAATGTGAGAGCATTGGTGAGCAGACGGCTCCAGGCCAAGGCTCCAGGCAGAGCGGGCTAAATAGCCCGAGCTTGATGAGGCACAGGTGTGCGCGCAGTTGGAGCGGGAGACAGGCGAGAGCGAGTTGTGACACTAATATGTATTTGTGACCAGCACTGCTTCGTTCTAAAGGGCCAACAATGTCCATGGCAACACGTGAAAATAGTGTATCAATAATGGACATAGTAATATGAGGAGCCCTGTCTCCTTTCTTAGCTGGAGCTGTCAATTGACACTGTGGGCATGCTTGGCAATACTTTACTGTATCAGAATATTGCTGAGGCCAATAAAAACGAGCAACCATTCTTGAAAATGTCTTAGATTGTCCAAAATGTCCTGCCAATGGGATAGAATAGCTTAGTTTAAAAACCATGGGCCTTAAACTCTGAGGGATAACAAGCTAATCATCAATCTGACTACGATGATATAGCCGCTTATCTTTAATTAAAAAAAAAAAACAAACTTCCTCTTTTCCTGTCACTTGGACTGATTCAGGCACACATTTGGAAAACAAAGGTTTAAGAGTGGAATCCTCCCTTTGTAGCCTAGGAATATCTCTGTTAAGGAGGAAAAGATTACCATCTGCAGGCTCAGAAATATGCTCAGTTACCATTGTTCCCTTCACTCTTTCCCGTCTTCTCTGCCTCCTAATGTTCTTTATTCTAACCTCCATACTGCATTCAACCCCTGGAACTTTCCTCATTTGCAAAAGGTAACTCCTCCCATCCTAATGAGTTGAACTGCTCCCGCTTAGCTTTGGACCTTGTGACAGCCATCAAACTTTCACTAGCCTTAGCTTCATCTGCATACTTAGCCATCAACTCTGCAAGAATGGGGAGATCACGGCCTAATACAACCTGATATGGAATATGTTCTAATACCCCTACAGAAAGAAAGTACTACTGGCCTTCAACCTGAATAGCTAATTCAGCAATGGGATACTGCACTTTGTCCCCATGAATGCAGGAAACATCAGCTGTGCCACCACAAAAAATTACATCTCTGGGAAGGCTATCAAGTCTGACTAAAGTGCCATTACTTCCTGAATCAATAAGAGCTACACAGGGTCTATCTTCAATAAACACACTTACTGTAAACTCTTCCTGTGGGTTCTCAAAAGCAACATTCCCCTCTACCTCCTTAATAAGTGACTGGGGAGCAGAACATGTAATTTTTACTCATGTATATTTTTGGACAGTTTGCTTTAAAATGCTCTGTCTGACCACACAAATGGCACACTTTATTTCTACTTTCAAATTTAGCTGTATGTACAGGATTTAAACTTTGTCTTACTAGTACATACCTGTGCATACTCGTCCATGTCATATCCGGCTCTAGGGAGCCGGGCAATCAGAGCCAGGGGCAAGCCAGTGAGTCGTGATATTTTATTCAGGGTAAAGGGGAAGGGATGAGAGCACAGATACTCATGCAGACGTACACTCACAGGTTGCACAGCGCAGAGGTAAGCAGCTCGTACCGGACGTGGGGGTAACAAGACGTACATCCTCACAGCGGGATACAAACACAGGAATGCTGCAAGAGGAGTATAAGCTGACACCAGACGAAGGGGCTTCAGCTTAGCAATGTGTTTATGTCGCAGCCCCGAGTCATCGAGGCTGCTCCTATTTATCCTCATTGGCAGCACCCCAGCTGATGAAGACTAATTGGCCCCAGCCGTCCATAATGCTGCCAGCTGGGGGCCAGCTGAGACGCTGCTCAATGGGAAGCAGGGATGAGGGAAAACATGGGCTGAGTGCCGAGACGGCATCTCAACCCATGGTGACAGAGCCCCTCCCTCAAGGTCGGGCTCCTGAACGACCAGGAACATCCCAGCCCCCCCCCCCCCCCCACCTAGGGTGGGAGGAAGGAAAGCGGACCGGAGGGGAAGAAGCCAAGGGAAGGACAACACCAATGGGGCAATGTAGGGTAGCGGGAAAGAAAAACCCAAATACAATACTGACAAAACAGAATAATTAACCCAGGTACAGATGGGGAGAAGAACCGGGTCAGCACGCCGGTTACATACTACCTAGAGAGTACCAACCATGCGTGACCCAGAGCAAGGAAAAAAGAACCACCAAAAAGGTACAGGGCAAAAAAATGCTGAGTACAGTTAAATAAAGGGGAACCTATACACAGCGCTAATTTAAGTACATACACACAGTCACCAAGAAAAGTGAGGGTGACTGGAACAAATGACAATTATAGAGCATGGTGTTACGGAAAACAAGGCACATGACTCTATAATGAACCAACAGGACAAAAAAGAAATACTGAGTGCAGGCAAAGAAAAACCCACACACACGAATATATAAATACCCAGTCACCTAAAGAAATGAAAGTGACTGGAATAAATGGATAACTGCAGAGCATGGTGTTACGGAAAACAAAACATTACACCCGAGTGACCTTAATAACAAAAGAAAAAGTGACACCCGAGGTGAATGGCAGGCAGAGTCCAAAAATGGCCGAGATGGCTCCGGAGATCTCCCCGCCCATTGTCCAGCTGGCGAATCAGGGGAAGAGAAGTGTTCGGACGGCGAACTCTGGACCCAGATCCCAGGAATCCAGTCCACCGGCAGCCGAACCAGGCTGCCCAGAGGGAAACACAGACCAGTGGGGGGAACCAGATCACCGAACCGAAAGTTCTGTGGGTCGGGTCGTCGACCCGCATCACTCAACCACCAGGACCGTTGAGACGGGCGAAGGATCAGAGCGGATCCCGGTGGAAGAGGCTCAGGGGAGAGCCGATGACGAGGGCGGCGGGCGTCAGGCCGCAGGAAAACGGCCACCTCCTCACCGGACCTGGACAATACTGGGGCAGCACCCACGTCGGACCCCGATCGGGCCTCAGGCGAACCCACGTTGGACCCCGACTGGGTCTCGGGCGAACCCACGTTGAATACTGCACCAGAACCGACCTCCAACGTTGAACCCGGACCCTCCAGCACCACGAGGAACAGCAAGTCCTTGCCGGTGACCCTGGAAGAAGGCTCAGAAGAGAAAACAGAACCGGGATCAGGATCACCGGCAGCGCCAGAACCCGGCGAGACGAGCTCAGACGCAGCGGACGGCTGCACCCGGCTCGTCTCCCCTGGAGATAGGCTGAAGTGCTCGGGGATAAAAAGAGAGAAAAGAAAGGAGAGCACTCGCCTGATCTCGGGTTCTGACGCCGTCCAGGACTGCGAAGATCCAGGATCCGTCGTCAGGAGGTCGTTGTCAGGCTCCCATCTAGCCGCGTCGGGCCCCGCAGCCAGCACGGTGGTCAGCGCAGCTTGAGATCCCTCCAGCTCAGGTAACCCCGCCGACGATCCACTCGGCGTGAAGCCAGAAGAATCTCGTCCCGCCGGACCGAACCGCTCCTCCGTGGAGACCCGGGGACGCTCAGTCGTCGGCGTAGACTCCACGCAGCAGTCAGTCCCCCTCCTCCGTCCGCAATGTAGCTGCGGAACCACAGGCCCTCTCCATATCCCACCACGTTGACCCGGAGCCGGGGACCGCTCGGCGGAGAGAGACACAGAGGATGCGGGATTAGGCATACAGGTTACAGCAGGTGGGGAGAGTTCAGGGAGCTGCGAACCCTGAACTTCTCCTCCAG
Source organism: Pholidichthys leucotaenia (assembly GCA_020510985.1). Lineage (NCBI taxonomy): Eukaryota > Metazoa > Chordata > Actinopteri > Cichliformes > Pholidichthyidae > Pholidichthys > Pholidichthys leucotaenia. The sequence continues at coordinate 231,712,181 of CM035843.1, read as the reverse complement.
GGATGTGACAGAGCAAATCATTAAGCAGGTGTGAAAAAACAATGACTTGCCTGCCCCCTGGAGGTTGAGTATCGCCTGCTGTAGTGGATTCTGCTTCTTCCTCTCCCCGCCCGGCGATAACGGAGGACCCCCCGGGAATTCGTCTGAGGGTCGCTCGCGTTGTCTCCAGCAGAGAGCTCACCAGGCCGGGATTCCAGGCACACACAGCGGTCAGGAAGCGCGTCGAGGAGGAGGGGGAAACAGCCGGGGTGAGCCAGCCCGAATGTCCAGGAATGACAGCGTGGGAACGAGGCTCTGGGGACGAGGCTTGTAGAATCATCCACACTGACGAGGCGAAGGGATGACAGCTGCGTGGGAGGAACGGTCCTGACGATGACCCAGAACTGGATCCGGACGAGGTTCGTGCAGAGGTGACTCGGCGATGTGATGACGACTACTCCCAGGGGACGAAGCGAGGGGGAAACCGAGGATTCGCCGCTCCAGATCGGAGATCGAGACGAGGAAGGCATCGAGCACGGGAAAGCTTCGTAGCCCTGAAGTCCTCACCATCAATCTCACTGCCGCCGCCACATGCCTGAAGGTGGTGACAGGAAACACAGTAGAGCTCGCGACAGCCACTCGACCCCGGACATAACTGCTGTCAGCTGCGGCTCCTTGAAGGGAATCCCGAGTGACGTGGCGCAGGTCGGGGGAAGTCCTCTGGTTGGCGCGAACTCCCGGACTGGAATAACGGCAGGAACGGGACTCCGAAGCGGGGAAAGACGTCGCCCACTTCGACTCCCTGCCGGGATTTCCATCCACCCCGTGGAGCTTCTCTCGCTGTGTACCTGCAGCGTCTATCCTGGCACTGTCCTCCAGATGGTACAGAGAGTGAGGGTGACAGTCCAGGAGTTCCTCAGCACGGCCCGGATGCCAGCGTCTCGCGTTGGAGGCGTCGTGCAGGGTGAAGAACGTCCCGTCGACAGCCTCCGAGATGGACCTCAGCTCGTCGCCCTGGCGCCAGAAGTGACTCCTGGGAAACGGCATGCTAGCAGCGCTGACACCCGGACAGAAAGGTACATTTCCACGGCGACTCACGGCCGCCGGTAACTCTTCTGGCTGCGACATACTGTCACACGTGGCTCTAGGGAGCCACGCAATAAGAGAGCCAGGGGCAAGCCAGTGAGTCGTGATATTTTATTCAGGGTAAAGGGGAAGGGATGAGAGCACAGATACTCATGCAGACGTACACTCACAGGTTGCACAGCGCAGAGGTAAGCAGCTCGTACCGGACGTGGGGGTAACAAGACGTACATCCTCACAGCGGGATACAAACACAGGAATGCTGCAAGAGGAGTATAAGCTGACACCAGACGAAGGGGCTTCAGCTTAGCAATGTGTTTATGTCGCAGCCCCGAGTCATCGAGGCTGCTCCTATTTATCCTCATTGGCAGCACCCCAGCTGATGAAGACTAATTGGCCCCAGCCGTCCATAATGCTGCCAGCTGGGGGCCAGCTGAGACGCTGCTCAATGGGAAGCAGGGATGAGGGAAAACATGGGCTGAGTGCCGAGACGGCATCTCAACCCATGGTGACAGTCCATACCTGTAGAAACCAAGTATAAGCAAGTGTTTCTGCACACCCGTTGCTGAAGGGTCTCCTCCTGTCTGAGACGGCTGTGTTGTTCACAGTCATGCCTGCGGCCTACTGCTCAATCCTGAGGTGTTTCATCTTCACAACATCTTTTCTGACATGCAGCAGTTCTCCTCACTCTATTGCTCTCCATCTGGTGGGTCTTCTTGTTCTTCTTCTTCTTCATTCAGACCACTGGTTGAGGGATGGGTGTGTTGTAATTCCAGTTCATGGACAGGATCATGAAAATAGGTCTGAGCAAAAAGTGGCTTTCGACCCTGTTCAGGAAGACCCGTGCATGCCCGTGGAAACCCAGAAACCGGATCACCTGGAGAAAATCAGCGCTTTGCTTGGCATTTTACACATTTGTAGTATAGACTGCCATTCTTCATGGGTACTGCTTCGAATGGGTGTGGGTTAAAGTTGTGTGTCTTATTCTTAATCGGGTAACAGACTGACACACTGACAGAGATTTTGACATGATTGGTTGACCCAGAAGCAGACTCGGACCCAAGATAGATGCAGTTATCTTTTATTAAAGAGTGTGAGGGTGTGAATGTGTGCGTGTGTGCAGGAGTGAGGCAGCTGGGCGAGCAGAGCACCATTCAGACTGGCAACCCTAGGAGAGAGCACAGACAGGAGGGAGGATGAGTGGATTCAGGTTGGAGAAATGAGTCAGTGAATGTACAGTCTTACGGGTTGGCTGGAGAGCTGAAGCGCTGAAGAATTCCCAAGGACTCCGGGCCAGCTGTTCCGTGTCCATACATGTTCCTCTGAAATGATATTGTTTCTCCCTTATTTGGAACAACTTTTGAATATTTGCAGGCAGTGATAGATTCTTCACTTTAAACATTATTATTGCAGTTTTAAAGTCAACCAGATCTTTCAACTTGAGAGCTTTTAATTTAAGAAAAAGTGGGTTTGTTGGTTCCCTGTAAGCTGCTTTATTTATTATTCTAATAGCTCTCTTCTGAAGCATAAAGACTGGATATATGTTTGTTTTATATGTATTTCCCCATACTTCAGTACAATATGTCATGTATGGGAGTATTATTTTTTTTTTTTTTGGACTTATTTTGTACCCGTAGGTAGATTTGTTCTGCAGTCTGGTGACAAGCCACCAGCTGCCGGTCGCTGCGTGCGCAAGCGCCCCTTAACTCCCTAACCTGCATGTTTTTGGCATGTGGGAGGAAACCGGAGAAATCCCGGAGTAAACCCACGCAAACACGGGGAGAACATGCAAACGCCACACAAATCACTGTTGGCCGGGGGCAGGGATCAAACCCACGATCTCACGATCCCCGCGATCCCCCGGCCGAGGGTAAACTGTGCTGCCGCGGTGCTAACCACTGCGCCACCGTGCAGCAGTATTAATGAATGATACAAGGTATATAGCGTGGGTTGATTCAGCAAATATTTCACTCTGTGTAGTATTGCAATTGATTTGGATATTTTACCTTTAATATAATTAATATGTGACTTCCAAGACAGTTTATTATCAATTATTACTCCAAGAAATTTAGTTTCAGATACCCTTTCAATCTCTACACCATTTACACTGAGTTTAGATACTGAGTTGTTGTGATGGTTGTTAAAGACTATAAATTTTGTCTTACTTAAATTGAGCGTTAATTTGTTTGAATCAAACCACAGTTTAAGCTTTCCTAATTCCTTTCCGAGTGTATCCAGAAGTTGTTCCAAATTGCTTCCACTGCATAATAGATTAGTGTCATCGGCAAACAATATTAAGTCCATTTTTTCTGAAACTTTACATATATCATTTATATACATATTGAATAACAATGGCCCCAAAACTGAACCCTGTGGGACTCCACAAGTAACCTTCAGTAACTGTGAGTTTTTGTTACCAACACATACATACTGATATCTATTCTTTAAGTAACTACTTAACCAGAATGCTTTTATAAGATCCAGGAATACCCCAACTGAATACTCTTTATTTTCAATGGCAGTTGATATTTTTTCTATAAATTCCATTAGAGCAAATGCAGTTGTCCTCTTGTGTCTGAACCCATATTGCTGCTCACACAATAAATTATTCTTCAGTATGAAGTTGTCAATTCTCTCATAGAATATTTTTTCAAGTATCTTGGAAAATTGCGGCAATAGTGAAATTGGTCTATAGTTTGAGAATTCCCCTCTGTCACCCGTCTTGTATATCGGAATTACTTTAGCTATTTTCATTGCATTGGGAAATATACCTGTTTGGAGAGACAGGTTACAGATAATACGTCAGTGGTTTCACTAAGCATTCAATAATAGTTTTGACTAAGAGCATGTCAATACCATCACAGTCCGTAGATGTTTTACTTTTAAACGATTTAACAATTTCAATGACCTCTCTCTCGTCTGTGTTCTTTATGAAAATTGAGTCTTTTATAGCAGTGTTATTGCTTATTGTATCACCTGTAGGCGCCGGACTGGGAAAAGATGAGAATGTCATCCAAATACACAAACACAAAAGAGCCCAAGAAATCCCTCAAAACATCGTTGATCAGACGTTGGAACACAGTGGGAGCATTAGTCAGTCCGAATGGCATCACCAGATATTCAAAATGGCCACTAGGTGTGCGGAACCCCGTCTTCCACTCATCCCCCTCTCTAATCCTCACCAGGTGGTACAGTATGTGTTGCGGAGATCTAATTTCGTGAACACAGAGGCCCCCTGGAGGGATTCAAAGGCAGTGTCAATTATGGGAAGAGTGTATTTATCCTTAATAGTGATGTTATTCAGTTCTCGAAAATCAATACAGGACCTCAAAGAACCATCCTTCTTCCCTACAAAGAAAAACCCCGCCCCACCGCCGAGGAAGATGGCCAAGTAATGCCCGAGTTCAGGGACTCTTTGATGTATTTCTCCATTGCCTCCCGCTCTGGGACCGACAGGCTGCAAAGCCAACTGGAAGGCAGCGGAGCCCCCGGCAGGAGGTTAATGACACAATCGTATGAGCAGTGGGGGGGAAGTGACAGCGCCTGTGTCTTACTAAAGACGGCGCCCAAGTCATGGTATTCGGAGGGGACTCTGGACAGGTCAGGTGGGGGCGCGTCAGGGACACAGAGGGGCATGGAGGGAGAGCAAGCAGCAGACTGAAGGCAGGCACTGAGACATAAGGAACTCCATGAGATGATATTTCCCGAAAGCCAATCAATAGACGGGTTGTGCAGCCAAAGCCACGGGTACCCCAAAATAACCGGGGAGGCCAAAACGGGAAGCACAAAAACCTGATCTGCTCTTGTTGATTGCCCCATATCAGAACAGACACAGGAGCAGTTTGCTTGGTGACTATGGCGAGCGGAGACTTGGACAGAGCGATCAGCTTTAGTGTATGTAGTCTTCAGCTGGTGGCAGGAGAGCCCCAGCCGGGTTGCCAGATTTTAAGAAATAAAGCTCTGCTCAGCCCCGGATTCGATGAATGCATGAGTGGAGATTTCATGATGATTGTGTATGAAACAGATGGGGAGCAGAAATTTGGTAAGGGGATTTTCCTGGAGTGAGTCCGTGAGTCCCCCTACTGTGACCCACGGAACCCCCCTTTTGGCCGAATGGGGCAGGAGGCCAGCTCATGTTCCTCACTTGCACAGTATAACACAGCCCGAGCTCCCGGCGGTGCTGTTTCTCGGCCGGGGGCAGCTTAGACTGGCCCATTACCATAGACTCCTCAGTGTCAAAGGAATCAGATGGGGGAAGGGCCAACAGTAGGGGCTGCGGGGAGCAGCAGAACTGTGAGCCCGAACGGCCGGAAGGTCACCGCTCGTTGGCTCGCTCCCTCAGCTGACTGTCAATGCTAATAGCTAGGGAAATTTGCTTGTTTAATCTGCTAGGCTTATCAATGCGGGCTAACTCGTCCATCAGGCTAGGGCTAAGATTGCGGGTGAAAATACTGCAAAGGGAAGCATCCTCCCACCCCACCTCTGCTGCCACCACCTGGAAGTCTACGGAATAATCGGCCACCAACTTATTCCCTTGCTTCAGATTGAGTAGCCGGGTGGTGAGCACACTATCATGGTCCGAGTGGTCGAACACCTCATTAAATTCACTCACAAACTGGTCGTATGTCAAGTTAGCATAATCAGGCCAAGCCATTACCGCATAAGCCCAAGCTAAGGCCCGCCCCTCCAGGAGATTGACAACATAGCCAATGCGGCTGTAAATAGTGGGGAAATCCCCTGGCACACGCTGAAACACTATCCCACACTGCAGCAAAAAACCCCGTGCTTCCCCTAGCTTACCGCTAAAAGTGTAGGTGTGGGAGCTGGAGTCAGCTGGGACTGCGGGGAAGGACTTGAACTGGCCGGTCCGGCTGCCCCCCCGGAGTAGGTGGAAGGGGCTGCAAGGGTGTGAGGCGATCCAAGCGTGTGTTGATCTGCATGAGCTGAGTAAGTATAATCTGTTGCTGGTGGGATAACTGGTCTACCCGAGACTCTATGATGTTAAGTCTTTGTGCAAATGCACCATCTGCTGGGTCAGTCTGACGCAGACGTACTGACATGATTGGTTGACCCAGAAGCAGGCCCGGACCTGAGATAGACACAATTATCTTTTATTAAAGAGTGTGAGGGTGTGAATGTGTGCGTGTGTGCAGGAGTGAGGCAGCTGGGCGAGCAGAGCACCATTCAGACTGGCAACCCTAGGAGAGACCACAGACAGACGGATGAGTGGATTGAGGTTGGAGAAATGAGTCAGTGAATGTACAGTCTTACGGGTTGACTGGAGAACTGAAGCACTGAAGAATTCCCAAGGGCTCCGGGCCAGCTGCTCCGTGTCCAAGCTGCTGCTGCTGACTAGGTGAAGTGGTGCAGTTGAGTACAGTGCTGGTGAAGTGCGGGTTGCACTCAGATCCGCCGCCAGGAGGAGGAGGTCCGCCGCCAGGAGGCTACCACCTGTGCACAGGGGAGAAGGAGCAGAGCGTAGGAGTGAAGGAATCACGAAGCCTTACTTGTCGGTGAGGACTTCAGACTCCCAGGAGATACAACAGCCAGGAAGAAGCTGAGGAGACGGAACTCCAGAGCAGGATAAGTTGAAAGGACAAGGAGGTCCTACCAGATCGTTGGAGCGTTGACGTCTCCATGCAGACCAGAGGGCAGCGCGGCTTAAGTGGGCTGCTAGATGAGGTGATCAGGTGTGTGCGCAGCTGTGGAGGTAATTAGGGCAGCAAGCACGCAGAGCAGATCATTACAGAGTTCTTAAATTTATAGAGTGCCTTCTGCCTTACCGAGTGAGATTTCCAGATTTACTGCTTCGAATGGGTGTGGTTTAAAGTAGTGTGTCCTATTCGGTCTCAGCTTCTCTGTGCCTTGTCTGGCGTGCAGCGTTGGTGGCCAGCCGACTATTTCACATCTTGGTCTCAGCTTGTCTGTGCCTTGCCTGGTGTGCAGCGTTGCTCTCTTTGCGGGCATTTCGGGCTTCAAGTGACTCAGCACGTGAATGGCGCACTGCCACACGTTTCCTGTCTGTCTATGCATCCCTTGTCTGTCATACCCTATGCTGGTGAAGGGTCTCCTCCTGTCTCAGACAGGTGTGTTGTTCCCTCAGGTGTTTAATCTTCGTGGCATCTTTTCTGACGTGCAACACAGTTATGGCTGGGAGGTACTGCTGGAACCTCAGCTGTGTCTTCGGGATCTTTCCTGACATGCAGCAGTTCACCTCACTGTATTGCTGTCCATTTATGTAGCGTCTGGTTTAAATTAGTGTGTCCTATTCCTAATCTGGTGATGAGTATCTCTTCTTTCCTGTTTCTGGCAACTCCCATTCCACAGTTAAGGTACTTTTGAATTGTGGGTGTGGTTTACAGTGCTGTGTCGTATTCGTAGACTGGCAGCTGGTCGATGCCGCTGAGGACACAGTCCAAGGACGGATAATTTTTTTCACACATAAGAAGTTGTTCAGAACTCCTTGTAAGAACTCTTTATACGAAAAGTCAAATTAGTGGTGGTAATGCACCTGTAAGCTGGTTGCAACCACCAATCAAATCTAAACTAGTACATACCCGTGCATGCCCGTGCATACCCGTGCATGCCCATAGAAACCAAGTATAAGCAAGTATTTCTGCATGCCCATAGAAAGCAGGTGTAAGGCTGTAAGCAAGTGTGTCAGCACTCATTCAGTGATGCCTGCCTTTGATCTTTGATGGTGTCATAGTGAGTCCTATGACCATTGATGATGTCATAGTGAGTCCTATTATTGTGAGGCATGCCTGTGTTTGATCTTTGAAGATGTCCTATGTCCTATGATCTGTAACACACAGACATGATGTACTGCTTTGAATGGGCTGGTTTAAAGTTGTGTGTCCTATTGTAGCGATTCCTGCGCTCTGTATGACATCATATAGACATCCTTCTGAGATCATAGGGACAGCTGCCTTACGGTTTATCTGACGTTATATAGAGTTCCGTTTATGTGACGTCATGTAGACATCCAGTAAACGGTCCTATGAACACCGACATCATAGGAACATCATAGGATATCAGGCAGACCCGTGCATACCGGTAGAAACCAAGAAGCCAAGAAACCGGAGCACCCGGAGAAAATCAGCACTTTGCTTGGCATTTTACACATTTGTAGTATAGACTGGCATTCGTCAAGGTTACACATTTGCTGTCATGTAGGCATGGCGAGTCGTTCTATGATGCCTGAGTTCATAGGACGCGCTATGATGATGAGGCAGAGATCATAGGCCATCCTATGATGTCCTAGAAACGTGCTTTAAAGTCTGTCATACCCTATGCTGGTGAAGGGTGTCCTCCTGTCTCAGACGGGTGTGATGTACTGCTGGAACCTCAAATGTCTCATCTTCATGGCATCTTTTGTTGCGTGCAGCAGTTGTCGTCATTCTATCCTGGCAGCAGAGGGCAGGGGACAGAGCTGCGTAGAGGAATCTGATCAGACCTAAATGAAACAGTCATTGTCGTCCGCGAAAGACTGCTATGATGATGATGATGATGATTGCTCTACATCTTGTGGGTCTTCTTCTTCTTCACTGAGACCACTGGTTGAGGGATAGGTGCGTTATAATTCCAGTTCATGGACAGGATCATTACTACACTACTACACTCAATCTTAGCCAAAAGGCCGAGAAGCGATCATGAAAACAGATCTGAGCAAAAAGAGGCTTTCCAGCATGGACTCACTGTATATGACATCATAAAGACATGAAGGCAGTCTTGATGTATATGACATCATAAAGACAATCGCGAGTCGTCTTATGATGCCTGAGTTCATAGGACGTCCTATGATGTTCAGGCAGAGATCATAGACCGTCCTATGATATCCTATAAACGTAATAGACACACAGACAGACAGACACAGATTTCTTGCTTTTATAGAATGAAGTGAGAGTGAAGTGAGTGATGAGTATCTCTTCTTTGGTGAATTATGGTCTATATGATATCATAATGACATCAAGGCAGGCATCGTGAGTGATGGTCTATATAACATCATATGGCCCTTTTCCACTAATACCCAGTCGTCCCTACTGAGCTCTACTCGGCCCGGTTTGTAGCCTTTTCCATTAGTATATAGTACCTGTTACCAGGTACTATTTTAGTACCTATTCGAGGCTAAGGTACAACCGTGCTGAGTCAAGCCGAAAATGTGACGTTAACAGACTGCAGGCCACTGATTGGTCAGGGCGTAACATCATGAAAGCGTCCGTCTTCTGTGGAATCGACACGACCGCCATTTGCAATAGTTCACGGACTAAACTCAGTCACCGAGTAAACATGATATTAATAGAGATGGCGTTGTAGGTTTTGCTGAAATCTACACCGTGGTCCAACGAAGAGGTGCGGAGTTTTCTGTGCTTAGTGGCAGATCCACAGTGAGAGGAGCGACCTGCACCGATACAGATGGCAGCCCAGCATAGAACCAGAATATGGACAAGCTGAAGATGAACATGAGAGAACCATCGATGGTGAGTGATTTGTGATATTGTGCATCTTTTCGCTTATTTATCCTGTTGATGGGAAGCTCACATTTTTTGAGCAATACAACGCCGTCCTGTGCTTGCTAACGAGTGTTAGCTAGTAGCTAGCTAGCTAGTAGCCAACTCTGCTGATTTGCGCTTGCTTTGTCCGAAGTATTCGCTTGTAAGAGCAAAACGATGAAATATGTTAATCCTGGTTAAAGTCCTGGTTTGTGTACGTGTTGCACTTTGGTGCTGTGCATTAAGTTGTGTGTAACTTCTTTCTAGAATCTGTTTCCACATGCCAGGGGTCCGCCTCCCTCAGCGTGTTGTTTATATGGATACAGGTCAAGAGGACCCCAGGATCCGAAATCTCAACATATTCAAGTGCATTTTCAAACCAGTGATTTATAAAGTGATTCATATAATTTTCTAAAACGTCAGAATAGACCCACACACCTATTGTGTGGATTTTCCATAAAAGGTGCTGGAACAGTGTTTTCGTGCTGTTTCTGTTCCACCATAAATCCCTGGATTGAAAATGTACTTGTACATGTACAGAGTGGCTCCTAGGATGCTCACTGGTCAGGGAAATGAAGCATTTTTGCCACATCCCGCCACTGACTGTCACAAGTGTATTTCCCTAATACAGGTACATCTCCAAAAATGAGAATATCATGAAAAAGTTCAATATTTTTTGTCACTCATTTCAGAAAGTGAAATCCAAGTATATAGATTCATTACACAGACAGTGGTATATTTGAAGTGTTTATTTATTTTAATTTGGATGATTAGCCCCTGAAAACCCCAAATTCAGTTTGGCAAAAAATTAGAATATTACATAAAATTAATTTTAAAAAATAGTTTTTAAATAGAAATGTTGGCCGCTGAAATGTTGGTTAACATGGGCTGTAGCCAAAATCTTCAAAATTAAAATAAACACTTGCAGTATATCACTGTCCGTGTAATGAATCTATATATGGGTTTCACTTTCTGAAATGAGTGACAAAAAATATTGAACTTTTTCATGATATTCTAATTTTTGGAGATGTGCCTGTATATGTTTTGAACTTGCTTTAACTAACCACCACCCATTTCTGTCTTTGGTCTAGGCAAGAGGAAAAGAAAAGCAGCCACCCCGCAACGGACCTTCCCACTGTGGAAAGTACTGAAATCCTTTGCTTTTTTAGATAAAGTGCCAAAACCAAAGTAGCACAATTTCCACTTAATATAAAAGGGACTGAACTGAGATTTATTTGATTGTGTGAATATTAATTACAGAATAATTGAAAATGACTGGCACATCAACTGTAAAATAAACCGCTTGTTAATGTATTTATTTTTTTTTGTCAGATCACTTGTGTGATCCTTTGTGAGTTATGTTCATAATTGTATGTTGCACTTTGGGGAATGGGAGTTGTTCAGTCAGCAATATAATTTAGTTTATACATGTAGTTTATAGTCTATCATCAATAAACTAATGCTGTATTATAATAGCAGGACACATTACAAATATTTGAGACCCATTGTAGTGCATCCTTTTATATTTTAGCAATACAAGTACAAAACACCGCCCACACTTGAAGCCAGGGCAAGAAGAGACACAGTGGAAACAGAGCAGTGGCCAAACTTTTATTGATAAAAACTCCGTATTTTGACTGATTGACTCCATACTTGGTGATGTACACCCTCAGTTAAAGTATTATATTCCATTCAAGTAAATGTATTAATTCATTCTGACTGCTGAGGCCACAGTAAAAACAAATGATTTTAAACATAACCCAGCCCTTGTAAAATCTACTTTACCGAAGCACAGCTACATGAAAATTGTGGTTAAATACAACAAAGTACTTTATTGTCACATTCGAATTGTAATTGCTCCTGTTTTGTTTTTCTTTTGAATTCTTGGATGGAATATGGGTGGGCAATATAAGCTGCGGCTTCAGCCATCATCCATTTCAGATAACCTATGTTGAACTGTATAATCAGAGGAGTTATTGTTTAATTTGACCTTGTTAGATTTTTTTCCCCTTTGTTATATTATTCTATTTTCTTTTAATCTTTACTTTTAATCTATCCAAAATAAAGATTCATTCATTCATTCACATTCCACCACTGGCTTTTAGCAACAAGTGTATTTCCCAAATATGTTTTAACTTGCTTTAATTAACCACCACCCATTTCTGTTTTTGTCTAGGCAAGAGGGAAACGATCCACCCCAAACTGGACCTTGTCTTACTATTTACAGAGATGCAGGCTGAAGATCTGCTGAACTGGGACCAGCTTGAGTGGCACATCCCAGCTGCTTCTCAGTGAGGCAACGTGGCCGGCATGTGTGACCTATTCTAATTTTTTTTTTTTTTTTTTTTTTTTATAGCTTGAATTTTGACCATTCTGAATAATCTGAAATTTGCTGCTGATTGTAATAAACAATTTAGCGACTTATGTGTTTGCATCATGATTTTCTATTTTGTCTGTTAAGACACCAGTGGGAAAAGAATCAACAGTACAAACCATTTATCGGTGACTTTGAAAATAATGGCTCATTTTTAAGAAAAAGTAACCAAAACAATTATTTTATTTACTGAAGACTGTATTGCTGGATGTGCCACTGCTGACATAACGCACGGCTCAGGAGACGCACACACACAGGCTCAGAGTAGTTCAAATAGTTTATTAACAACAGGAGTGTATGAATGTGTGTCTGCGGGATGTGAATGTGTTGGTGGCGGCGTCTGCTTCGGGCACAGAGGCAGGAGACCGTACAGCCGGACAACCCTATGGGAAAAGCACAGAGAGAAGGGTGACGGGCACACACCAACACAGGAGATAAATGAGCGAGAGAGGAGCTTACTTGGATAGGACGGATGACTGGCACAGCAAGGGACGAAGTCCGGGAGACAGCCACCTGGAGAGCCCGGTGCAGCAGCGAGGAACAGGCGATGGAAAGGAGTAGTCCGCCGCCGGGAAATCCACCTGTGCACAGGGGAGCAGACTTGGAGGAGAAAAAGGTAAGACCTTCTTACCGGAATGATCAGCTGAGAATGAAAAGGAACTCACAGCGATGCGTAGGGAAGTCTGACGGCTTCAGGCCGAAGCTCAGGGTGAGGCGGCTTAAATCCCTCGCCGCTGATGATGTGCAGGTGTGCGTGCAGGTGGCGCCGCTGATGAGCGGCGCGGCGTGACAGTACTCCCCCCTCTAGCAGCGCCTCCTGGCGATGGCTTCTCTGGGTGCGCTCGGTGGAAATCAGCGATGAGCGACGGGTCCAACACAAACGATGAGGGTACCCACTGCCGATGTTCAGGCCCATAGCCCTCCCAGTCCACCAAGTACTGCAACCCACGACCCCGGCGCCGGGAGTCCAGGGTGGAGGAGACGGGCCAGGCCGGATGGCCATCAATCATCCGGGGCGCGGGTTGCGCAGCAGGAGGAGGGCAAAGGGGGTCGGAGACTGCCAGCTTCACCTTGGACACGTGGAAGGTGGGATGGATGCGGAGGGAGGGGGGAATAGCTACACGCACAGCCACCGGGTTGATGATCCTGGTGATGGGGTATGGGCCCATAAAGCGCTGTGCCAGCTTCCTCCTCTCGCCCTTTAAAATCACGTCCTGGGTCGACACGTAGACTTGCTGACCAACTCTGTACGCCGGGGCAGGTCTTCTGTGCCGGTCCGCCACGGCTCTGTTGCGCTCTGCCGTGCATAAAAGCGCATTGCGTGCTGACGCCCAGATGGAGCGGAACTGCCTGAGATGCGCCCTTACTGAGGGAACAGTTACCTCACTCTCCTGCGCCGGGAACAGCGGGGGGTCATAACCCAGGGATGCCTTAAAGGGGGACATCCCTGTAGCAGAAGAGCGAGCGGTGTTGTGGGCGTATTCAACCCAGGCGAGGTGGTTACTCCAGGACGTAGGTTTGGACGCCGTTACACAGCGGAGCGCAGCCTCCAGCTCCTGGTTGGTCCGCTCACACTGCCCGTTGGATTGGGGGTGATGGCCGGAAGAGAGGCTCACCTTGGCTCCTAGGGCGTTGCAAAACGACTTCCAAACTTCTGAAGCAAATTGGGGCCCCCGGTCCGAGACCACGTCCACCGGAATCCCATGCAGCCTGACCACGTGCTGGATAAGGAGGTCCGCCGTCTCCAGGGCAGTTGGGAGACCTCGTAGGGGGACGAAGTGTGCCACCTTGGAGAAGCGGTCCACGATGGTCAGGACGGTGTCGTAGGTGTTAGAGACTGGGAGTCCGGTGACGAAGTCCAGGGCGATATGCGACCAGGGCCTGCCAGGGACGGGCAGAGGCTGGAGCAAACCTGCTGGAGGGGCATTACCCGATTTGTTGGTGGCACACACTGGACAGGCCCGGGCGTAGCGGGCAGCGTCCCTCCGCAGGCCCGGCCACCAGAAGGACCGCTGGAGGAGGTCAATCATCCGGGAGGAGCCAGGGTGACAGGTGAGCTTGGATGTGTGCAACCAGTGGATGACCTCCCCCTGAACCGTGGATGGCACGAACAGCCTCCCCTCCAGTCCACCGCCAGGGTCAGGTTCCACTTCCTGCACCTTCCGGATCTTGCTCTCAATGTCCCAGGTGACGGCTCCCACGACGCACGACCTGGGTAGGATGGTGTGGACCGTGTCCTCCGACTCCTCAGGGGCGAATTGCCTAGAGAGGGCGTCGGGCAGGCCGTTCTTGGAGCCAGGCCTGAAGGTGATGGTAAATTGGAACCTGGCGAAGAACAAGGACCAGCGCGCCTGGCGGGCGTTCAGGCGCTTGGCAGATCTAAGATACTCCAAGTTCTTGTGGTCCGTCAGGACCACGAACGGCAGGTCCACCCCCTCTAGCCAGTGACGCCACTCCTGTAGCGCGAGCTTGATGGCAAGGAGCTCTCTGTCACCCACGTCGTAATTCCTCTCTGCCGGGGACAAACGCCGGGAGAAGAAGGCACAGGGCCGTTTGATTCCGTCATCTGGCGACCGCTGGGATAGCACCGCCCCCACTCCTGTGTCCGAAGCATCCACTTCCACGATGCACTGCAGCGCAGGGTTGACTTGGCTAAGGACCCGGGAGGAGGAGAACTCCGCCTTCAGCGCCTGAAAGGCAGCCGCGGCCTCTTCGGTCCACCGGAACGGGACCTTAGGGGACGTGAGGCGGGTCAGCGGGCCGACGATGGTGCCAAAATTTGGGACGAAGCAGCGGTAGAAGTTCGCAAACCCAACGAACTACTGCACCTGCTTTCTTGACGCAGGTGTGGGCCATTCCACCACCGCCTTCACCTTCTCTGGGTCCGGAAGCACCTGGTGGTGGGAGATGATGAACCCAAGAGGAAAGGATGTTGTCTTCGCGTATTGTAAAACTCGCATTTCTCGGCCTTCACGTACAACGGTATCTCCAGCAGCCTTTGGGAGGACCGCCTCCCGTGGACCTGGTGCTCGTCCCCTGACTTGGAGAAGATGAGAATGTCAGCCAAGGTAGACGAACACAAAAAGGCCGATGACAATCCCGGAGGACGGACGTCATTGATGAGGCGCTGAAAGAACGGCTGGAGCGTTGGTCAAACCCGAACGGCATCACCAGGTATTCGAAGTGGCCGTTCGGGGTACGGAAGGCTGTCTTCCCTCATCTCCCTCCCGGATCCGGACGAGGTGGTATGCGCTGCGTGAGATCCAGCTTGGTGAACCAAGTCGCCCCCATGGAGGGAGTGGAAAGCGGTGTCCATGAGGGGCAGGGTTGTAGCGATCCTTCTCCGTAATGTCGTTAAGGGCACGATAGTCAATGCAAGGACGGAGGGATCCATCCTTTTACTGACGAAGAAGAATCCTGCCCCACAGGTGATGACGATGGGCGGATTATCCCCAGCATTCAGCGACTCCTTGAGGAAAAGAGTTCATGGTCTCCTTCTCCGGCGCCGATAGACTGTAGAGTCGTCCAGAGGGTAAGGGTGCCCCCTGGCGGAGGTTGATTGCACAGTCATAGGGCCTATGAGGAGGGAGGACATCGCCTTGGATTTGCTGAATACCATACCAGGTCGTGAAATTCCAATGGCACTAGGGACAGGTCCGGGGGCGCAGCGTCCGTAGGTGAGAGAGAAGCGGACGGAGAGCAGGCAGCGGACTGTAGACAGGTGCTCATGCAGAACGTGCTCCATGCCGACACCCCGGCGAGACTTCCAATCCAAAACGGGGTTGTGGAGGCGTAGCCAGGGATACCCAGGATGACGGGCGACCACAGAGTTGGGCAGGACGTAAAAGGTTATCTCCTCCCGGTGGTTTCCAGAGATAATCAACCGGGACGGGGATGGTCTGGTGTGTAACCTCCTCACCAAGGGAGGCACGAGAGAGGTTGACCCGGGAGATAGGGTTCCTTAGTGCCTGACCGCGGATGCCCAATCGGGTTGCCAGGCTTTGAGAAATAAAGCTGCCTTCCGCGCCCGAATCCACCGTGCGTGGGGTGAGATGCCCAGTGGGAGTTGATGACAGAAACGGATGGGCAGTTTCAATTGTGTGAGGGAACCTTAACCCGATTGACTTCGCGAGGCCCCCTACAGTGACTCGCGGCCACCCCGCCGACTTGCTTTCCATGGGCAACGCTTCACCGTTTGTTGGTCCATCTCCGCAATACATGCAGAGATCCAACTCACGGCGGCGTTGTCTCTCCGCAGGGGGAAGCTTTGTCCAACCCCTCACCAATCGGCTCCGACTCCTCGGGGCACGATGGTGGCAGCATCGCCAGGGGGCGAGTTGGAAACGGCGCGGCGAGACTCCACGAGGGCGAGAAGGAAGACGACTTCCGTCCCCGAGGAGCGCTCGCGCAGCCTGTTGTCCAAACTGATCGCTAGGGATGTAAGCTCCGCTAGCGTCTCAGGGATATCCCGCCCAGCCAGTTCAACCCTCAGATCATCGTTGATGACTGCGGAGGCAAGGCCCCAGAGGAGCGTATCCTCCCGCCTAATCCTCCTCCGCGCAACCAGGAAGACGACCACGTCGTCCGCTGCCAACCGGCTTCCCAGGCTGGCGGGCGAGAAGCCGATCGACTGGGACCGTCTCGGTACGAGACACAGGTCAAAGACCCTCCCGGAAGCGTCACACGCAATTGGTCATACGTCGCGGGATGCCATAACTGGGCCTCGCCATACGGCGTCGGTCCAAGGTTCATGCTCGCACCTCACGAGATATCCCGATATAACCCCATTCGGCACTGATATGACGGGAAAGTCTCCGGGCACACGGTGAAACACGGACACACATTGGCCAATATGGACCCCCGCGCTCCGCCGAGCTTTCCGCTAAAGCGGGCGGGGGTTGGAATGGGCGTGAGCCGAGTCGGTGCCGCCGGAGCCTGCTGGACGGCCGCTGGAGCAGCAGGAGCCGCGCCACCCTGACGAGCTGGGGGGAACGGCTGTTGGGGGTCCAAGCGGCCCAATCGGTTAGTTATATTTAACAACTGATTGAAAATCACCTGTTGCTGATAAGCTATCTGATCCACTCGAGCCTCGAGAGTGGTAAGCCGGTGTGCGAGCCCGCCGTCTGCCGAGCCGCTCTGCTGAAGCCGTACTGACACAACGCACGGCTCAGGAGATGCACACACACAGGCTCAGAGTAGTTCAAATAGTTTATTAACAACAGGAGTATATGAATGTGTGTCTGCGGGATGTGAATGTGTTGGTGGCGGCGTCTGCTTCGGGCACAGAGGCAGGAGACCGTACAGCCGGACAACCCTATGGGAAAAGCACAGAGAGAAGGGTGACGGGCACACACCAACACAGGAGATAAATGAGCGAGAGAGGAGCTTACTTGGATAGGACGGATGACTGGCACAGCAAGGGACGAAGTCTGGGAGACAGCCACCTGGAGAGCCCGGTGCAGCAGCGAGGAACAGGCGATGGAAAGGAGTAGTCCGCCGCCGGGAAATCCACCTGTGCACAGGGGAGCAGACTTGGAGGAGAAAAAGGTAAGACCTTCTTACCGGAATGATCAGCTGAGAATGAAAAGGAACTCACAGCGATGCGTAGGGAAGTCTGACGGCTTCAGGCCGAAGCTCAGGGTGAGGTGGCTTAAATCCCTCGCCGCTGATGATGTGCAGGTGTGCGTGCAGGTGGCGCCGCTGATGAGCGGCGCGGCGTGACAACTGCAGAAGACCCTGCACACTTTTGTGATAGTACCAGTATATGGAGGAATTCTGGGCCATATTAGCATCTGTACTTTATCATAATGGGTTTGGGCAGGGGTGTCCAATCGTGTGCCATGGAGGGCCAAGACTCTGCAGTCTTTACCTCCAAACAGTGTCTTCAACAGCAGATTCCACTGAATTTCTTCCCACTGATTGCTGGTCAGTGAGAACACCTGCTGAAGAGACTGGGTAGAAGAGAGAACCTGCAGGGTCTTGGCCCTCCATGGCACATGATTGGAGACCCCTGGGTTAGGGTTTAATGGGATTTAACATTTTAACACAAACTGCTTTATGGTTCATAATTCTGTTGACAGACTTACACCAAACCAAAAGTGATTTTTCAAACTGCTGGATTGTTCTTAGACAGCTTTTCCAATCTTTCAGTATTTAATTTATGTCACTTGGTGGTAACCTTCACATATAAAAAAGAGATAAATGCAAAAACTTCAAAGGTTTATTGTCAGTGCAATTCCCAGTGCAATACTACATGAATGCATGTATAGTACATTGTTGATGTAGAGAATATATATTTCTACAGTACATGTATCTAGTAAAACAAGTATTTTCCATGTAACCTTGTGACTGCAATTTAATTGCTTTTAATCCTAGATCAAGTTTGTTTTTGCCTAAAATGCATCATAATTGTAAAATATATCTTATTATACCTAACTCAGTACTGTTTACCTTTTGAATATATATTTTGTGGTTAATATAACTACCTGGCGATCAAGTTGTCAGCTGATCACTTTTTGCCATGACACCACCACAGACTCAATGCTGCTGGAGCAGGTACGTCCCATGATGTCTCAACAGTCTCTCCATGATTTTCGCACAGATCAGAGCAATTTGTTGTACAGTAAGCTAAATGTTTCTACAGACATGCTTAGTCTCTATAACCACTGATCGTTTGTGAAGCTGGGGTGACATCAGTGAGAGGCTGTATTGAACGCCAGACCGACCGTTTGAAGTGGTAATTTTCCCACAACAGAGCCATCTGAAACACACACACACAGCATACATATTTTAGTACCTAATAGCAATAACTTGCAGATATTACAGTGTAGTACGACGTACTTAAAGCAAACTAGCATTAAAATCATTAGCTTACCATCATATGTTTGTATCCTCACGTCTTTGGCTCTATGGCTTCCCAGACGCTCCAGTACTTTTCCAGAGTGTTTCATCTCGCTGCCTGTCCCCTTGTCTGGCGGTCCTTTTTGGCCTTTACCGTGACAAAAAGCCACAGACCGAGGAGTCGCCTTGTACAGCCGCAATGTTATGTTTTGCTTGGGTTGCATGTTTTACGTCACGGGAGTGTGGCGCATGCCGCCTTGCTCTAAAAAAATCCCACCCACCCCAGGCGTAAGACATCAAGGCCGGCATCATAGGACACTACATCATAGTGGCTGCACGGTGGCGCAGTGGTTTAGCACTGTGGCAGCACAGTTTTACCCTCGGCCGGGGGACCGCGGGGATCATGAGATCGTGGGTTCGATCCCAGCCCCCGACCAACAGTGAGCTGTGTGGAGTTTGCATGTTCTCCCCGTGTTGCGCGGGTTTACTCCGGGATTTCTCCGGTTTCCTCCCGCACACCAAAAACATGTAGGTTTAGGGCGCTCGCGCACGCAGCGACCAGCAGCCGGTGGCTTGTCACCAAACTGCAAACCAAGTCTACCTACGGGTACAAATAAGTAACAAAAAAAAAAAAAAAAATAGGTAGGCAGTCCTATTGTCTATATGATGGCATCACCTATATGACGGCATTGCAAGTCCTATGTAGCCTGGGATCATAGGATTATCATCGGACATCATGCAGACATCATAGGCCGTCCTATGATGTCCTATGATTGTGACACACAGACACACAGAGATTTCTTGAATTTATAGAGTGATGATGGGCCTAACCCTAGGTTCATTACTACCAGTTGGTTTATTATATTGTGTGGGTTAACGTGTCATCTGAAAAGTAGTCTTTTGTTGGATGACGTGCTACTAGAAATGTCGCTGCCATTTCTGTTGCTTCCTTAGAGGTCTTTGGATTGCGTTCTTTAATCCAAGTTCATAACTCAGGGTTCAGGACTTTGAGAAACTGCTCCATAATGATGCCATCTCCAATTTGATCCTTTGTCTTTGATTCTGGAACCATCCACTTGCCATACAAATCTTTAAGACGAACCTGTAGTTCTTTAGGTGTTTCCGCTTCTCCCAGCACAATGGAAGGAAATCTCACACAATATGTTTCAGCACTGATTTCAAACTTTTGCAAGACAGCACTTTTAACTTTTGCATAGTCCATAGGATCATCGAAATCCATTGCAACATATGCAGAATGAGCTTTACTGGTAAGAAATGGAGCCAAAGGAAGGGCCCACTCTTCCTTAGGCCATTGACATGCATAAGCAGTTCTTTCAAAGATGATTAAATAATGTTCAATGTCCTCACCTTCTTCATAGGGTGACATTTTTGGACCGTTCCAGCTGAAGTGCCTCATCAGACTGGAATGTTCTACATCTCTAGGTGCCTGCAATGGTTCAGACTGTGGCTCCATATGGGTTAAAGGGTTGTGAAGGAGGTCTGGTGTTGGCTGCCTGGATAAAGTTGATGTAGCTACAGGAACCTCTAATAGTTGCTGATGATCCTCACTCCCCTGCTGTACCTCCTGCTGAAGCTGGGCAAACTGATGTTGAATCCGTCTCCACCTCTCCTCTCCTCCTGGCGTTTGTACTCCTGCTCTGCCTTGGCATCCCGTTCAGCTTGCTGTTGCATTAGGCATTGTAAAAGTTTTGAAAGGTCAACCAAACCCTCTTTCTCAGAGGATAGACCACCTGCTGCCCCTTGTTGGACAGTGGGATCTTGCAACTCTGCTGCCTGAGTTTTCTTCTGTCTTGCAAATATAGTCTTCATTGCCTTCTGCTGACCTGGAAGCCACTACTGCCACCAAATGTGATAGGGTAGTCTGACCAGAGTGACTGAAGAATTGGCAGAAGACAGACTTTTCCCAAAATAACAGTCTTTATTGACATCAGTGGAGGTGCAAAACCATTTCCAAAATTTTAAAAAAAAGTATAACTGACAGGTTAACTTGAAACTCAACATACCTTCTTCTTCTTCTTCTTCTTCTTTTACATTTGATTGGCGATTGGCAACCAGCTTACGGGTGCATTACTGCCACTGACTTGATTTCATCACTCTATATATCTTAGTATAAGGAGTTCTTATAAGGAGTTCTGAACAACTCCTTATGTGTGAAAAATTTATCCATCTTTGGACTGTGTCCTCGGCAGCATCGACCGCCTGAACTCAAAAGAGCAAATAGTGGTGTAGAGTGGTGACTCAGTTGGTAGAGCATTTCTGCACTGCTGCATATATTTGCATATATTTGCTTAAATTGCACATACTGTTAATTACCGTATATACTGCACTGCTGTCCTTTGCACTTCTGATTGGATGCTAAACTGTGTTTTGTTACCTTGTATTCATACATGTGTAATGACAATAAAGTTGAATCTAATCTAATCTAATCTAATCTAATCTAATATGTATGGTAAACCTAGTTTGTGAAAGATGTTGACTAGTGACAAATTGTGTGTTCTCACCCACTTTGTCACATGCCTCACAGCAGAGCTTGAGATGACGAATCAGCATCCCCTGGCTCCATCATTCATTTTGCCTTGCCCAGCTCCTACTCCTCCTCACCGTAAACCAGCTTCTGCTTCAGCTCTGTGGAACACCCCACACCGCTTTTCCAGAGGTCCGGGTCACAGAGGCAGCAGTTCAAGCAGAGAAGCCCGGACTTCCCTCTCCTCAGCCACCTGCTCCAGCTCTTCAGAGAGGATACCAAGGCGTTCCCAGACCAGCTGGGAGACATAGTCTCTCCATCGAGTCCTGGGTCTGTCCCGGGGTCTCCTCCCAGTGGGACGTTCCCAAAACACTTCAAGTGGGAGGCGTCCAGGAGGCATCCTGATCAGATGCCCATACCACCTCAACTGGCTCCTTTCAATGTGGAGGAGCAGTGGTTCTACTCTGAGCCTCTCCCGGATGACTGAGTTCCTCACCCTATCTCTAAGGGTGAGTCCAGCAATCCTGCAGAGCGAGCTCATTTCAGCTGCTTGTATCCGCGATCTCGTTCTTTCGGTCATTACCCAAAGCTCGTGACCATAGGTGAGAGTAGGAACGTAGACTGACTGGTAAATCGACAACTTTGCCTTAGAGCTTAGCTTCCCTCTCTCGCCACAACAGACTGTACAAACGTCCCGCATCACTGCAGATGTTGCTCCCCGGATCCGTCTGTCAAGCTCTCGCTCCATTCTCCCCCACACTCTCGTGAATAAGACCCCAAGATACTTAAACTCCTCCCCACTTGGGGCAGGAGCCTGTCCCCAACCCGAAGAGGACAATCCACCTTTTTCCGGCTGAGGACCATGACTCGGACTTGGAGGTGCCTGATTCTCATCACAGCCGCTTCACACTGAACGGCAAACCGTCCCAACAAGAACTGTAGGTCATTGCTGGATGAAGCAGCAGCACAACATCATCTGCAAACAACAGAGATGTAGATCCTGCTGGTAACCAAGCATGACACCCTCCTTTCCCTGGCTGCGCCTAGAAATCCTGTCCATACATTGTTCATGTAAATAATGAGTTTTCTTTCAACTCAAAGCTTAGTCATGGAGTTCCACAGGGATCTGTGCTAGGCCCTACTCTTTTTAGTTTATATATGCTTCCGTTAGGCAACATTATTAGAAAGCACTGTATACATTTTCATTGTTATGCAGATGACACACAATTATACCTGTCAATGAAGCCAGATGATAGTAATCAATAAGCCAAGTGAGAAGCCTGTCTTAAGGAAATCAAAGCTTGGATGACTTGTAATTTCCTGCTATTAAATTCAGATAAGACTGAAGTCATTCTTGTTGGTCCAAAAAACCTTAGAAATTCCTTTCCAAATCAAACTTTCAGTTTGGATGCGGTTACTCTTTCTCTTAATAGCTCTGTGAGGAACCTTGGAGTTATTTTTGATCAGGATTTGTCCTTCAATTCACATATTAAATTTGTTTCTAAGACTGCCTTCTATCATTTGCGTAATATTGCCAAGATTAGGAGCATCTTGTCTCAGAGTGATGCTGAGAAACTGATCCACGCTTTTGTTAGCTCGAGATTAGATTATTGTAATTCTTTATTATCAGGCTGCCTAAAACATCTTTAAAAAGTCTTCAGTGATCCAAAATGCTGCAGCAAGAGTTTTAACAGGTACTAGAAAAGAGAGATCATATCTCTCTGGTTCTGGCCCCTCCCTTCATTGGCTTCCCCATAGAGTTTAGAATTAAGTTTAAAATCCTTCTTCTTACTTACAAGCTCTAAACAATCAGGCTCCTTTTTATTTAAATAGATCTGATACTAACCCGTTTTATCCTAAAGAGCACTACCGCTCACCCAAAATGCAGGATT
This sequence comes from Pholidichthys leucotaenia, assembly GCA_020510985.1. Taxonomy (NCBI): domain Eukaryota; kingdom Metazoa; phylum Chordata; class Actinopteri; order Cichliformes; family Pholidichthyidae; genus Pholidichthys; species Pholidichthys leucotaenia. The sequence goes on along the minus strand of CM035843.1, from coordinate 231,689,036 downwards.
AATTGTAATACCTAGAATCTCCAAAAGTACAATGGGAGGCAGAGCCTTCAGTTATCAAACACTCCCTCTCCTGTGGAATCAGCTGCCAATCCTGGATTCGGGAGTCAGACTCGACTCTCTGTTTTTAAGAATAGGGCTAAAACCTACCTTTTTGATATAGCCTACAATACAGGGAAGGATCATGTGTTTCTGAACCCTCCCTTTGTTATGCTGCTAATAGGCTTTAGTCAGCCAGGGGACCTCAGTTAATTGCACTGGGCCTCACTCCTTTCCTCACTCTCTATGAAATATTTTTTTTGCTGGTCATTAACATCTGTTTGTTCTCTCCATAGATTGAGTCCCCATCATGCTGTTTGCTCTCTACATGTCTGTTCTTTTTCTTCTCTCTATCCCCTAACCCCCCCAGCCAGTCGACAGCAGATGACGCCCCTCCTGAGCATGGTTCTGCTGGAGGTTTCTTCCTGTTAAAGGGAGTTTTTTCCTCTCCACCGTCGCCAAGTGCTTGCTCACAGGGGATCGCCTGATTGCTGGGGTCTTTCTGCAAACTGTGGGGGTTCCCCCTACCAGTTGATAGTGCTATGAGATGACTGTTGTTGTGAAATGGCACTATATAAATAAGTTGGAATGAATTGAATTGAATAAAAATTATGAACAGGAATCAGTGTAAAGGTGAGTCCTGGCGGAGTCCCAACTCTCACTGGGAATGAGTCCCGATCGAGTGCTGGCAATACGAACCAAACTCTCACAATAGCTGTACAGAGACCGAATAGCTCGTAACAACAAGCCCGATACCCCATACTCCCGAAGCACCCCCCCACAAAAAAACACGAGGGACATGGTCAAATGCCTTCTCCAGTCCACAAAACATATGTAAACTGGGTGGGCAAACTCCCACAAACCCTCGAGGATTCTCGAAAGGGTAAAGAGCTGGTCTGATGTGCAACAGCCAGGACGAAAAACCACATTGCTCCTCCTGAATCCGAGGTTCGACCAACAGCCGAAACTCTCCTCTCCAAGTACCCTTGGCATAGACCTTCCCCAGGGAGGCTGAGGAGTGTGATCCCTCTAAAGTTGGAGCACACCCTCCGGTCCCTATTTTTGAAGAGAGGACCACCATCCCCAGTTTGCCATGCCAAAGGCACTGCCCTCGACCTCCATACAATGTTGCAGAGGCGTGTCAACCATGACAAGCCCTCCAACATCCAGGGCCTTGAGGTACTCAGGGAGGAATCTCGTCCACCCCCCGGGGCCTGGCCACCAAAGAGATTTTTTAACCACCTTGGCGACCTCAGCCCTGTGATGAGCGAGTCGTCCCCCTCATCCACAAGCCCTGCTTCCTCTGTGGAGGTGTATCAGTGGGATTGAGGTATTCCTCAAAGTAGATGCCTTCCACTGCCCGACGATATCCCCAGACGAAGTCAACAATGCCCCATCTGCACCATACACAGTGTGGACAGGGAGCTGCTTCCCCCTCGCTGAGTGCCGGACAGTTTGCCAAGAATCTCTTCGTGGCCGACGAAAGTTCGTGTTGCATGGCCTCACCGAACTCCTCCTATAAGCGAGGTTTTGCTTCAGCAAACACCCGAGCTATCACTCCGCTTGGCCTGCCAGAACACCACAGCTGCTTCGGGAGTCCCACAAGCCATCCAAGCTTGATAGGACTCCTTCTTCAGCTTAATGCCCCCCTCACCACTGGTGTCCACCACTTGGTTCGGGGGGTTGGCCACCATGAGATGCCCCGACGACCTTGCGGCCGCAGCTCTGGACCGCTGCTTCAACAATAGATGTGGAGAACATGGCCCATTCAGACTCCATGTCTCCAGACTCCCTCGGAATGTGGTTGAAGTTCATCTGGAGGTGGGAGTTGAAGACCTCCAGGACAGGGGCCTCAGCCAGACATTCCCAGCACACCCTCACTATACGTTTGGGTCTACCAGGTCTGAATGGCATCCTTCCCTGCCATCGGATCCAACTCACCACCAGGTGGTGATCAGCTGACAGCTCTGCACCTGTCTTTACCCGATAACAAAATCGTTCATCGACCTGCAACCTAGGGTGTCCTGGTGCCACGTGCACATATGGACACCCTTATGCTTGGACATGGTGTTCATTATGGACAAACTGTGGTTAGCACAGAAGTCCAATAACTGAACACCACTCACGTTCAGATCGGGCAGGCTGTTCCTCCCAATCACCCCCTTCCAGGTTTCACTGTCATTGCCCATGTGCGCATTAAAGTCCCCCAGTAGGATAATGGAGTCTCCAAGAGGAGCACCCTCCAGCACCCCAGTCACAGACTCCAAAAAGGGTGGGTACTTTGAAACATCATTTGGCGCATAGGCACAAATGATGGTCAGGACCCGTTTCCCATCCCAAAGGTGCAGGGAAACAACCCTTTCATCCACTGGGGAAAACTCCAGTATAGAGGCAGCAAGGTAGGGGGATAAAAGAATACCCACCCCTGTTCGTCGCCCCTCGCCCGGGGAAACTCCAGAGTAGGCCAAGCTCCAGCCCCTCTCCAGGAGACTGGTTCCGGAACCTGGAGCTGTGTGTTAAGGTGAGGCCAGCTCTATCTAGCCAGTATCTCTCAACCTCATGCACCAGCTCAGCTCCTTCCCCACCAGAGAGGTGACATTCCACGTACCAACAGCCAGTTTAGGAAACTTGGGATCAGTCCGCCAAGGTCTCCGCCTTCGACCGCCACCTGATCCACATAGCACCGGACCCCCATAATCCCTCCTGCAGGTGGTGAGCCCACTGGAGGGCGGACCCATGTACTCCTTCGGGCTGAGCCCAGCCAGGTCCCATTGGGTGGCTGGCATGCCTCTTCCGATGGTTCCTGAGGCAGGTGTGGCGATGTGGAGCCCATAGTTTATAAAACTATGGACTCACATGTGGCTGTCTGAAATCAGCCGAAGAGGAGACTTTGAGCTAGCCCATGTGTATTGAACTGCACTCCTCAAGAGGAAGACGTGTTCTGCACACCCCCTGGGGACTCAGGAGAGAGGAGATTAGATTACCCCGCTGATCTTTGGGGGTCAGAAAGGAGAACAGAAGGACTCTGGGTTGTTCTATTACAGATGAAAGGATGTAGCTGAATATTGAGACTTTTGTGTGATGTATTGTTAGAGATGAGTGTATAAATGTATGTGTGTGACTGCGTCCTGTCTCTTTTCACTCCGATCGAGATGAGGACGTAGGAAGAATGAGAATTAAAACTAGATACTGGAGAAAATCATGCCAGTCTCTCAATTCTTGACTCCTACAATTGTGACCTACGCCATGAATCTGAGCACGCCGAGCTGGAGGACAGCCTCGTGATCGATATGGAAGAGCTGGGAGACAGCCGCTCAGACCCGGATTCACCGGGGGAATGCCAGCAGGGGCACAAGACTAATTAAGCTCCCCGAGTTCTGGCAAAGCAAACCCGCACTCGTGGTTCCAGCATGTGGAGTCGCGGTTCCTGTTCGGGGAGTTTCAGCGGATGACATTAAATTCCATAATGTCCATCGCGACGCTCGACAGCCGCACAGCTCGGTGTGTGCGGAGCCTGGTGCAAGCAACCACCCTCTGTCGGCAAATACGACGCGCTGAAAGCCACCCTCATCAGGAGCTTCGTGCCGTCGTCGGAGGCAAGAGCCAGGCAGCTACGGGACCTGCCGACAGAGGTGGATGCAGGGCCGACTGTCCTCATGGAGGACCATGCTACAAATGATCGGGACGGACAACGACGCATTCCTATTCAAGCATATTTTCCTGAGAACCCTCCCAGCGCACACGAGAAGTTCCCTGTCCAGCAGGAGATGTGTGACCCAGCAGGACTTCCGCGACCTGGCCCAAGAGGCGGAGCGGCTCCTCAACGCCTGCGAGGAACAAGAGGCTTCCGTGGCAGCGGCAGACCTCTCCGCGCGGCGGCCGGGGGCAGTGTGGAGCCAGAGACAGCAGTGACCACTTCAGCGGCAACAGCAGCGGCGAGATTCCGTGGCAGGGGAGATGACGGCCTCTGTTTTTACCATCGACATTTCGCTGGGAAGGCGCACAAATGCATCCTGCCCTGCAAGTTCAAAAAGCAGGGAAACGACCGGGCCGGGAGCCGTTAGCAGCTTCCACTCTCGGCGAACGGAACAAGCTGCTTTATCTGACAGACGCGGGCTCCGGGCGGCAATTCCTAGTGAGACCGAGTCCAGAGGAGCTTCATCACTGCCACCTATGCTGATCGGGTCGCGGGACCCCGCGGAGACGGAGCGACAGTGGCCAACAGCTCCAGCATCAAGACGTACGGAGAGAGAACCTTGTCTCTGTCCTTCCACGGCCGCACCTATGAGTGGAATTTCATCGTGGCGGCAGTGAGCTTCAATATGTTAGGTGCTGATTTTCTGTGTTCACATGTTTGTTAGTTGATCTGGCCAACAAACCGACTAGTAATGCACTCTCTTTCTGTTCTATCCCTTGTGCAGCTCGGGTGTGCCCGCCGCCAGTTCAGACCAACGTCGCCACAGCAGGTGATAAGTTTCACAGCCTTCTACACCAGTTCCCAGCACTCACAGTTCCTACTTTTTCAGCTAAGGTGGCGAAGCATGGGGTGGAGCACTTTATTACCACGAGTGGCCCACCCGTTTTTGCGAAGGCTCGGCACTTGGATGCAGCTAAACTCTCCATTGCGCGTGAGGAGTTCGCCAACCTGGAAAGGTTGGGCATAATTCGCCGCTCGAAGAGCGCCTGGGCTTCTCCCCTCCACATGGTACCTAAAGCTGACGGGCTCATGGAGACCTTGTGGCGATTACCGCAGGTTGAACAATGCCACAGCGCAGGACCGGTACCCGATTCCGCATATCCAGGACTTTCGGTGCACTTGGCGAAGGCGCGCCTTTCTTTCTAAAATAGACCTGGTCCGCGGTTATCACCAAGTCCCGGTCCGACCAGAGGACATCCCCAAAACAGCCGTAATAATCCCGTTCGGGCTTTTGAGTTTTTACGAATGCCTTTTGGCCTTAAAGGCGCCGCACAAACCTTCCACGGATGATGGATGCAGTGTTGCGCGACCTTTCTTTCGTTTTTGTCTATTTAGACGACATTTTGGTAGCCAGCACCTCCGAGGAGGAGCACGCAAAACACCTCACGACAGTTTTTCAGAGGTTAGGAGAGCATGGGTTAATAATCAACCCAGCCAAGTGCCATTTTGGCGTGACACAAATCGATTTTTTAGGGCACCGCATTTCCTCGGAGGGAGCAGTTCCTCTGCCGGCCAAAGTACGCGCAGTGGCAGATTTTCCCCAGCCTCGAACGGTAAAAGTGTTGCAAGAATTTTTGGGGATGGTAAATTTTTATAACCGTTTCATACCCCACGCAGTGCAGCTTATGCAGCCCTTGTACACCGCGCTCAAAAAGCAGAAGCCCTCCCATGTGATTGAATGGTCCCCGGTGCCGGAGCGCGCATTCACAGAGGTTAAACGAGCACTGGCAAACGCGGCACTGTTGGCCCACCCAGACCCAGCAGCCCGCATAGCGCTAACCACAGACGCGTCAGATGTGGCCATAGGGGCCGTAGTAGAACAGCAGGTTGCCGGGGTTTGGTAACCACTCGCATTCTTCAGCAGATCCCTACGCGAGGCTGAGCGAAAATACAGCGCGTTTGACAGGGAGCTGCTGGCGCTCCACTTGGCTATTCGCCATTTCCAGTTCTGGCTGGAAGGGCGGCGTTTCACCGCGTTTGTCGACCACAAACCACTCACTTTTGCAATGTCCAAAACTTCAGAACCGTGGTCAGGGCGGCAACAGAGACTGCTGGCCGCAATTTCTGAATTTATCACCGATATTCAGCACGTAGCCGGTAAAATCAATGTGGTGGCAGACTGTCTGTCACGCGCAGTAACAGCACCCGTCCGCGCGGAAACGGATTGCGCGGCCGCTTACCCAGAGCGCGGTAACAGCGCGGACACGCGTGCGGCTCCGGTCTACCTGGGAATAGATTATGCAGCCATGGCGGCGGAGCAGAGCAAGGACGCGGACGTGCGCGCGCTCCTGTCTGGACCAACAGGGTTAAGGCTGGAACGCAGAAATCTATAAACCGGTTTCCCCCCCGCTGATCTGCGATGTATCCACAGGGCGACCGCGTCCGGTGGTGCCAGCCGCGTGGCGCCGTTGCGTTTTTGACGCCGTGCACTCCCTAGCGCACCCAGGGGTGCGCGCTTCGGTGAAAATGGTGGCGGAGAAGTTTGTTTGGCCGAGCCTGCGCAAGCACGTGAAGGAGTGGGCTAAAACCTGCATGGCTTGCCAGCGGGCTAAAATTCACAGGCACACTAAGGCGCCCTTAGAACCGTTCCATATTCCGGCTAAAAGGTTCGATCATGTGCACGTGGACCTCGTGGGCCCCCTGCCCACTTCACAAGGGTTCATGCATCTCTTGACAATGGTAGACCGAACCACTCGTTGGCCAGAAGTGGTCCGATTAACATCGACCACAGCGGCAGAAGTGGCACGCGCTTTTTTAACAGCCTGGGTAGTGCAGTTCGGGGTCCCGTCAGATATTACGTCTGATAGGGGACCCTCAATTTGCGTCGGAACTGTGGTCAGCAGTGGCCAGCGGCTTAGGAGCGGCGGTACATCGCACGACCGCTTACCATCCCCAGGCCAACGGTTTATGCGAGCGTTTTCACAGGTCTTTGAAGGCAGCCCTCAGAGCGTCACTGACGGACACAGATTGGGTAAACAAACTACCATGGGTTTTATTGGGGTTGCATTCGGCACCCAAAGAGGATCTAGATGCCTCACCAGCAGAATTGGTCTTCGCGCAACCGCGCAGGCTGCCAGGCGAGCTTTTACCCGACCACACGGCACCCGCCCCCCCCCCCCCCCGATCCGGGGGTCTCTGAGTAATACGGGAGCAGAAATGCTCCCGGGCCCCGCTCATCACTCTTTCTCACGTGTTCGTGCCCCAGGCTTTACGAGACGCACAGTTTGTTTTTATCAGGCACGATGCGCAGCGGCATAGCCTCCGCCCACCTTACGACGGTCCATTTCGAGTGCTGGAAACCGGGGAGAAATATTTTGTGCTAGATTTGGGGGTCAGGAGGGAGACGATCAGTATCGATAGATTAAAGCCTGCTTTTGTGTTGCATAACGAGTGTGTACGGCCGGCGGGCGCGCCTTGACGCGGCAGGCCTCCGAAGGGGCGGCCCCGGGGCGGCCCCGGGACCCCCCACGGGGGGGCAAATAACCCCTTCTCCCCCTCACTCCACAGATGCACAGCAGGACGGCCCAACACAGAGCAGGAGACCTGCATACAGCAGATTCGGGAGAAGATTGAAACCTAAGCTGCATGCGGAATGATGTGGTTTTTTTTGGTCAGGTTGTTTAGGTTGCTGTGAGATTCTGTTGGGGGGGGGGGTGACGTGCTGTATGACTGTTGTATGACTGTATGTGGGTGCCCAGACTTTCGCGTGGAAGGGGGGGAGTGATGTGGAGCCCATAGTTATAACCTATGTGACTCACATGTGGCTGGCTGAATTCAGCCAAGAGAGACTTTGAGCTAGCCATGTGTATTGACTTCACACCTCGAGAGGAAGATGTGTCTGCACCCCCTGGGGACTCAGGAGAGAGGAGAGATTACCCGGCCTGACCTTTGGGGGTCAGAAGGAGAACAGAAGGACTCTGGGTGTTCTATTACAGATGAAAGGATGTAGCTGAGTATTGAGACTTTTGTGTGATGTATTGTTAGAGATGAGTGTATAAATGTACTGTATGTGTGTGACTGCGTCCTGTCTCTTTTCACTCCGATCGAGAGAGGACGTAGGATGAATGAGAATTAAAACAGACTACTGGAAAAATCATCCAGTCTCCTCAATTCTTGACTCCTACATCTCCATCATAGGCTCCTGAGGCCCAGCGCGCCACTGTCAGCAGCGCCTGATGTCAGCGGGCGTCCCAACTGTCCAGCTCCTGAGTACGGCGTGCCTTGGCATCTGCCCAGGCACACCCTGCATTCCGATTTGGGGGCCTGTGGGACTCGGTAGGGCCCCCCTGAGCCATCTTTTCCCATGGCCTGGTGCTTAGAGAATCTGGGAGGCTAGTAGAGCCACCCTGCTCCTCCGTCTGTGGGAGCCAGTGTGAATTTGGGTAGGCCCCTGACCCACTTTGTGTGCCCCGGCTGGTAGTCCTGAGACTCGGGGAGCCCATCTGGCCCGCCTTGTTTTGTTTTAGGGCCTCAGGACTTTGGGTTTTGCCCCCACAAAACTGTTTTTTTTTTTTTTTGTGTGTTGTTAGACTGTGTGGGCATTCCTGAGGTCATCTGGGGTCGGCCCTTAAGGTGGGGGGGTGGTGGTCCTGTAGTGATCTGGACAGGGTCGCAGCCCTGTCCACACTTTGTGTTCCTTTTTTGGACTCTATTATTATTATTATTATTATTATTATTATTACCTCCGCCAAAGGGGGAGGTTATGTGATCATCGGCGTTGGTTTTTCTGTTTGTCTGTCTGTTTGTCTGTTTGTTTGTCTGCTAGCAAGATAACTCAATAAGTTATGGACGGATTTTCATGAAATTTTCACAGATTGTCAGAAATGGGGTATCCTATAGATGATTAGAATTTGGTGGTGATCCGGATCACCATCCACAAGAAAACCGCCATTACGCAAAATGCCATTTTCGTGAAGAACTACTGAACCACTAATCCTATCATTGTCAATCCAATTGCTAGTCATATGTTTTCATGGTCAAGGAATCTGAAAACGTACACACAAACACTGTATGGGGGGAACTGTGGCCGCCATTACTGAAAAGCCCATTTTCAAGAATAACTACTGAACCACTAATCCTATCATGGTCAATCCAATTGCTAGTCATATGTTTTCATGGTCAAGGAATCTGAAAACGTACACACAAACACTGTATGGGGGGAAACTGTAGCGCTAAACCGCCATTACCGCAATAATGCCATTTTCGTAGAATAACTACTGAACCACTAATCTATCATTGTCAATCCAATTGCTTGTCATATGTTTTCATGGTCAAGGAATCTCAAAAAACGTACACACAAACCACTGTATGGGGGGAACTGTAGCGCTAAACCCGGCATTACGGAAAAATGCCATTTTCCTCAATAACTACTCAACCACTAATCCTATCATTGTCCAATCCAATTAGCTTGTCATATGTTTTCATGGTCAAGGAATCTGAAAACCGTACACACAAACACTGTATGGGGGGGAACTGATGGGCCGCCATTACGGAAAATGCACATTTTCCCTGAATAACTACTGAACAACTAATCCTATCATTGTCAATCCAATTGCTACTCATATGTTTTCATGGTCAAGGAATCTTCAAACGTACACACAAACACTGTATGGGAGGAAACTGTGGCCTGCCATTATGGAAATGCTATTTTCCCACAATAACTACTGAACCACCATAATCTATCATTTGGTACAATCCAATTGCTAGTCATATGTTTTCATGGTCAACGAATCTGAAAACGTACACACAAATACTGTATGGGAGGAACTGTGGCCGCATTACGGAAAATGCCATTTTCGTGAATAACTACTCAACCACTGCTTCTCATATGTTTTCATGATCAAGGGAATCTCAAGACTGTATGGGTGGAACTGTGGCGCTTGGCAGATGGTCTGCGCTCTCCGAGTGCTTTTCTAGTTATTATTATTATTATCTTTATTCCTGTCTGATTCATCATTTTTTGTTTACTTATGGTGACAGCAATCTCAGTTTATTTCTGCTCCTCATTTTTGTTGGTTACTTATGTTGTTAACTGTTCACGGCTGTAGCCTGATTGTTCTAATCATCTCCTGCCTCTATTTATACAGCTCTCGCCTCACTCTAAAGTGTAGTTTACGCACCCGTATCACATCAACACCACTGCCAACAGACAAAACACCTACACAGTTCCTCTGCAAAATTTACTTCTGTGCCGGTTTATGCGTCGGTTTGCCAATTCACCACCCCAAACAGTAAGTGGTTGTGGGATCTCAGTGGATGTATAGAGTGCTCATTCTGCTCTTCTCCTCGTATATTTCCTGTTTTTGTCAGCGCAAGCAATGGTGACTGCACAAAAACAACTTTTTGGATGCAGATGGGCCCTTATAAACATTGAGCAACAGCTCATTCTACTACAAGCAATGCAACACAGAAAGCAGAGAAGGCGGAGGAGATGGTTTATGTGACCGCTGAACCGACAGAGACAGACACGGTGAATTTCCCATGCTAATCCAGCCACTGGGACACATACAGTGGTGTGAAAACAAAAGGTTGCTTTGTTTATCAGAGATCACAAGCACCCATCTCAGCAGGACGCCAACTGCAGAGGAGTGTCGGGGGTTGCTGGCTCCACTTATAAGAAACATTCATTCAATTCATTCATTCATCTTCTTCCGCTTAATCCTTTTCGGGTCGCGGGGGGGTCGGTAGCCTATCCCAGATCTTTAGGCGAGAGGCAGGGTACGCCCTGGACAGATCGCCAGTCCATCGCAGGGCCAACACAGAGACAGACAATCATTCACTCTCACAGTCATACCTAAGGACAATTTAGAATCCCCAGTTTTGATGCCACTTAACCTAACTTGCATGTTTTTGGCATGTGGGAGGAAACCGGAGAAATCCTGGAGTAAACCCACGCAGACACGGGGAGAACATGCAAACTCCACACAGATCACTAAAAGAAACATGACCTTACTAAAAAATGAGGGTGGAGGGTGTTGATGGGTGGTCTCAGTAAGGGAACAACAGAATAATGATAGTCCCTTAACTATTCAGGCATCATATGGCCCTTTTCCACTAGTCCCCAGTCAGCCCTACATGCCTCTACACGGTTTTACACGGCCCAGCACGCTTTCGTTTCCATTACAGCAGAGTACTGCTTGGGGTGGGTGGGATTTTTTTTACAACAAAGCGGCGCCAGACTTCCGTGATGTAAAACACGCGACACAAGCAAAACACGACATGGCTTCTTACGAGGAGAAGGCTCAGTGTCTGGCTTTTTATCGGAGTTAAGGCAAAAAATGAGAGCCAGACAAGGGTAAAGGCAGCGAGACCAAATACTCTGGAAAAGTACTGGAGCATTTAGGAAGCCATAGAGCCGAAGACGTGAGGATACAAATCCGATCACATATGAAGGTAAGCTAATGATTGCTAATGCTAGTTTGCTTTAAGTCCGCTGTACTACATTGTAATCAGAATCAGAATCAGAATCAGCTTTATTGGCCAAGTATGCACAACACATACAAGGAATTTGACTTTGGCTAAAAACTTGCTCTCGTTGTTCAGGTGGAGGATTTAAATAAGATTAAAATAAGGATTCAATGACAACAGAGTATGTACAGTAAATTACAGTCTGTCCACGTTTCTATAAAAGGATGCAAATATATACAGGAATATATGCAGCTTATTTACTCAGACTATCCACACTTTGCAGAAATATATGAAAAAATATACAGTCACACAGTATTTCAATGTGAACTCAGATTCAGTGATATAATGTGAATGAAGTAAAAAAGCAGTGTGAGAGTTATGTACAATGTAAGAATGGATGAAAAGTCATGAGTACAACAACAGGTAGGACTCAGGAGTTCATCAGAGTGATGGCTTGAGGAAAGAAACTGTTCCTGTGACGGGTGGTTTTGACCTTCAGTGATCTGTAACGACGACCAGAAGATAGAAGTTCAAACAGTTTGTGGCCGGGGTGTGACGGGTCAGCACAGATGTTTCCCACCCGTTTCCTGGTTATGGACCGATATAAGTTCTCAATGGAGGGTAGGTCGGTACCAATGATCCTCTCCGCATACTTAATGATCCGCTGCAGTCTGGTCTTGTCCTGTTTAGTGGCAGATCCAAACCAGACAGTGATGGAAAAGCAGAGGACAGATTGGATGATGGCGGTGTAGAAGACAACCAGCAGCTCCTGAGGCAAATCAAACTTCTTGAGCTGACGCAGAAAAAATAACCTCTGCTGGGCCTTTTTCCAGACAGTGTCTATATGGGAGGACCACTTCAGGTTCCGGGAGATTGTGGTACCCAGAAACTTGAAGGAGTCCACAGTGGACACTGTGCTGTTGAGGATGGTGAGTGGGGGGAATGAAGGAGGGTGTCGCCTGAAATCCACAGTCATCTCCACCGTTTTGGCTGGGTTAAGTTCAAGATGGTTCTGGCCGCACCAGAGGCTCAGCTGCTCCACCTCCCGCCTGTATGCAGACTCATCACCATCCCGGATCAAACCGATGACTGTGGTGTCGTCCGCAAACTTCAGGAGCTTCACCGAAGGGTCCTCTGAGGTGCAGTCGTTGGAGTAGAGGGAGAAGAGCAGTGGGGAAAGGACACATCCTTGGGGGATGCCAGTACTAATTTTTCGGGAGCTGGATGTAAATCTCCCTAGCTTCACCTGTTGCCACCTGTCAGTCAGAAAGCTGGAGATCCACTGGCAGGTGGAGGGGGGCACCTTGAGCTGGAGGAGTTTCTGATGAAGAATGCCTGGGACGATGGTGTTGAACGCTGAGCTGAAGTCAACAAACAGGATCCTGGCGTACGTCCCTGGGGAGTCGAGGTGATGCAGGATGTAGTGTAGTCCCATATTCACTGCATCATCCACTGACCTGTTTGACCGGTAGGCAAACTGCAGTGGGTCCATCAGGGGGCCTGTGACGACCTTCAGGTGGTTCAGCACCAATCTCTCCATGACCACAGAGGTCAAGGCAACAGGTCTGTAGTCGTTTAATCCTGTAACAGAGGGTTTCTTGGGAGCTGGAATGATGATGGAGCGTTTGAAGCAGGAAGGCACTTCACACAGCTCCAGTGATCTATTAAAGATCCGGGTGAAGATGGGGGCCAACTCGTTGGAGTAGATTCTCAGGCAGGACGGAGACACACCATCAGGTCCTGCAGACTTCTTGATCTTTTGTCTCTGAAAGACCCAGCGCACCTCCTCTTCACAGATCGTTAGTGCTGGTGGGAGGTCAGAGTGGAGGAGGGATGGAGTTCCTGGGGCTGCAGATAATCCTTTTGTGTGGGTGGGAGGTGAGAACTGTAGGTTCTTTTCAAACCTACAGTAAAAGCTGTTTAGGTTGTTAGCCAGCTGGAGGTTTTCCACAGGGTGTGGGGATGGTCTCCTGTAGTTGATGATATTCTGCAGGCCTCTCCAAACAGAAGCAGTTGTTGGCTGAGAAGTTTTGTTGTAACTTCTCACTGTAGCTCCTCTTAGCAAGCCTGATCTCCTTCGTCAGCATGTTTCTGGCCCGCTTGTACAGAGTCCAGTCACCAGTCCTGTAGGCCTCCTCCTTGGTCTGATGTAGCTTCCTCAGTTTAGGAGTGAACCAGGGTTTATTGTTGTTGTATGTGCAGAAGGTCTTGGTCTGCACACACATGTCCTCACAAAAACTGATGTATAATGTCTGCAAGTTATCGCTATTAGTTATCAAAATATGTATGCTGTGTGTGTGTTTCAGATGGCTTTCTTGTGGGAAAATTACCGCTTCAAACCATGGGTCTGGGCGTTCATCCGAGTCTCCCAGTGGTGGGATGTCACCCCAGCTTCACAAACAATCAGTGGTTATAGAACTTAAGAATGTCTGTAGAAATGTTTAGCTTCCTGTGCAACAAATTGCACTGATCTGTGTGAAAATCATGGACAGACTGTTGAGACATCATGTCCTGTACCTGCTCCAGCAGCACTGAGTCTGTGGTGGTGTCATGGCAAAAACTGTTCAGCTGCCAAAACTTGATCGCCAGGTTGTAGTTATGGGGTTATATTAGCCATAAAATATATATTTCAAAAGGTAAACAGTACCAAGTTAGGTAGAATTAGATACATTTAACAATTATGATGCATTTTAGGCCAAAACAAACTTGATCTAGGATTAAAAGCAATTAAAATAATGCAGTTACAAGGTTACATGGAAAATACTTGAATTACTACATACATGTTGATACTTTAGAAATATATATTCTCTGCATCGACAATGCATGTATTCATGTTGTATTGCACTGGGAATTGTGACAATAAACCTTTGTACTTTTTGCAGATCTGTCTCCATTTTTATGTGTGAAAGTTACCTCCAGGTGACATAAATTAAATACTAAAAGATTGGAAAAGCTGTCTAAGCACAATCCAGCAGTTTGAGAAATCACTTTTGGTTTGGTGTAAGTCTGTCAACAGAATTATGAACCATAAAGCAGTTTGTGTTAAAATGTTAAATCCCATTAAACCCTAATCCAGGGGTCTCCAATCATGTGCCATGGAGGGCCAAGACCCTGCAGCTTCTCTCTTCTACCCAGTCTCTTCAGCAGGTGTTATCACTGATCAGCAGTCAGTGGAAGAAATTTGGTGGAATCTGCTGTTGAAGACACTGCTTGGAGGTAAAGCCTGCAGGGTCTTGGCCCTCCATGGCACATGATTAGACACCCCTACCCTACCCCATTATTAGAAAATACAGATGCTAATATGACCCAGAATTCCTCCATATACTGGTACTATCACTAAAGTGTGCAGTGTCTTCTGCAGTGGCACATCCAACAATAAAGTCTTCAGTTAATAAAATAATTGTTTTGGGTTACTTTTTCTTAACAATGAGCCTGTGGGGGACCCACTCAGTAGTTTTCCCTCAGTAGTTTTCCCTCAGACTGAAGGGCATGGCAGATCAAAGGTGCTGGGGGACAAGGGGAATTGTCATGGGGGGTTGATATGTTAATACAGCACCTCAGGTAGCGGAGGAGTGTTGTAATATAAAAGAGAGTGCCTGCAACCTGAGCTTTTAATGTTTTTGGATTCTGGTGGATGTGAGAGGGAGAAGAATAAAGTTTCATCTGCTCTGAACGCTCGGCCTGGTTATTCCTCTCTCCACAGCGGTGACCCTTGACGCACAATGGAACGCGAGGTGAACACCCCGGAGACGACCCGGACAGGAAGTGCCAGCAATGCATGCGCCGTTTCGGTCAAACTCCCAGACTTTTGACTACACGACCCAAAGTCTTGGTTCCTTCACATCGAGGCCCAGTTCACGCTCCGGGGAATAACGGCAGATGACACCAGATACTACTACGTGGTTGCAGCACTGAATGCACGCACAACCCAGCAGGTGGCGAGCCTGCTCCAACAGCCCCCAGCCCGCAACAAATACGGTGCTCTCAAAACTGCGCTGACCGGGCACTACACGCTCTCGGACTGTGAGAGAGCGGAGAGGCTCCTGACGCCTTCCGACTTGGGAGACGGGTTGGCGGTCGAATTGATGGAGAAGATGTTGGCATTGATGGGCACAGATGACGGGCATTTCCTTTTTGCCCACCTTTTCCTCCAGAACCTCCCGACAGTGGCCAGGGTGGTCCTTGCCAATTCGTCGCTGCTGCCCGTGTACAACTACCGGGCTCTAGCCCAAGAGGCAGATCGGATCATTCTCACCATCAGAGCCCTCACAGTGAATGCAGTGGTGTCGGAACCCAGCGAAACAGCCAGTGGAAGTGAGGAGCCAGCAACGGTGGTTGCAGCGGAGGCCAAGAAGCACCAGAGAGACACGCTGTGTTTCTACCACCGCCGTTTTGGAGAGGACGCATGCTGATGTGTGCCACCGTGCCAATACAAGCGCTCGGGAAACACCAGGGCCGGCAGTCGGTAGCAGCTGCGACTGCCGGTGAAGCAAGCAAGCTGCTCTATGTGACAGACTCCCACTCGGGGAGACGGTTTCTCGTGGACTCCAGCTCCCAAAAGAGCCTCATCCTGCCATCCTACGCCAACTGGCAGGCGGGAACTAGCAGCCCCAAACTGATGGCTGCAAACGGCTCAGACATTAAGACTTTTGGTGAGAGGACACTGACTGTATCCTTGCACAACCGTACATACCAATGGACATTCGTCATAGCGACATGCAGCTTCCCCATTTTAGGCGCTGATTTTTTGTGTGCACACGGACTACTAGTCAATGTTGCTAACAGACGTCTGATTAACGCAATGTCTTTTGATTCTCTCCCCTGTACAGCTCGAGGAGCCGGGCCCACAACACTAGCCAACGTCACAGCGCCAGGGGGTAAGTTCCACACACTACTCACCCAGTTCCCAGCACTCACGGTCCAGACTTTTTCGGCGACCATCGCTAAACACGGGGTGGAGCACTTCATTACCACCACAGGGCTGCCTGTTTTCGCATGACCTCAGGGCCTGGACACAGCTAAACTGGCCATAGTGCGCGAGGAGTTTGCCAACTTGGAAAAGTTGGGCATCATCAGATGCTCAAAGAGCCCATGGGCGTCCCTGCTATATATGGTTCCTAAGGCCGAGGGATCGTGGCGACCTTGCGGTGATTTCCGCAGATTAAATAATGCCACAGTGTATGACCGCTACCCCATCCCGCATATTCAGGATTTTTCCGTTGATCTCACCAGGGCAAGCATTTTTTCCAAGATAGACCTGGTCTGCGGTTACCACCAGGTCCCGGTGCGTGCTGAGGACATATCTAAAACGGCAATAATAACCCTATTTGGTCTGTTTGAGTTTTTACGCATGCCTTTCGGGTTAATGGGCGCGGCGCAGACATTCCAACGTATGATGGATGCGGTGTTGCGCAATCTGTCGTTTGTGTTTGTCTACCTGGACAGCATCCTGGTGGCCAGTGCATCCGAGGATGAACACATAGCCCACCTCAGGACAGTTTTCTAGAGGTTGGAGGAGCACGGGTTAATAATCAACCCAGCAAAGTGCCAGTTTGGGTTGACAGGAATCGATTTTTTGGGCCACTGCATCTCATCGGAGGGCGCGATACCTTTGCCGGACAAGGTGCGCGCAGTGGTGGACTTTCCCCGGCCTCAGATGGTCAGGGCGCAGCAGGAGTTTTTGGGGATGGTTAACATTTATAAAAGTTTCCTCCCCCGCGCAGCCCAGCTCATGCAGCCATTGTACGCTGCGCTTAAGAAATGGAAACCGGCAGACAGAGTCGACTGGACTCGAGCGAGAGCAGGCATTTTCTGAGGTTAAAACAGCCCTGGCGAATGCCGCACTACTGGTGCACCCGGACCCGGCAGCTCGGAGAGTGCTCACTACCAACGCCTCGGACGTGGCCATAGGGGCCGTCGTGGAGCAGCACTTCGCCGGTTCTTGGCAGCCGATCACCTTTTTTAGCAGGTCTTTGCGCGACAGTGAGCGTAAATACAGCACGTTCGACAGAGAGTTACTGGCTCTCCACCTAGCCATACGCCACTTCCAGTTCTGGCTGGAGGGGCACACCTTCACTGTGTTTGTGGACCACAAGCCGCTAATGTACATGAAAGCCAAGGTTTCACAACCATGGTCGGCCCAGCAGCAGAGACAGCTGGCCACAATCTCGGAGTTTACGACCGACATTTAGCATGTGGCCACTAAACTCAACGTGGTGGTGGACTGCCTCTCACACACATCACATTAGTGGCCCCAGTCTACGTGGGGATAGGTTACACCGCCATGGCCGCTGAGCAGATCAGCGATGCGGACGTTTGCGCGCTCCAGTCTGGACCAACAGGGTTAAGGCTGGAGAGCAGAGTACTGCAGGACAGGGGGCCCCCCTTAATCTGTGACATCTCCACGGGCCGCCTGCGCCCGGTGGTCCCACCCGCTTGGCGCTGCCGCGTTTTTGAGTCGGTTCACTCCCTGGTGCACCCAGGAGTGCGCGCGTCAGTCAAAATGGTGGGAGCGAAGTTCATCTGGCTGGGCCTGCGCAAACAGGTGAAACAGTGGGCGACAGCCTGCATAGCGTGCCAGCTAGCCAAAGTGCACAGGCACACAAAGGCCCCCTTGGAGCCATTCCATATTCCAGCTTAGCGGTTCAATCACGTTCACGTGAACCTCATGGGCCCCCTCCCGCCATCACAGGGGTTCACGCACCTCCAGACAGTGGTGGACCGCACCACGCGCTGGCCCGAAGCAGTCCCGCTAGCTTCCACCGCGTCCGCAGAAGTTGCATACACTTTTTTGATGACATGGGTGGCACGTTTCGGCACCCCTTCGGATATCATGTCCGATCGGGGCCTGCAGTTTGTTTCCGACCTTTGGTCCACCATGGCCCGGAACCTGGGCATCTCAATTCATCACACAACTGCGTACAACCCCCAGGCCAATGGGTTATACGAGCGTTTCCATAGATCGCTTAAAGCAGCGCTCAGGGCTTTGCTTATGGATGCAAATTGGGTAGACCGGTTGCCGTGGGTTCTATTAGGGTTGCGTTCGGCACCGAAGGAGAATTTGGTGGCCTCCCCAGCAGAGCTGTTTTTTTCCCAGCCGCTGCGGCTCCCCGGAGAATTTTTACCAGATAACCCCGCGCCGAACACCGATCTGTCCCCGCGTTCACGGCATAGCGCAGGGGCAGGGATGTTACCCAGCCCAGCCCACCACTGTTTTCCCCACGCTTTTGTGCCAAAGACCTTGAAGGACGCATTGTTCGTATTTGTCAGGCACGATGCTCACCGGACCCCATTGCGCCCACCCTACGATGGCCCGTTCAGGGTGCTGGAACCCGGGGACAAACATTTTGTTAGACTTGGGGGCTCGCTGGGAGACAATCTGTATAGACAGGCTTAAGCCCACCTTTGTTTTAGCAGACAAACAGGTGGTGTTGGCCCGAGCTCCTCCGTGCGAAAGACCCCCACTGAGAACTCCCCAGGTAAATGACTCGTCAGATCAGTCACACGAGCATGCTGAAGGTGCCCCCCCTCCCCCATTGTCCCCCCAGAGACGGGGTACAGCAGCGCCTCGGAGCTGAAGATCCCCCGTTACAGCAGCTATGGACGGAGGCTGAAGCCCAAAGGACATAAGGGTTAAGGCTCAGTCTGAGAGTCTGGGGGGCAGTGTGGGGGACCCACTCAGTAGTTTTCCCTCAGGCATGGCAGATCAAAGGTGCTGGGGGACAAGGGGAATTGTCATGGGGGGTTGATATGTTAATACAGCACCTCAGGTAGCGGAGGAGTGTTGTAATATAAAAGAGAGTGCCTTCAACCTGAGCTTTTAATGTTTTTGGATTCTGGTGGATGTGAGAGGGAGAAGAATAAAGTTTCTTCTGCTCTGAACGCTCGGCCTGGTTATTCCTCTCTCCACAAGCCATTATTTTCAAAATCACTGATAAATGGTACGTATTGTTGACTCTTTTCCCACCAGTGTGTTAATAGACAAAATAGAAATCACAATATAACAAAAATAATTTTTTGGTAAGTTGTCTGTGTTTTTTCAGCTGATTAAAGACAATTTTGCACCGCTGAATCTGAAAATGACATCCGTTTCTTTCGATCAGGTCAGGTTTTTATGCTAAGTTGTAAGCAGTTGTACAGCAGTTGTACAGTTGTACTGTAAATTGAATAGTAGACGTTGATAAAGGTAAGCGCATGTAAACTGAATGTTCCTTTTTTTTTTTTTTTTTTATAACTTATTTTGTACCCGTAGGTAGATTTGTTTTGCAGTCTGGTGACAAGCCACCAGCTGCCGGTCGCTGCGTGCGCAAGCGCCCCGTATCCCTGACCTGCAGGTTACATCGTCATTGTTCAAAATTCTGAGAATTTCAAGAAATAAAAAAATTTTTTGCATCACATTAAGCGAAAATACCCATACATGTAAACAAAAACGTAAAAAAAAAACCATGTGCCCATAGTTCAAAAAGTTGACCTGATCGAGCAAAACCAATGTGATTTTTGGATTCAGCACATCAAAATTGTCCTAAATCAGCTAAAAAAAACCTTTGACAATAGATTTGGTGTTGACCAGTGAAATCATGATGCAAACACATAAGCCGCTAAATTGTTTATTACAATCAGCAGCAAATTCAAGATTGTTTAGAATGTGCAAAATTCAAACTGTAAAAAAAAAAAAAAAGAAAAAAATTAGAATGGGTCACACACACCAGCCATGCTGCCTCATTGAGAAGTAACTGAATGTGTCACTCAAGCTGGTCCCGGTTCAGCAGATCTTCAGCCTGCATCGCTGTAAATAGTGACGCAAGGTCCAGTTTAGGGTGGATCGTTTTCCTCTTGCCTAGATGAAAAGAGAGAAAAGGGTGTTGGTTAATTAATGCAAGTTTAAAACATATTTGGGAAATACACTTGTTGCTAAAAGCCAGTGGTGGAATGTGACAAAAAAAGTGCTTCATTGTTGTATTTAACCACAATTTTCATGTAGCTGTGCTTCAGTAAAGTAGATTTTACAAGGACTGGGTTATGTTTAAAATCATTTGTTTTTGCTGTGATCTCAGCAATCAGAATGAGTTGATACCTTCAGTTGAATGGAATCTAGTACTTTAACTGAGGGTGTGCATCCCCGAGTATGGAGTTGCTAAGTCAAAATATATAATTTTTATCAATAAAAGTTTAGCCACTGTTCTGTCACCGCTGTGTCGCCCTGGCTTCAAGTGTGGCCGGTGTTTTGTACTGGTATTGCTAAAATATAAAAGGAAGCACTACAATGGGTCTCATATTTGTAATGTGTCCTGTTATTATAATACTGCATGAGTTTATTGATGATAGACTACAAACTACACCATCCATCCATCCATCTTCTACCACTTAATCCTTTCAGGTCCCGGGGTGGCTGGAGCCTATCCCAGCATCTTTGGGCGAGAGGCAGGGTACACCCTGGACAGATCACCAGTCCATCGCAGGGCCAACACAGAGAGACAGACAACCATTCACTCTCACATCCATACCTAAGGACAATTTAGAATCCCCAGTTGATGCCAATTAACCTCACCTGCATGTCTTTGGCATGTGGGGGAAACCAGAGTGCCCGGAGTAAACCCATGCAGAGAACATGCAAACTCCACACAGAAGGGTCACCGATGGTCTGGGGGTGGGATCGAACTCAAGATGGTCAAGGGTGGAATCGATCCCATGACCTTCTTGCTGTGCTGCCACTGTGCTAACCACTGCACCGCCCAAACCACACATATAAACTAAATTATAAAGGTGACTGAACAACTCCCATTCCCCAAAGTGCAACATGCACTCTTATGAATATAACTCACAAAGGATTTCACAAATGATCTGACAAAAAATAAATAAATAAACAAGTGGTTTATTTTACAGTGGATGTGCCATTCATTTTCAATTATTCTGTAATAATATTCACACAATCAAATAAATCTCAGTTCAGTCCCTTTCATAATAAGTGGAAATTGTGCTGTTTTAGTTTTGGCACTTTATCTATACTTTAACTAAAAAAGCAAAGGATTTCAGTACTTTCCACAGTGGCAAGGTCCGTTGTGGGGTGGCTCCTTTTCCACTTGCCTAGACGAAAGACAGAAATGGATGGTGGTTAGTTAAAGCAAGTTCAAAACATATGTTAGGGAAATACACTTGTGAAAGCCAGTGGTGGGATGTGACAAAAATGCTTTGTTGTTGTAATTAAGCATGATTGTCATGTTGCTGTGCCTCAGTAGAGCAGATTTTGCAAGCCCCAGGTTATGTTTAAAATAATTTGTTTTTATTGTAGTCTCAGAAATCTGAATGAGTTAATACAATCAGCTGACTTGAATCATTTTAATGAAGCATGTTGACTGCAAGTACATTCGAAAGTGAGTTCATGTGCTACACCAGTTTTTCAAAAACAAGAATTATATCAGTACTTCTTCCATCACAGCTAAAAATGGGACTAGGCTGAGGACCCCTGACAAGTGAGCACCCCAGGATCCACTCTGTACATGTACAAGTACATTTTTAATCCAGGGATTTATGGTGGAAAAGAAAGAATAGGTATGTGGGTCTATTATGAGATTTTAGGAAATTATATGAGTCTGAAGTATTCGCTCTCACAAGCGAATACTTCAGACAAAGCACGCGTGAATCAGCAGAGTTGGCTACTAGCTAGCTAGCTAGCTCTCCTTGCTAGCACTTGTTAGCCAGGAGAGAACAGCGTTATTGCTTAAAAAAAAGTGAGCTTGCCACCAATAGGATAAATAAACGAAAAGATGCACAATATCACAAAACACTCATCCATGGTTCTCTCACCTTCACCTTCAGCTTCTCCCTACTGTTTTAATGCCCGATTGTATCCTGGGCTGCCATCTGTTTCATTGCGGGTCGCTCCATGTTGCTCTGGATACTATCAGCCAACAAGTACAGAAAAGTCCGCACCTCTTTGTTGGACCATGGTGTAGATTTCTGCAAAACCTGCAAAGCTATCTCTATTAACATCATGTTTACTCGCTGACCATGTTTACTCGGTGAACTTTTGCAAATGGTGGTGGGAGATTCTGCAGAAGACGGTGCTCTCATGACAGTACGCCCTGACCAATCAGTGGCCTGCAGTCTGTTGACGTTGTGGAGAGTGCAAATAAAGGAACCAGATCTGCACAACAGATGACTTTATTTCTCTCTCTCACTGCATTCATACACAGAAAAAGACTGTCTCCAATACACCAGGGTCTCTCCTTTTACATCACTCCATTCCTTCCCCCTGTTGCCTGAAATGTTGCATACAATACATTTACACATTACAATACGTACTGTCCTCCATTTAATTCCCCACACTCTACCGGCAGAAGGAATATTCCCCTCCCCTCTGCTTCCAGTCTGAGATGATAATCCCAGCGTGGGTTCCCTACCACCCCCCACCCCCCCCCCAGAGTCTCAGACTGAGTTTCAACCCTCACATCCTTTTGGCTTCAGTCTCCTCCCATATCTGCTGTAACGAAGGACCTTCGACTCCGCAGCGCTGCTGTGCCGGTTGGGGGCTCTTGGGGGTGTGTCTGTCTGCGGGTGGGCAATGCCGAGGGGGGGGGCATTCTACTTGCCCGTGTGGCTGCTCTGCTGAATCTTCTACCTGGGGAGTTCTCAATGGGGGTCTTCCACCCCGAGGGACCCAAGCCAACATCACTTGTTCGTCCGCCACCACAAAGGCGGGCTTAAGTCTGTCTATACATATTTTCTCCCGACGACCCTCCAAATCTAACAAAAAATGTTTGTCCCCTGGTTTCAGCACTCTGAACGGGCCATCGTAAGGTGGGCGCAATGGGGGGCGGTGGGCATCGTGCCTGACAAACATGAACGCCGCATTCTTCAAAGATTTTGGCACAAAAGCACGTGGAAAACAGTGGTGGGCCGGGCCCGGTAGCGTGCCTGTATCTGCGCTATTCTGCGAACGCTGAGACAGACAGTTGTCCGGCACGGGATTATCTGGTAAAAATTCCCCGGGGAGCCGCAGTGGCTGAGAAAAAACAAGCTCCGCCGGGGAAGCCTCCAAATCCTCTTTTGGTGCGGAATGTAACTCTAACAAAACCCACGGCAACCGGTCTACCCAATTTGCATCCGTAAGCGAAGCCCTGAGCGCTGCTTTCAGTGACCTATGGAAACGCTCGTATAACCTATTGGCCTGTGGGTTGTACGCGGTTGTGCGATTAATTGCTACACCCAGGCTACGGGCCATCGCGGACCAGAGGTCGGAAACAAACTGAGGGCCCCTATCGGACGTGATGTCCGACGGGATGCCAAAACGTGCCACCCATGTTGTCAAAAAGGCACATGCCACGTCCGTGGACGTGGTTGCCGCTAGCGGGACTGCTTCTGGCCAGCGTGTGGTGCGGTCCACCACTGTCAGAAGGTGCATGAATCCCTGTGATGGCGGGAGGGGGCCCACGAGGTCCACGTGAACATGGTCGAACCTCTTAGCCGGTATACAAAACAGCTCCAAAGGGCCCTTCGTGTGTCTGTGTACTTTGGCTCATTGGCACACTGCGCAGGCTGCAGCCCACTCTTTCACTTGTTTGCGCAGGCCTGGCCATACAAACTTCTCTCCCACCAATTTGACTGACGCGCGCACTCCTGGGTGCACCAGAGTGTGAACTGACTCAAACACTCAGCGGCGCCAAGCAACGGGGACCACCGGGCGCGGGCGTCCCATGGAGACGTCACAGATTGGGGGGGGGGGGGGGGGCTGCCATCTTGCAGTACTCTGCTCTCCAGCCTTAACCCTGTTGGTCCAGACTGGAGCGCGCACACGTCCGCATCGCCAATCTGCTCTGCGGCCATGGCTGTATAATCTACCCTACGCAGACTGGGGCCACTACTGCGCGTGACAGGCAGTCCGCCACCACATTCAGTTTACCGGCCACATGCTGAATATCGGTTGTAAACTCCGTGATCGCGGCCAGCTGTCTCTGCTGCCGGCCCGACCATGGTTCCGAAACCTTGGCCATTGCGTATGTTAGCGGCTTGTGGTCCATGAACGCAGTGAAGCTGCGCCCTTCCAGCCAGAACTGGAAGTGGCGTATGGCCAGGTGGAGAGCCAGCAACTCTCTGTCGAATGTGCTGTATTTATGCTCACTTTCGCGCAAAGCCCTGCTGAAAAAAACGAGCGGCTGCCAAGAACCAGCGACATGTTGCTCCACGATGGCCCCTAAGGCCACGCCCGAGGCGTCGGTAGTGAGCGCTATCCGGGCCGCCGGGTCTGGGTGCGCCAACGGTGCGGCGTTTGCCAGGGCTGTTTTAACCTCAGCGAATGCCTGCTCCTGCTCCGGAGTCCATTCGACTGCATGAATGAATGCCTGCTCCATTTCTTGAGCGCGGCGTACAATGACTGCATGAGCTGAGCTGCGCGGGGGAGGAACCGGTTATAAAAGTTAACCATCCCCAAAAACTCTTGCAGCGCCCTGACCGTCTGAGGCCGGGGAAAATTCGCCACGGCGGGCACCTTGTCCGGCAAGGGTATCGCTCCCTCCGGTGAGATGCGGTGCCCCAAAAAGTCAATCCCCGTCATGCCGAACTGGCTTTTCGCCGGGTTGATTATTAACCCGTGCTCTTCCAACCTCCGGAAAACCGTCCTGTGGTGGGTTACGTGTTCGTCCTTGGATGCGCTGGCCACGAGGATATCATCCAGGTAGACAAACACAAATGGCAGATCACGCAACACCACATCCATCATGCGTTGGAATGTCTGTGCCGCGCCTTTTAATCTGAAGGGCATGCGTAAAAACTCAAACAAGCCAAACGGAGTTATTACCTCTGTTTTGGGTATGTCCTCCGCGTGCACCGGGACCTGGTGGTAACTGCGGACAACGTCTATTTTAGAAAAAAATGCGTGCCCGGGCGAGATGAATGGAAAAATTCTGAATATGGGGAATCGGGTAGCTTTCATGCGCTGTGGCGTTATTCAATCTGCGGAAATCTCCGCACGGTCACCACTATCCCTCGGCCTTAGGAACCATATGTAGCGTGGATGCCCATGGGCTGTTTGAGCGCCTGATGATGCCCAGCCTTTCCAAGTTGGCAAACTCCTCGTGCGCTATGTCCAGTTTAGCTGTGTCCAGGCGCCGAGGTCGTGCGAAAATGGGCGGCCCAGTGGTGGTGATAAAGTGTTCCACCCCGTGTTTAGTGATGGCCGCCGAAAACGTCGGGACCGTGAGTGCTGGGAACTGAGTGAGCAGTGTGTGGAACTTACCGCCTGGAGCTGTGACATTGGCTAGTGTTGTTGGCCCGGCCCCTCGAGCTGTACAGGGGAGAGAATCAAAAGACATTGCATTAACCAGGCGTCTGTTAGCAACATCGACTAGCAACCCGTGTGCACACAAAAAATCAGCTCCCAAAATCGGGAAGCTGCATGCCACTATGACGAATGTCAACTCGTACATACGGCCGTGTAGGGATACAGTCAGTGTCCTCTCACCAAAAAGTCCTAATGTCCGAGCCGTTTGCGGCTATCAGCTCGGGGCCGCTAGCTCCCGCTAGCCGGTCGGCATAGGACGGCAGGATGAGGCTCTTTTGGGAGCTGGAGTCCACGAGGAACCGTCTCCCCAAGTGCGACTCCGTCACTTAGAGCAGCTTGTTTTCTTTACCAGCGGTCGCAGCTGATACTGACTGCTGGCCTTGGCGTTGCTCGAACGCTTGAATTGGCACAGTGGCACACATCTGCGTGCGTTCTCTCCAAAGCGGCGGTGGTAGGAGCAGATTGTGTCTTTCTGGCGCCTTCTGGCCCCCGCTGCTGCTACCGTCGCCGGCTTCTCGCCTCACTGGGTTCCAACGCTGCCACGTTCACTGTGAGGGCTCTGGTGGTGAGGATGATCCGATCTGCCTCCTGGGCTAGCGCACGGTAGTCGCGTGCGACCAGCAACAGCGAATTGGCCAGGATCGCTCTTGCCTCTGTTGGGAGGTTCCGGAGGAAAAGGTGGGCAAACAGAAAATGCCCGTAATCCGTGCCCATCAACGCCAACATCTTCTCCATCAGTTCGACCGCCGACCCATCTCCTAACTCGGAGCGCCTCAGGAGCCTATCCGCTCTCTCACAGTCCGAGAGTGTGTAGCGCCGGGTCAGGGCGGCCTTGAGAGCCCCGTATTTATTGTGGGCTGGAGGCTGTTGGAGCAGGCTCGCTACTTGCTGAGACGTGCGAGCGTCCAGCACTGCGACCATATAGTAATATCTGGTGTCATCTGCCGTTATTCCCCGGAGGACGAACTGAGCCTCGGTGTGGTGGAACCAAGACCGCGGGTTGTGCAGCCAAAAGTCCAGTAGTTTGACCGAAACAACGCACGCGTTGCTGGGGCTTCCCGTCCTGGCCATCTCTGGGATGCTTGCCGCGTTGCTGGGACTTCCAGTCCGGGCCGACTCCGGGGTTTTTGCCTTGTGCTCCATAATTCGTCAAGGGTCACCAGTGTGGAGAGTGCAAATAAAGGAACCAGATCTGCACGACAGACGACTTTATTTCTCTCTCTCACTGCATTCATACACAGAAAAAGACTGTCTCCAATACACCAGGGTCTCTCCTTTTATATAAGATAAGATAAGATAAGATAAGATAAGATAAGCCTTTATTAGTCCCACAACGGGGAAATTCCAGGATTGCAACAGCACAGGGATAGCAACACTCAGAGCAACAATCAGAAGGCAAGAAAAAACAAGCAAGCAAGAGCAGCTAATATACATATGTACATATTACTATAAAATATATATATACACACACACACACACACACAGACACACAGTGCAGAGCATTGTAGCTGGATGGAATAAATATATGAATATATGAACACACAGTGCAGAGCATTGTAGCTAGATGGAATAAATATGTAAATATATAAACACCCACAGTATGGAGCATTGCAGCTAGGTGGAATAAATATGCAAGTATATAAACACACACAGTGCGGAGCAATGTAGCTAGATGGAATAATATGTAGATATATAAAAACACAGTGCGGAGCATTGTAGCTAGATGGAATAAATATATAGATATATAAATATAAACACACCCAGTGCAGAGCATTGTAGCTAGATGGAATAAATATGTAAATATATAAACACACACAGTGCAGAGCATTGTTGCTAGGTGGGATGAAACAGCATAACCGTCTATTTAGTTATCCTACATGGTATGATTATGTGCCCATACATATTCTCACCCTCCATAGCGACCGGTATGTTCCTAGTTGTATGCCGGAGAGGACCATTGTGTAAGTCTATTGCATCTTTTGCATTCAAAAAAAAAAAAAAAACTATTAGTTTGTTACGTCTTTTTGCTATCTCTGCGAGCAGCCCTGCTTAGGTTATATCACTCCATTCCTTACCCCTGTTGCCTGAAATCTTGCATCACAATACATTTACACATTACAATATGTACTGTCCTCCATTTAATCCCCCACGCTCTACCGGCAGAAGGAATATTCCCCTCCCCTCTGCTTCCAGTCTGAGATGATTATCCCAGCGTGGGTTCCGTACAACGTCACATTTTCAGCCCAACTCAGCCCGCTTAGAACCCCAGTGGAATAAGTACAAAAAAAGTACCTGATACCAGGTAGTAGGTACTAATGGAAAAGCCTACAAAGCGCACCGAGTCGAAGTGAGTAGGGCTGAGTGGGTACTAGTGGAAAAGGGGCTATACAGTACTTCAATGAAGACTTAATGGATGCAGAAGAATAAACTACCATTTTTATATGTACATGAAGAAACAGGGGCATCTTAAGAGAAAGCCAGTTTGGATCGATGCTGTTGGAAAACAAACTGAATCTATCCTTGCCCGCCAATCTTCCTGGGACAACAGTCACAGTTTCCCATGTAATTGTCGGCAATGCTGCCTTTCCCCTACACAGCAATCTGATGTGACTGTTTTCAGGTATGTCACTGACAGTAGTATACAGCGGGGCCAAAGAGGGGATGCACTGGAACAGAATTTTTGGCAGTTGCAGGACAGTTACCATAGTTACCCAGCACTGAGTGGCAAACACATGTGGCAGCTTTAGTTTGTATGCAGCAAAACATAAAATCATACAAAATATTTAGTCACAGTAGTACACAGAGTTCCCTTTTTCACTTTACATGTTGATAGCACACTGTTTACTTCACAGTAATGCTGGGTAAGATCACCCAAGTGAAGAACTGGTTCTGATCCTATAAATATTTATTTAGCTATTTTTTGTCAATTAATGCAAGATGGAATGATAAGATTAGCTCTCTACAGTGCAAACAGGTACTCTGCAGTAAAACACAAAAAATACACACAGTATTAAGTCACATACACCCTAATGCTGCTGCTTATTTTTGCCACTCAGTGTTTTGTAACTGCCATGAGTTCTGTTTGGTGACATCATATATGCATACCCTCTATTTTTTAACTGCAGAAGTAAATACCAGGGGCAGCATGGTGGAGCAGTGGTTCGCACTGTGTCAGCACAGCAAGAAGGTCATGGGATCGATTCCACTCCTGACCATCGTGGGTTTGATCCCACCCCTTGATCATCGGTGACCCTTCTCTTTGGAGTATGTATGTTGTCCCCGTGTCTGCATGGGTTTGCTCTGGGTACTCCGGTTTCCTCCCACAGGCCAAAGACATGCAGGTTAGTTTAATTGGTATCAACTGGGGATTCTAAATTGTCCTTAAGTATGAATGTGAGTGAGTGAATGGTTGTCTGTCTCTCTGTGTTGGCCCTGCGATGGACTGGCGATCTGTCAAAGGTGTACCCTGTCTCTCGCCCAAACATGCTGGGATAGGTTCCACCCCCCCACCCCACCCCCGCCCTGTGACCCAAAAAGGATTGGATGGAAGTTAATACCATACTGTTTACTTGACTGACTTTTTTTTTTACTGCCATGATGAGCATACCCTGTATTACTCAAAATCAGCCATCTGTTGTTTTGTGATTTGTCTGCCTTGCATGTGTCTATACAAAAGTAAAAACACATATCTGTGTGTGTGTCTGATTATTGATATTTTCTCTGTGTGCTTTCCTTGTTGGCTTAACAGGGGTGAACCTACCATTAGACAAAAGCATCTACAACTATCGTCACTCCAGAGCCAGACGCATCATTGACAATACATTTGGCATCCTTGTGGTATGCTGGAGAATCCTTGGCCGATCTCTGGAATTCCTCTTGGAGAAAGCTGTGAAGATTGTGAAAGCCTGCATAGTGTTGCACAACTTTGCCTAGGCCGATGAAGTCAATGCGGCCGAAACGCGATACATCCCCCCAAATTTTGCTGACACAGAAGCTACAGGGGTATCTCAACCAGGCCAGTGGCGAAGAGTGGTTCATGGGGGCAGAAGTGTGTTCGAACATCTAGATCCAAAAATTCTTTCACGGAGCCGATCAACCAGGGCTGCCATTGCTGTGAGGAATGACCTCATGACATTTTTCCAGTCGCCCCAGGGGATCGTGCCATGGCAGAACACCATCGTATGCTGTGGACAACTTACATACGAACTCATAATAGCACAATTTTTGTGTTTACTCTAGTCAGTGTGTACCTCCCAAAAAAAATGGAAAAATAAAGCCGATGACTTTATCATTTCATTTGTTGCCGTCAGTGTTCAGCTGATGCACACACACATTGAAATCCAAAATGGCTGTCAAGGTAAATGGGAGAGAAAGTGTTTGTACTTGAATGTTTGTTGTTTGAAATTTCACAACTACATTCTAGGGAAATATTTGACATGGGAATTAAAAAGAATTGCAAATCTGAAGACCAAAACAGTTTTCCCACACAATAAGGGGATTTTCTGGCCTGTAGAGGTGATGCATTGGAACAGAATTATTGGCAGTTACAGGACGGTTACCATAGCAACACAACACTTACAAAGCTCTAAACAATCAGGCTCCTTTTTATTTAAAAGATCTGATACTATCCTATTATCCTAACAGAGCACTACACTCCCAAAATGCTGGATTACTTGTAATACCTAGAATTTCCAAAAGTACAATGGGAGGCAGAGCCTTCAGTTATCAAGCTCCTCTCCTGTGGAACCAGCTGCCAACCTGGATTCGGGAGTCAGACCCGATCTCTGTTTTTAAGAATAGGGTTAAAACCTTCCTTTTTGATATAGCCAACAATTAGGAAAGGATCATGTGTCTCTGAACCCTCCCTTAGTTATGCTGCAAATAGGTTTAGACAGCTGGGGGACCTCCAATAATGCAATGGGCTTCACTCCTTTTTTTCACTCTCAATGAAATATATTTTTTTTTGCTGGTCATTAACATCTGTTTGTTCTCTCCCATAGACTGAGTCCCCATCGTGCTGTTTGCTCTCTACATGTCTGTTCTTTTCATCTTCTCTATCCCCTCACCCCCCAGCCAGTCACAGCAGATGACTGCCCCTCCCTGAGCCTGGTTCTGCTGGAGGTTTCTTCCTGTTAAAAGGGAGTTTTTCCTCTCCACCGTCACCAAGTGCTTGCTCACAGGGGATCGCCTGATTGTTCGAGTCTTTCTGCAATTGTGGGAGTTCCCCCTACAGTTGAAAGTGCTATGAGATGACTGTTGTTGTGAAATGGTGCTATATAAATAAAGTTGAATTGAACACTGACATGTGACAACTTTATTTTGTATAGAGCAAACCATAAAAATCATACAAAATATCCAGTCACAGCAGTGCACAGAGTACCTTACTTTTGATGTTAATACCAGACCATTTACTTGACTGTCACTGATGTGTGGGTAAAGACCGAGGAGCACATGAGAATTGAAGAACTGATTCAGAGCCTTTAAGTATGAATTTATTTGCCAATTGATACGAGATGGAATGATAAGATTTGCTCTGTACAATGCAAGCAGGTACTCTGTGTACTTCTGTGATTGAATACTGTGTGTATTTTTTGTGTTTTAATGCATACCACCTAATGCTGCCACTCAGTGTTTAACTGCTATGTGTTCTGTTCAGTGACAGCATACTCAGTGACTGCAAGCACGGTAATGATAACTATCACTCAAATGGATGCCACATCAGCTTAACAGAGAGTGTGGTGATGTGGGCTTGTTATTCAACAATATATAATGTGATTTTAAGTTTGGAAAAACACAATACAGGTAAGTTTGGTGAGAAAATGTTTCCTTTATTTTTCAAGAACACACAACTTTATCGGGTGTTTTTGTTTATGAAATAGCAACGGACAAGAGCAGATTGTGATGGAGTCGGAGCTAAAAAATGTTAAGAAAAAGCAACTTTTAATATGATTGTTGCACAGAGAAAAAGAGAAAATGGTGCGTGCGACCAGTGCCACTGCCATTTTGACAATCTGTGTAATTACTGGGGTTATGACGAGCCACAAAATGTTCTGTATGTGCTTACTAGCTCAATATTCTTTTGAATTTGGACCGCTGTTTAACCGACTCGCCTTGGAAGTTCTGCCGCCATGAACAGGCAGAGCGAGGCAGTGATGAGAACCAGGAAATGTGAAGGAGACAAAGTGGACAATATGTAATTACTGGGGTTATGACGAGCTACAAAATGCTCTGTTTGTGCTTACTTCGTCAATATTGTTTTCAATTTGGACCGCTGTTTAACCGACTCACCTTGGAAGTCATGCCGAAGTGAACAGGCAGTGCGACACAGCGGCGAGAACCAGGAAATGTGAAGGAGACAAAGCAGACCAATCACAGCTCTTACGGCTTGAGAGGTGCACGTCGGGCTACACAAAAACCACGATAAGGTGCCGATCCACGGAGGGGTAGTTCTAAAACATTGCAGCATCAAGTAATTCGCATTTGGCATTGCTTATGGCAATGAACGCTCCTAAATTGTAGGACATAAGTCAGTTTTGCTCATTCACACTGCAGGTTGTGATCCACAAGTATATTAATGTAGACAAATAGTCTGGCTTCTTTGTAACCTGCTTCACACATGGCTGACTGCATGGCTGGACGGCTCACTGGCATGCCGGACTGCTTGTTAGCATCTTGACTGATTGAATGATGGATTTATTGGTTGAGTGGCTGTCTGAAACACTGAGATAAACCGATCTTTGGTCAGAGCTGGAAGGATGCAGCCATGCCCAGCAAGGACATAGAGATACAAGAAGGGGGGAAGGGGGAGAGAAAAGCAGTGGGGATGAAAAGATGGTAGGGGGTGAGGAGGATAAGAAGAGGAAGATGCATGCAGTAAAAAAGAAGCAAGAAGAATACAGAAAATCCAATATTCTATTAAGAGTGATTAGGTTTTGAAGGTTGTCCTGAGCTGGAGCAGCGGTCTGGTGGGATTATGGTTGAGTTACAGCTTTAATGTTGACCTTACATGAACCGAACTGACTCTGTGACCCACTGGCTAATAATGTCTGATCGTTTTAGGTTTTATTGATCGTTTTCCACCACAGAGATCATATTCGCCTGAGGGTTCCTTGCTCTTCTATTTTTATTTGTTCTGAGTAAATGAATTCAGTTTGACCAATCAGCCATCCCCGTACTGATCACTTAGACTCTTTGTCATGTGTTTTTGGACAATCCCGCACAATTGCCAATAGAAAAAAGCTCATGATTTAATCTTTTCTGATGAAAACGTTGAGCCATTCAAACCAGATTTTATACCTTAAGATAGATAGATAGATAGATAGTCTTTATTGATGCCAAACTGGGAAATTACAGTGTAACAGCAGCATGACAGTAGACAACTAAACAACAGAAACACACGCATGACAGACAAAGGGCTTGCCCATGGAAAGTAAATTAACACTACTGTAAAAGCCTATATACTGTACAACATAGCTGAATATAAGGTGACCTGTACAAACACATGAATCATACCCACTGCATAATGTAGGACTATCAGGAGCAGAGTGAAATGTGAGGTACCAGTTAGACTGTAAGGTACAGTATGGCAGCATAGTTATGACCAGAATACAACATCATAGTGAGTACAGTGTACAGTGAAATGGCATGCGGCAGGAAAGATTTCCTGTACCTGGCCATTCGACAGCAAAGCTGTAGTTGTCTACTGGAGAAAGTGCTCCACTGTCTGTCCAGGGTGTGGAGGAGTTGGTGATCAGGATTGTCCATAATGGATCGTAGTTTATTTAGTGTTCTTCTCTCCACCACTGTCTCAAAGGTCTCCGACCAGAGACCAATTAGAGAGCCAGCCCTCTTGATAATCTTGTCAAGTCTGTTGGTGTCGCTGGCCCTGATACTGCTACCCCAACAGACAGCAGCAAAGAAGATGGCGCTGGTGACAATGGTTTGGTAGAAAAGTTCCAGCATCCTGCTGCATAGTACTGAAGGATCTCAGCTTCCTCAGGAAGTAAAGTCTGCTCATCCCCTTCTTGTGCACAGCATTAGTGTTGGATATTCAGTCCAGCCCGTTGCTGATCATGACACCCAGATATTTGTAGTCCTCAACCACCCCCACATCCTCTCCCCTAATCTGCAGTGGCTGAGAAGGCATCTTCTTCTTCCTGAAGTCAATCACCATCTCTCTGGTCTTGCTGACGTTCACTCTCAGGTGATTCTGCTCTGTCCACTCCACAAATCTGTCTACCAGTGCCCTGTACTCCCCCTCCCCCCCCATACACCCCACAACAGCTGAGTCGTCAGAGAATTTCTGCAGGTGGCATGACTCTGTGTTGTACTGAAAGTCAGTGGTGCATAAGGTGAAGAGAAAAGGAGAGAGCACAGTCCCCTGTGGAGCTCCCGTATCACTAACCATCACGTCAGACAAGACATTGCCCAGCCGGACAAACTGTGGCCTGCCTGTCAGGTAGTCAGTAATCCAGGAGATCACAGAGCTGTCGACACCCATCACTCGCAGCTTCTCACCCAGCAGCAGTGGCTGGGTGGTGTTAAAGGCACTGGAGAAATCAAAAAATGTTATTCTCACAGTGTCTCCTCCGCCATCCAGGTGCAGGTGGGCTCGTTACAGCAGATAGATGACAGTGTCTTCAACTCCTAAATGGGGCTGATATGCAAACTGCAGAGGGTCCAGTCACATCTTCACCTGCAGCCTCAAGTGGGCTAAGACCAGTCTCTCCAGGACCTTCATCACATGAGATGTGAGGGCAACTGGTCGATAGTCATTCAGGTCAGATGGAGATGACTTCTTGGGGATAGGAGCAAGGCAGGATGTCTTCCACAGCACCGGTACTCTCTCCAGATTCAGGATCAGGTTGTACAAGTGTTTCAGTACCAGAGCTAGATGGTTGGCACAGGTCCTCAGGATCCTGGCGGAGATGCCATTAGGGCCCGCCGCCTTCCGCTGATGGAATCTCTCCAGCTGTTTCTTAACCTGGTCTGTAGTCACAGTGATGTGAGGGAGGGGCCTAGTGTCCCCCGAGGAGGAGAAGGGGGGTGAGGGGGAGATGGAGAGAGGTGCTGCACAGGAGGGTGGGTGGGAGGGGTGTGTGGGGGTTTGGCTGTGTTGTTGGGATTACAGACTGTGAGTTGAACCTATTAAAAAACAGATTCAGTTCATCAGCTCTCTCCTGGCTCCCAGATGTCTGCTTGACTCTCCCCTTGCACACAGTTATTTGTTTCATTCCCATCCACACATCTTTAGCATTGTTTTGCCTGACTTTATTCTCCAGCTTCCTCCTATAATTGTCCCTGCACCTCCTCAGCATCTCTCTCAGCTCATGCTGCACTCCCCTCAGCTTCTCCTTGTCTCCAGCCCTAAAAGCTCTCTTCTCTTTGTTCAGAAGTGCTTTCAGGTCACTCGTGACCCATGGTCTGTTATTGGAAAAGCAGTGTACAGTCTGAGCTGGCATGGTAATGTCTTCACAGAATCTGATGTATTCTGTGATGCAGTTGGTCATATTGTCTATGTCAGGGGTCAGCAACCTTTACCACTCAAAGAGCCATTTGGACCCGTTTCCCACAGAAAAGAAAACACTGGGAGCCACAAAAACCCTTTTGATACTTAAAATGAAATAACACTGCATATAACTTTTTTTTCCCTTTATGCTATGTATAAACAAACTATAATGTGTTGCATTTATGAAAT
Source organism: Pholidichthys leucotaenia (assembly GCA_020510985.1). Classification (NCBI taxonomy): domain Eukaryota; kingdom Metazoa; phylum Chordata; class Actinopteri; order Cichliformes; family Pholidichthyidae; genus Pholidichthys; species Pholidichthys leucotaenia. The sequence goes on along the minus strand of CM035843.1, from coordinate 231,653,924 downwards.
CAGGGGACTCCTGCAGAGAAAACAAAATTACATTTCTGCATGCAACAAAAACATTTTGAACTCCGAAAAAAAAAAGACATTGGGTTGAAGGTTGACATTGGGTTGAAAGGAGAGTGCTATTTCTAGCACTGATGACTCCTGATTCTTCGATAAAAATCTCATAATTCCGCTGAAAACAATACCAAAAGCTCAGAATTCCAACACGGTCCAGCGATGTGATTTGGGGTTGGGGAAATTATCTGAAAATTCAGCAGGGGGTCTGGGGGACATAGTCCCCCAGCGGGGTCCGGGGCAGAGCCCCGTGGGGTGGGGGTGGGGGGCAAGCGGGGCAAAGCCCCCCCGAAGCGCCTGGGTTTTTATGATTTTTAAGTACCAGAACTGTGCTTAAATGACATAAAACAAACAGCTGAATGCCACTTATTAATGTATAATATTGACTTATGTTCCAAGAAGATAGCATTCCTAAAATATTCCAACAAGCATTATCCATCACATGCTTTAACACTTGATCAAATCAAAATCAGTTAATTTTATCTGTTCCATAATGGAAATAAAATTCCAACATACCATTACTTTTTATAATTTCAGCATTCATTTCAGATCACCAGTTTCAATCTCCATTGAGACTTGAGCAGTTCATTTTGCACAATCACTGATGTAGCCAAGTCTTAGAAATATTCAAAAGTTATGAGTCACTGTCCACTGTGTACTGTCAATTTCAAACTGTTTGGAATCATAAAAGAGGATGGTTAACTTTTATTACCGTTTCCTCCCTCGCTCCAGCCCAGCTCATACAGCCGTTGTACCCCGCCACTGCCCGCCAGTAACAGAGAGTTAATGACTCTCCACCAGGCCATACCGATTACCGGAAGTGGCCATACGCCACTTCCAGTCCTGCCTGAAAGGGCGCAGCTTCACTGCGTTCGTGGACCACAAGCTGCTAACGTACTTAACGTACTTTATCTTCCTGGAAGATAAAATAAGGCGGAATTCGGCGAATTAGCAGAAAATCACATCCCTGAGAACATGCCACCATGAATCTTTGAAAAAGCATACAACGAGCCATTTGATTGGTCCAATCGTTTGCAACTATCCAATCGCAGGGCTGTCAAGCTACTGCAATACAGCAGTAGCTTGAACACAACACATCCGGGTTATCGCGGGAGACGACTTCCGGGGAAGCGCCGAGTGCTTATGTAATCGTGTTGATTTTCACTGACGGTGATTAAACTTTAACACGTTTTTTTTTTAGATTTTACAAGATCACCGTAATCTTCAAATTTAGAATTACATTTTAAAAACTAATGAACTAAAATAAAATACATTTTAATTAAATACTCATTATTTATTTTCCAAAGCCACAGGGAGCCGCAGCAGAGGGATGAAAGAGCCGCATGAGGCTCCGGAGCCGCGGGTTGCCGACCCCTGGTCTATGTCCACCCCATGTGGTTCACAGAGTATGCCCCAGTCTGTCATCTCGAAGCAGTCCTGCAGTGCAACAGCAGCCTTCTGTGTCCACCTCTTCACAGTCTGTGTATAAGCAGGCTGCCTTTGCACAAGGGGAACATACTTGGGTGTTAACATGACCATGCAGTGATCCGATTTGCCAATGGAAGGTAGAGCTGTGGCACTATGTGCATCTCTGACATTGGCATACAGTAAATCCAGTGTTTTGTTTTCTCTGGTGGGCCAGTCAACAAACTGGTGAAAGTTTGGAAATGTTTTTCCTAGTGAGACATGATTAAAATCACCCGTAATAGCCATAAATGCGTCCGGGTGCTTCTCCAGTAATGTGGCCGTAGTGGAGCTGATGAAGTCACAGGCCACCGCTGTGTCAGCTGATGGAAGGATGTAGACGATAATTACTGAGACACACGTCATTTCTCGTGGCATATAATAAGGTTGCATACTCACAGCCAGCAGTTCAATGTCCGGGCTGCAGCACTTTTCCTTCACATAAATGTGTCCAGGATTACACCTCTTTTCATTCACAAGAAGTGCCACTCTTCCTTCCCTCTTTTTTCTGCTACTTATCACATCTCTGTCCCCCCGTATAGTCTTGAAGCCAGGTATCGCTACATTAACATCCAGGATCTGTGAGTGTAACCATGTCTTTGTGAAACACATTATGCTACGCTCATGGTATTCCTTTTGCGTCCTGGAATACTCTCTATCTTCATTTTTTCTGGATCATTTTAGAGAAGTTTTACATGATAAATAATTCAAATAGTAATTCTTTAACTTATACTACGTATTTGGACCAATCTATCTGAATCAACTGTTTCAGCTCTTCACAGTAAGTTCTGAACAGCAGGTGGGTGTGGCTCTGATGACCATATAGAGCTGGGATAGGCAACTGGCTGTCTGTGGTCCGCCCCCTCATTCACTGTGGCCCGCCAGTCCATTTCCAAAAATCTATTATTTATTTATATCAGGTTTGTCGTATTTGGAACTGCATTCTTAACTGCAATTATGGAGTCCGCCAGCAGAGGAAGTACTAATTGAAACCTAGGTGCCACTCTGTGTGCAAGTGCACCAGTGGAGAATGTGCTTTTAAGGTATGTTGCCTGCTAAGACTGCATTAATAGGCTGTAAACAGCAGTAAATGTACAAAGTACGCTGCTTTTAAACAAGAATAAGTAGTACTGAGGAGCTGTAGTGTTTATTCTTGTTTGGCAGGTGAAGCCTCATGGAACTTGGAGGCTCTTCTTCTAATTGTGCAGAAAAATATTCAAAGCTTTGAGGTTTCTTTCTAAAGACCGGACTGAAACACTGACAGTTTCAAATCCATGTCAGCAGTAAAAGTTCAGAGACTGTGGTCGTTGTAATCTGCTGATTTTTTTTTTTTTTTTTTTTTGTCTTTGTTTTTGTTTTTGTTCATTTATACCAGTGGCTCTAAAACTTTTTTTTATTCCCCATTTTGGGGAGCCATTAACAAGCCCACCTACCCATAACTATTTCTCTGCCCCTCCACACCCACAATGAATGCAAGAGCAAGCTAAGCCTCATCATATTTCCTTTTCTTCTTGACTTTTTTGTTAATTATCATCCAGAATTTCTCTTTGGTCATCATTTTGATGGAGAGAATTTTAAAAATTAGGTCACAATGTAATTCTATCCGTCCATTCATCCATCCATCTATCCATCCAACAATCCATCCATCTTCTACTGCTTAATCCTTTTCGGGTCGGGGGACTGGAGCCTATCCCAGCATCTTTGGGTGAGAGGCAGGGTACATGCTGGACAGACTGCCAGTCCATTGAAGGGTAGATGTAATTTTATCAGTAATTTTAATTCTAATATGATAAAAACACTGAGTAGCTTTTAGTTTCATTTGTATTTTCAGTCCGCCAAGGTCTCCACCTTTGACCGCCACCTAATTCACATAGCACCGGACCCCCATAATCCCTCCTGCAGGTGGTGAGCACACTGGAGGGCGGACCCATGTAACTCCTTCGGGCTGAGCCCGGCCGGGTCCCATGGGTGGAAACCCGGCCACCAGATGCTAGCCATCGAGCCCCTCCCCCAGGCCTGGCTCCAGGGTGGGGCCCCGGTAACCCCATACCGGGCGGGGTACACTGAATTCTTGATATAGAATTTATCATAAGAGTCTGTTGGATCGTTCTTAGTCTGGCCCTTCACCCAGGACCAGTTTGTCTTGGGTGACCCTATCAGAGGCAAATTGCCCCGGACAACATAGCTCCTGGAATCACTGGGGCACGCAAACCCCCCACCACGATAAGGTGACGATCCATAAGGAGAGTCCGGCCGTTGGTTGAACCTCAGATTCAGGAGGAGTAATGTGGTTTTCGTTCTGGCCGTGGGACACCAGACCAGCTCTTTACCCTCTCGAGAATCCTCGAGGGTTCGTGGGAGTTTGCCCAACCAGTTTACATGTGTTTTGTGGACTTGAAGAAGGCATTTGACCGCGTCCCTCGTGGTTTTTTGTGGGGGGTGCTTCAGGAGTATGGGGTATCGGGCTTGTTGTTACGAGCTATCCAGTCTCTGTACGACCGTTGTGAGAGTTTGGTTCGTATTGCCGACACTCGGTCGGAGTCATTCCCAGTGACAGTTGGACTCCGCCAGGGCTGCCCTTTGTCACCGAACCTGTTCATGATTTTTATGGACAGGATTTCTAGACGCAGCCAGGGAACGGAGGGTGTCATGCTTGGTGACCACAGGATCTCATTTCTGTTGTTTGCAGATGATGTTGTCCTGTTGGCTTCATCCAGCAATGACCTACAGCTCTTGCTGGGATGGTTTGCCGCTGAGTGTGAAGCGGCTGGGATGAGAATCAGCACCTCCAAGTCTGAGTCCATGGTCCTCAGCCGGAAAAAGGTGGATTGTCCTCTCTGGGTTGGGGACAGGCTCCTGCCTCAAGTGGATGAGTTTAAGTATCTTGGGGTCTTGTTCACGAGTGAGGGGAAAATGGAGCGAGAGATTGACAGACGGATTGGAGCAGCATCTGCAGTGATGCGGACGTTGTACCGGTCTGTTGTGGTGAAGAGGGAGCTGAGCTCTAAGGCAAAGCTGTCGATTTACCAGTCAATTTACGTTCCTACTCTCACCTATGGTCACGAGCTTTGGGTAATGACCGAAAGAACAAAACTGCAGATACAAGCGGCTGAAATGAGCTTTCTCCGTAGGATTGCTGGACTCACCCTCAGAGATGGGGTGAGGAGCTCAGTCATCCGGGAGAGGCTCAGAGGAGAACCGCTGCTCCTCCACATTGAAAGGAGTCAGTTGAGGTGGTATGGGCATCTGATTAGAATGCGTCCTGGACACCTCCCACTTGAGGTGTTTCAGGCACGTCCCACTGGGAGGAGACCCCGGGGCAGACCCAGGACTTGGTTGAGAGACTATGTCTCCCAGCTGGTCTGGGAACGCCTTGGTATCCTCTCTGAAGAGCTGGAGCAGGTGGCTGGGGAGAGGGAAGTCTGGGCTTCTCTGCTTGAACTGCTGCCTCAGTGACCCGGACCTCCGGAAAAGCGGTAGAAGGTGGATGGATGGATGGATGTATTTTCAGTTTTAATTGTGAACCTTTTGACTTTGCAGGAAATAATACCCCCCCCCCCCCCAGTGGAAGGTTGTTTTGTATGTTGATACGTTTCCTCAGCTTCACAGCAGTCCCTGCTGGTGGGCATGACGCTGGCAAGAAATACTGAGGAAGGCATGTACTTCACGTTTGAAGCTCTGTCTATCTTCATTTAGAGCTATCTCCTCCAGCAAGCTGGTCCACAGCTGGATGGTAGCAGGGAGGAATGTCCACTTATGGCCTGATGTGCTAGACCAGGGGTGTCCAGTCATGTGCCATGGAGGACCAAGACCCTGCAGGCTTCACCTCGAATGAGTGTATTCAACAGCAGATTTCACTGAATTTCTTCCCACTGATTGCTGCTAAGTGAAAACCCCTGCTGAAGAGATGGTAAAAGAGAAAACCTGCAGGGTCTTGACCCTCCATGACACATGACTGGACACACCCGTGTTAGACAGAGGTTCTTCCAGAGCTGCACTGTGGTGATTTGTACTCTGGTAAGTTCTGCATCTCACCACAGGTGGTAAACCGGAGTGGTGACCTAGTTGGTAGAGCATCCGCCCCACAACCGAGAGGCTGGGGTTCAAATCCCAGCTGGGTCATACCAAAGACCAGGTAAAAATGGTACTTTCCATCTTCTAGCTTGGTGCTCAGCATAATGGAACAGAGAAAGGAAAGTTAACACACAGAGCTACCAGAGGACTGACCTCCCACTGTAGCTTTCACTACTTACAGTAGCTGTGTGGCCTAGGGTCATGAAACAGAGATAGGCACCGCCCTACGCCATTGGCATAGGAATAATTTAACTTAACAGGTGGGGAGGGCAACATGTCATTAAGCAGGGCAGGTGCCTTCCCATTGTACATCCTGTGAAGGACAGTAAGGGTGCCCACCTAACAACAGTGGTCTAGTG